>JAVALU010001534.1:0-587500 GCA_030770095.1 Gila robusta | reverse complement strand
CAGGCATAAGGAATACCAGTGATACCAATATCGGATAAACGGTTCAAGGGAATATTGTGTGAAATTGTGTTGAAAGCTGCACTCAAATCAAGTAAAACAAGAACAGATAAGGATCCGCCATCAGCAGCCGTTAACAGATCGTTAGTTACCCTCACTAGGGCGGTTTCTGTGCTATTCTCAGAACAAAACCCATACTGAAAACACTCATGCAGTTATTATTACTAAGGTTTGGCAAGTTTCTTTTTTTGGCAAGATTATTTATATAGCACATTTTATACACTATGGCAATTCAAAGTGCTTTACATAGAAATGAATAAAAAATAATCACAAAATAAAAGCAAGGATAAAACAGTTATTCAAAATGCTTTACATAGAAAGGAATTAAAATAATTACACTATGGCAATTCAAAGAGCTTTGCATAGAAAATAAACAAAATAAAAGGGAAATTAAAAGTTATAAAAGGAATTAAAAGATAATTAGAGTAAAATGAATTAAACTAGTAAAAAGATGATGCATAGAATAAACTTCTCATCTGGCAAAACACCTGTGTATCTTATTTTGCATTTAGTTTTACTCTGACACTGTGTGTGGTGTTTATTCGGCGCGCCTAAGAATTCCATTGGACGTCTCCGATGAACCCGATCTCTAGGACTGACCTTGGGGTAACCTCGGGTTCACTGCCCCATCAGTCCAAACCCCAAAACACATTTATTCGGAAGCTCTAGGAATGGAGTGGATCCAGTCCGGACCCCACAGAACCTCGAGTTTAATTACACATCACACCAGACCCAGGCCATCAGCCGGAGCTAAGAGAAGTGTGAATAATATGAGTTATAAGAGAGGGAAAACGGGTGTAAGGAACTCAGCTTTTTGGAAATATTAATAATCAATAAAAACTTGTTATTATTAATTATGAATATTTGGGTCAGTTAATTGGATTAACTTGATGTGGCTGAATTAATATTAGAATCAATTAATCAGTTCGTCCAACGAACTCTTTTGATTATTAATTTATTCTAAGAAAAGGGTATCTTCCATGGCCACAGAAGAATAATTATTTCTTAGCATATACCGCACTTTGAGCAAGTAGCAAAAACCGCAATTGTAAAAGTGACTTTGTATTGCACACAAAACAGAACCAAATACATATTATGTACAAGTTTTATTAACTAAATATAGATATTTATATGAATATAAATAAACTAAACAACATACACACATGAATACATAAATAGGTTAGTGATAGAACGAAACCGAAAACGGAACTATTGAGAAGAACATCAGCATTTCATTTTCAAAGCATCAAATCAAAAGTATACTTGCATGCCTGGGTAGCGTACACTATTATCAAAGTTGTTGAAAACTGAAGTTGTTGATGATTCTGCGAGTGTCAGATGTTGAAGTCTCAATCATTTTCTTCTTTGTTGGATGAAGAAGATATGATGAACTTGCATGGTGGGTTAGAGTCGTTGTTACAAACTCCTGAGATTGTCCTTGGTTCTTTGTGAGAGATTGTCCTCTCTCTTCCATGAGGCCGGATCTGGTTGGGATCCAGGCCTGCTGGGAGGCCTCTGGGCCCCCATGGAGGGGGGAGGGGGTCCCCCGTATCACCCGAAACAGTGTTTGCAGCAGGATGAAAACTACCAAGAGAGGGCGGTCACTGTTGCCTGCCTCTGATATAGCCTGAGAAAGAACCAACCCCTGAGGTTTGAATGGACCAATGAGTAAGGTGACATGTCCGAGAGGGGAACCGGCTCCTAGTTGATTTATGGTCTTTGTCCCCAGCGTGCTTAGACTGTTCATTCAAGCTCAAATAGACATAACAAATTCACATTGCATTCTAAGAGAAGGTGATGTACATCAAAGTATGTGTCATTAAATGAGGATTAATTAGGTAGGAAGTATGATACAGGTGAGGTTATATTGACCGTTGGGTGGTTGTGCAACCACATACACCCCAATCAAACATACCATATTGTTATACCTAATAGTACACGAGACAGTAAATCATCACAGTTTCTGTGAGGCATGTTCCTTCATAGATCAGAGTAATACTGCAAAGTTTATTTAATTAAAGATTGTCTCTCTCTCTTAAGCATGTGGAGCATGTGGCCACATTCCTTTGAGGTCGTAAAAGTCTGTTATCAGTCTTAAAGTGTTCTGTAACTGGACACCCGGCTGACAAAGTAACTTCAATTGTGAGGTTAGTTTTGGGGGAGAGTTTCATAGACCTTTATATTGATTAAATATAACGAATATGAATAATTAGTGTGTGTCTGATTGGTCCAGACCCTACAAGGGCCTTTACCAAATGAGTTGGTTTAGGATCAATAAACGTGGAAGAATTAAATTTGTAAATTAACTGAGAAATTTCTTCTTCGGATGGCAAGTTGTTTGAGTGGGCATATTATTAAGTATGCAGATGACACTGCTTCTGTGAGTCTCTTATATGATGGGCTGGAGGAACACAGTTCAGTCCTTTTTTTTAATTGGTGCAAGAAATCAAATCTCATTCTAAACATCTCCAAAACAAAGGAAATATCTGTTGATTTTAGAGAGTAGAAATTATGTTTTAATTAATAGGCAGCCAATACAATCTGTCACAAATTATTAATATCTTGGTGTACTTGACAATAAGATCATACACTGGAAGTATGAAGCCACAACAGAAAATTCATTTCTTAAAGAAATTACTTTCCTGTAATGTCCACAACAGAATGCTTCTGAGGTTTAATCAAATGAATTGTGCGTCTCTGAACCTGTTCTGTTCATCTCTGTCAGGCTGCTGTCGCTGCAGTCGGAGAGCGTGTCCCTGCGGTCGGAGCACGGCCAGTGCGCGGCTCAGCTGAGCGCTCAGACGGAGGCTCTGCGCATTAGCTTCCGCGAGCAGACGCGACTCCTGCAGGACGAGCACTGCCGTACAGTGGAGACTCTACAGCAGCAGATCAACCGGCTGGAGACTCAGCTCTACCAGCTGCAGAGAGAGCCCGTCAGTGCAGGTACACACACACACACACACACACACACACACACACACACACACACACACACACACACACAGCTCTACCAGCTGCAGAGAGAGCCCGCCAGTGCAGGTACACACACACACACACACACACACACACACACACAGCTCTACCAGCTGCAGAGAGAGCCCATCAGTGCAGGTACACACACACACACACACACACACACACACACACACAGCTCTACCAGCTGCAGAGAGAGCCCGTCAGTGCAGGTACACACACACACACACACACACACACACACACACACACACACACAGCTCTACCAGCTGCAGAGAGAGCCCGCCAGTGCAGGTACACACACACACACACACACACACACACACACACAGCTCTACCAGCTGCAGAGAGAGCCCATCAGTGCAGGTACACACACACACACACACACACACACACACACACACAGCTCTACCAGCTGCAGAGAGAGCCCGTCAGTGCAGGTACACACACACACACACACACACACACACACACACACACACACACAGCTCTACCAGCTGCAGAGAGAGCCCGCCAGTGCAGGTACACACACACACACACACACACAGCTCTACCAGCTGCAGAGAGAGCCCTCCAGTGCAGGTACACACACACACACACACACACACACACACACACAGCTCTACCAGTTGCAGAGAGAGCCCATCAGTGCAGGTACACACTCACACACACACACACACACACACACACACACACAGAGCTCTACCATCTGCAGAGAGAGCCCATCAGTGCAGGTACACACACACACACACACACACACACACACACAGCTCTACCAGCTGCAGAGAGAGCCCGTCAGTGCAGGTACACACACACACACACACACACACACACACACACAGCTCTACCAGCTGCAGAGAGAGCCCGTCAGTGCAGGTACACACACACACACACACACACACACAGCTCTACCAGCTGCAGAGAGAGCCCGCCAGTGCAGGTACACACACACACACACACACACACACACACACACACACACACACACACACAGCTCTACCAGCTGCAGAGAGAGCCCGCCAGTGCAGGTACACACTCTCACACACACACACACACACACACACACAGCTCTACCAGCTGCAGAGAGAGCCCATCAGTGCAGGTACACACACACACACACACACACACAGCTCTACCAGCTGCAGAGAGAGCCCGTCAGTGCAGGTACACACACACACACACACACACAGCTCTACCAGCTGCAGAGAGAGCCCGCCAGTGCAGGTACACACACACACACACACACACACACACACAGCTCTACCAGCTGCAGAGAGAGCCCGTCAGTGCAGGTACACACACACACACACACACACACACACACACAGCTCTACCAGCTGCAGAGAGAGCCCGTCAGTGCAGGTACACACACACACACACACACACACACACACACACAGCTCTACCAGCTGCAGAGAGAGCCCGTCAGTGCAGGTACACACACACACACACACACACACACACACACACAGCTCTACCAGCTGCAGAGAGAGCCCGTCAGTGCAGGTACACACACACACACACACACACACACACACAGCTCTACCAGCTGCAGAGAGAGCCCGTCAGTGCAGGTACACACACACACACACACACACACACACACACAGCTCTACCAGCTGCAGAGAGAGCCCGTCAGTGCAGGTACACACACACACACACACACACACACACAGCTCTACCAGCTGCAGAGAGAGCCCGTCAGTGCAGGTACACACACACACACACACACACATACACACACACACACACACACACACACACACACACACACACACACACACACACACACAGCTCTACCAGCTGCAGAGAGAGCCCGTCAGTGCAGGTACACACACACACACACACACACACAGCTCTACCAGCTGCAGAGAGAGCCCGTCAGTGCAGGTACACACACACACACACACACACACACACACAGCTCTACCAGCTGCAGAGAGAGCCCGTCAGTGCAGGTACACACACACACACACACACACACACACACACAGCTCTACCAGCTGCAGAGAGAGCCCGTCAGTGCAGGTACACACACACACACACACACACACACACAGCTCTACCAGCTGCAGAGAGAGCCCGTCAGTGCAGGTACACACACACACACACACACACACACACACACACACACACACACACACACACACACACACACACACACACACACACACACACAGCTCTACCAGCTGCAGAGAGAGCCCATCAGTGCAGGTACACACACACACACACACACACACACAGCTCTACCAGCTGCAGAGAGAGCCCGTCAGTGCAGGTACACACACACACACACACACACAGCTCTACCAGCTGCAGAGAGAGCCCGCCAGTGCAGGTACACACACACACACACACACACACACACACAGCTCTACCAGCTGCAGAGAGAGCCCGTCAGTGCAGGTACACACACACACACACACACACACACACACACACAGCTCTACCAGCTGCAGAGAGAGCCCGTCAGTGCAGGTACACACACACACACACACACACACACACACACACAGCTCTACCAGCTGCAGAGAGAGCCCGTCAGTGCAGGTACACACACACACACACACACACACACACACACACAGCTCTACCAGCTGCAGAGAGAGCCCGTCAGTGCAGGTACACACACACACACACACACACACACACAGCTCTACCAGCTGCAGAGAGAGCCCGTCAGTGCAGGTACACACACACACACACACACACACACACACACAGCTCTACCAGCTGCAGAGAGAGCCCGTCAGTGCAGGTACACACACACACACACACACACACACACAGCTCTACCAGCTGCAGAGAGAGCCCGTCAGTGCAGGTACACACACACACACACACACACACACACACACACACACACACACACACACACACACACACACACACAGCTCTACCAGCTGCAGAGAGAGCCCGTCAGTGCAGGTACACACACACACACACACACACACACACACACACAGCTCTACCAGCTGCAGAGAGAGCCCGTCAGTGCAGGTACACACACACACACACACACACACACACACACACACAGCTCTACCAGCTGCAGAGAGAGCCCGTCAGTGCAGGTACACACACACACACACACACACACACACAGCTCTACCAGCTGCAGAGAGAGCCCGTCAGTGCAGATACACACACACACACACACACACACACACACACACACACACACAGCTCTACCAGCTGCAGAGAGAGCCCGTCAGTGCAGGTACACACACACACACACACACACACACACACACACACACACAGACAGCTCTACCAGCTGCAGAGGAGCCCGTCAGTGCAGGTACACACACACACACACACACACACACACACACACACACACAGCTCTACCAGCTGCAGAGAGAGCCCGTCAGTGCAGGTACACACACACACACACACACACACACACACACACAGCTCTACCAGCTGCAGAGAGAGCCCGCAGTGCAGGTACACACTCACACACACACACACACACACACACACACACACAGCTCTACCAGCTGCAGAGAGAGCCCATCAGTGCAGGTACACACACACACACACACACACACACACACACACAGCTCTACCAGCTGCAGAGAGAGCCCGTCAGTGCAGGTACACACACACACACACACACACACACACACACACACACACACAGCTCTACCAGCTGCAGAGAGAGCCCGTCAGTGCAGGTACACACACACACACACACACACACACACAGCTCTACCAGCTGCAGAGAGAGCCCGTCAGTGCAGGTACACACACACACACACACACACACACACACACACACACACACAGCTCTACCAGCTGCAGAGAGAGCCCGTCAGTGCAGGTACACACACAGACACACACACACACACACAGCTCTACCAGCTGCAGAGGGAGCCCGTCAGTTCAGGTACACACACACACACACACACACACACACACACACACACACAGCTCTACCAGCTGCAGAGAGAGCCCGTCAGTGCAGGTACACACACACACACACACACACACACACAGCTCTACCAGCTGCAGAGAGAGCCCGTCAGTGCAGGTACACACACACACACACACACACACACACACACACACACACACAGCTCTACCAGCTGCAGAGAGAGCCCTCCAGTGCAGGTACACACACACACACACACACACACACAGCTCTACCAGTTGCAGAGAGAGCCCATCAGTGCAGGTACACACTCACACACACACACACACACACACACAGAGCTCTACCATCTGCAGAGAGAGCCCATCAGTGCAGGTACACACACACACACACACACACACACACACACACACACAGCTCTACCAGCTGCAGAGAGAGCCCGTCAGTGCAGGTACACACACACACACACACACACACACACACACAGCTCTACCAGCTGCAGAGAGAGCCCGTCAGTGCAGGTACACACACACACACACACACACACACACACACAGCTCTACCAGCTGCAGAGAGAGCCCGCCAGTGCAGGTACACACACACACACACACACACACACACACACAGCTCTACCAGCTGCAGAGAGAGCCCGCCAGTGCAGGTACACACTCTCACACACACACACACACACACACACACAGCTCTACCAGCTGCAGAGAGAGCCCATCAGTGCAGGTACACACACACACACACACACACACACACACACACACACACACACACACAGCTCTACCAGCTGCAGAGAGAGCCCGTCAGTGCAGGTACACACACACACACACACACACACACACAGCTCTACCAGCTGCAGAGAGAGCCCGTCAGTGCAGGTACACACAGACACACACACACACACACACACACACACACAGCTCTACCAGCTGCAGAGAGAGCCCATCAGTGCAGGTACACACACACACACACACACACACACACAGCTCTACCAGCTGCAGAGAGAGCCCGTCAGTGCAGGTACACACACACACACACACACACACACACAGCTCTACCAGCTGCAGAGAGAGCCCATCAGTGCAGGTACACACAGACACACACACACAGCTCTACCAGCTGCAGAGAGAGCCCGTCAGTGCAGGTACACACAGACACACACACACACAGCTCTACCAGCTGCAGAGGGAGCCCGTCAGTTCAGGTACACACACACACACACACACACACACAGCTCTAGCTGGCAGTATGGGGTCCGTGACTCTGCCCCATAAAGCAGAGTGGAGACACATACCGCGTTGTAAACAGCGACTTTGGTATTGACCTTCAGGTTACGGTTTTCAAAAACCCTACTGCGTAGGCGTCCAAAAGATGATGAGGCTTTATTTATCCGGGTGTGTATTTCTGTGTCAAGGGAGCAGCATGAGGACAAAGCGGAGCCGAGGTAGGTAAAGTGGTCCACTGTTTTAAGTGGAACACCGTTTATGTGAAAACTGGGGGATGTGGGGGCAGGGGTAGTGAGATGGGACATGACCTCGATTTTTTGAATGTTGACCTGTAGGCCAAAGGATTGGTACAGACGGGATATTGTGTTAAGGGCGTGCTGCATAGAGTCCGGGCTATGAGCTAAGATGGCAAAGTCATCAGCATACTGAAGCTCACAGATTTGGCGGGTCTTTGTCTTTGTGCGGGCCTGGAGCCGACGGATGTTGAAAAGGCTTCCGTCAAGTCAGTATTCCACATGGACACCGTCTTCATGTCCCATGACACGGTGGAAGAGGCAGGTGATGGCAGAGAGGAGGATGTTAAAGAGCACCGGAGCCAAGACACAGCCTTGCTTCACCCCAACGTTTACCTCGAAAGGCTCTGACTGGAGTTCTCCCGTGAGCACTCTGGCTTGCATCCCGTCATGCAGCTGCTGTAGGATGCTGAGAAACTTGGGTGGTACCCCAAGTTTGGAGAGGTGTTTCCAGTGCAGTTCACGGTTGATGGTATCAAAAGCTTTGCTGAGGTCGATGAAGCCAACGTAATGCTCTTTGTGGTGTTCTCGGCCCTTCTCCAGCAGCTGCCTTAAGGCGAGACACGGCAGGCAAAAACAGTTTTTTTTTTCACTGGTCAATTTTGAGATTTTGGGATATTTGTCTTCAATAACATGTCTTCTTTCAGACTTGTGGTGAAAAAAAGTCAGAAATACACATTTAGGTCTTTATTTTACTACACTTTGTCTGTTTGCGTCTGTAGATTTCTCATAAATTCATCAAAAGTTGGCGTTTTAAATCATCCCGCTGCTCCGCGATCGCGATCTGCACCCTGTCATAACACACACCGTTAGAAAGCTCTCTCTCTCCTGTACAATGCTGTTGGATCCAAATATGGTCATTTCCTTTTTATCAGCAACCAATCGTGAAAGTAAAAGGGGGGGTTTAACTCTAAATGGGCAATCTCATTGGCTGATGCTAAATCTTTAAAGCCCGTTTTCTCAAAATGACTCTCATGCTCCAAGTCCGAAATCTCCAGCTCAGTAGCACCTATATACACCAAACTTTCCAGTCTTGTACCTAGTTATATTATGAAGATATTTACTGAGGGATTTGTAAATATATTATTCCTAGCCTAATTTATACAACATTTTATTCCAAAAAACATGGTGAAAATCATTTTTTTAAGGCTATTGACAGTATATTCTGATTTACAGGATAACAAAAGTAGATATCCATAAATCCCTCTGTAATTTTTTCCCCATCTAATATGTGAACACAATGAAAAAAGAATTTTGAACCTGGCTTTGTCCAATACTAAAAATAATTAAAATATATGCAAATTAGTTCATATTTAATTAGATAATGCCTAATTTGCATATTTAAACATTAAATTACAGAAAACTTGTAATACATTTTTTTCTCATCTTAATGTAGGTAATCAACTGGGAAAGTTTCATGATGATATCTGCTAGTTAAATTTTTTACCCTATTCACCTGTAGTGTCTCGCCTAAAGACAAAAAACATTTTTTAGGATTAAGGTGTCTGTCGTGGATCTGGTCTTCCAGAAGCCACACTGCGTTTCCGGAAGCTCAGCTTCCGAGATGTGCTCAACCAGTCTGCTGAGCATGATCTTGGCCAGTACTTTCCCTGCGATGGAGAGGAGAGATATCCTTTTTTTGTTATGCGCTCTTTGTTATGCGCAAAGCTGGCCAGTCAGCTGATTCCTCCGGGATCATGTTGAGGTTTTCAGCTAGGAGCCGTCGGAGGTTGTCTTTGGTGATGCTGTTCAGTGCTGTACAGTTTAGTTTCTTGTTTGAAGCTGTCCTCGGGCCATGTACTGTAGTTGAATGCTCATGAGTATTTTGGATCTGACCATGAGGTAGTCAGTCCAGCACTCAGCCCCGCGCATAATGTAATAATGTATAATGTATACTTTATTAATCCCGCAAGGGGAAATTCCAATCTTTTCACTCTGTTGTTATTACACACATTACACACAGAAGCTAAGCCTATACATGCACTAATGGAGAGATGTCAGAGTGATGGAGCTGCCCATGGAAAGGCGCCCTAAGCAGTTGGGGGTTCACACGGGTGGTGAGGAGATCTCGTCTGTCCTTTTGACGGACAATCCCGTAGTCAAGGAGGTGCCAATGTTTTGAGCGGGGGTGCTGCCAGGTGGTCTTAAGCCTGTTCTTCATCTGGAAGATGGTGTTAGTAATGACCAGCTGGTGCTCTGCACAGAGGGAGAGAAGTCTGAGCCCATCGCGGTTCATTTTTCCCACACCATGCTGGCCGATGACTCTACTCCATACCAGATGCTCCGTGCCCACTCCAGCATTGAGATCTCCCATGAGTATGAGCCTGTCTGTAGCCGGGGTTTTCTGTAGGATGGCATCAAGAGCTCTGTAGAAGAGACGGAGAGCTCTGTCTTTTCATTGATGCCGATAGGGGTTTCTGGAATGCACTGCAGCAGTTTAGACTTCACAGCAAAGCCAACTCCATGATTACGACGAATGCCTTCGGGGACCCCCTTCCAGAAGAAAGTGTACCCAGCACCAACCTGTCAAAGAGTCTTCCCCATGTAGTCTGGTCTCGCTGAGAGCTGCAATGTCGATGTTATATCTTGCGAGCTCCAGGGCCACCAGTGCTGTCTTGCGGTGGGGTCTGTCAGTAGTTTCGGCCAGGTCCAGCAGTGTACGAACGTTCCACGAAGCAATGCTTCGACGGTTGCGGCTTACCGTCAGGAGTGTGGGGAGCAGACAATTTTTGGACCACCTTTTCTAGGTCCTTCCCCATCACTGGGGTGAGCAGTGTGGGGCTGCTCAGTTGCAGTGGAAGCTGCCAAAAAGACGTGCTCCAACCATCACTCCATTGCCGCCTGTGTGCATGGTTTGGATAGACACACCCAGCCACATCCTTGGCCTATGCCCACCACCATTCCACATTGTCACAGGACTTTTATGGGGGGGGGGAGCTTGCGCATAGGTGAGGATTAAGGTGAGGGTGTGGGTGCGCAGACCTCGCTCCCACCATCTTCACTCCTGCCAGACGGACCTCCAGTGGCATGAGGGAACCCATAACGACCTTCGTCTGGCAGGAGCTGCAGGGGCTGCCGTTGGTCAGGTCAGTTGGACTCCTCCTGTGCCGG
Organism: Gila robusta; assembly: GCA_030770095.1. Taxonomy (NCBI): domain Eukaryota; kingdom Metazoa; phylum Chordata; class Actinopteri; order Cypriniformes; family Leuciscidae; genus Gila; species Gila robusta. Next base: position 575,954 of record JAVALU010001534.1, on the reverse strand, counting down.
TCCCCAGGTGCAGGTTTGTCTTCGGGGTTTGCTCCCCTAGCCATTGTACCCTCCCGAGTTAACCCACGTAGCTGTGGGGTTGCCTTCTTCCGCCTTCCCAGCTGTTGTGGTGGTTCTCACATCACCATCTTCCGCCTGCGCCGCCATTGGGGTCTTCACTGTTTACCCATAGCTGGTACACACACACACACACACACACACACACACCGCTCTACCAGTTGCAGAGGGAGCCCTTCAGTGCAGGTACACACACACACACACAGCTCTACCAGCTGCAGAGGGAGCCCTTCAGTGCAGGTACACACACACACACACACACACAGCTCTACCAGCTGCAGAGAGAGCCCGTCAGCAGCGGTGTGTACACACACACACTCAGCGTCTCTCTCTCTCTCAGGTCTTCATCCTCAAGGCAGGAAGGCTCAGGCGGACCGGAAGCCAGTGGACGCTCCAGCGCTGGATCTGCAGGGCGATAGAGAGGAGGGCGAGGGCATGGAGACCACAGAGACTGAGTCCCTGTCCTCCACCGCAACCCCGCTGACCTCTCTGGAGCAGCTGCTGACCTCTGACCTCAAACACGGTACACCCTCACCATGCTCACACACACCAGTGTGCTGGACCTCATCTGAGTGATGGGCTTATCTAGGAGTAAAATGTTTGTTTGATTATCACTTAAGTACTATTCATTGTGTGTGTGTGTGTGTGTAGAGCCTGCTGACTGGCAGATGGAGCCCAGTAAAGAGGAGCTGACGGTGAAGCTGAGCAGCGCCGCCCGGAGTGTGGAGCACCTGAGCGGTCTTCTGCACGAGACTGAGGCTACCAACGCTGTCCTGACCGAGCAGATCACTGTGAGACACACACACACACACACACACACACACACACACACACACACACACCTTCTGCACGAGACTGAGGCTACCAACGCTGTCCTGACTGAGCAGATCACTGTGAGACACACACACACACACACACACACACACACACACACACACCTTCTGCACGAGACTGAGGCTACCAACGCTGTCCTGACCGAGCAGATCACTGTGAGACACACACACACACACACACACACACACACACACACGCCTTCTGCACGAGACTGAGGCTACCAACGCTGTCCTGACTGAGCAGATCACTGTGAGACACACACACACACACACACACACACACACACACACACACACACACACGCCTTCTGCACGAGACCGAGGCTACCAACGCTGTCCTGACCGAGCAGATCACTGTGAGACACACACACACACACACACACTCAGATAATGCTGAGGCAGCCACGTGACTTTTTAAATGGATTTATTCAGTAAAGTTTAGCACGTCTTCTGATCGGATAATAATCTATACCCTTCAATTGAGCGCATACGGTTTTATGTATGATTTATGCACATCTTGGTGTTTCCATCCGGCATTTTTTTAATGCGATATTCTAAACAGTGCATAAGACTATATGTGTAAGTAAACAGTGGTTGAGCTGAACAATGGTGGTGTGTGTGTGTGTGTGTGTGTGCAGCTCCTGAAGAGTGAGGTGCGGCGGCTGGAACGCAATCATGAGCGGGAGAAGTCTGTGGCCAACCTGGAGTACCTGAAGAACGTGCTCCTGCAGTTCATCTTCCTGCGCTCCGGCAGCGAGAGGCAGGCGCTGCTGCCTGTCATACACACCATGCTGCAGCTGAGCCCGGACGAGAAGAGCAGGCTGGCGGCCATCGCTCACGGTGAGCACACACACACACACACACACCATGCTGCAGCTGATCCCGGACGAGAAGAGCAGGCTGGCGGCCATCGCTCACGGTGAGCACACACACACACACACACACACACACCATGCTGCAGCTGAGCCCGGACGAGAAGAGCAGGCTGGCGGCCATCGCTCACGGTGAGCACACACACACACACACACACACACACACACACACACACACCATGCTGCAGCTGAGCCCGGACGAGAAGAGCAGGCTGGCGGCCATCGCTCACGGTGAGCACACACACACACACACACACACACACACACACACACACACACACACACACACACACACACACACAAACACACACACACAAACACACAAACACACACACACCATGCTGCAGCTGAGCCCGGACGAGAAGAGCAGGCTGGCGGCCATCGCTCACGGTGAGCACACACACACACACACCATGCTGCAGCTGATCCTGGAAGAGAAGAGCAGGCTGGCGGCCATCGCTCACGGTGAACACACACACACACACGGTCGTTCACTGCAGGCTCACACACGCTCACGCTCATGAAAGGTGTGTGTGCTCAGGAGTAAAGTAGATCATGGATGAGGCTTTAGTGTAATCAGCTCTGAGAGCGTTCACATGCTTCTCTACACACACACACACACACACACACACAGTGTAACATCAGCTCTGAGAGCGTTCACATGCTTCTCTACACACACACACACACACACACAGTGTAACATCAGCTCTGAGAGCGTTCACATGCTTCTCTACACACACACACACACACACACACACAGTGTAACATCAGCTCTGAGAGCGTTCACATGCTTCTCTACACACACACACACACACACACACACACAGTGTAACATCAGCTCTGAGAGCGTTCACATGCTTCTCTACACACACCTCATCGTGAGCTCATGGAAACGCCTTTATCAGTGGACAGTCATAAACGGCTTCAGCACTCTCACATCTCGCGTAATGGAGTCAGACGCAGCGATGATCAGGTTTTGGCGTCACTGCCGGGGAATAACTTGATTTATTAATAAAGTCTAGGAAACACAGTGTACTTGCGTTATGGGTTATTAGTCAGCATGTAAACATGCTCTGTATTTGAATGAAGACTGGAGTCCACAGGTGATTGGGCTCAGATGAAGGATCAGTCTTTATCTCTGTGTGTGTGTGTGTGTGTGTGTGTGTAGGCGAGGAGCAGCCGGCGGGCCAGCGAGGGTCGGGCTGGACGTCGTATCTGCACAGCTGGTCTGGAATCAGATGAAGCTTCACGTACACACACATCAGCTGAAGGACATCCGGACTCAACAGACCATCGCTATATTCATGCCTTATTTCTCTACTGGACTAATGGGATTTTTGATTTGGGTTATTTCCTGAAGATTATCGGTTGGAAATTGTTGGTCATATTTATTGTATTTTAACATAAATGATACATTATCATTTTTTCCTCCAATTGTAAATCTCGTATCTATAAGAGATTGTGAAGTGGTGTGAGGTTATGAAGCTGTGTAAATCTATCAGAGAATATAGTCAAAGAATTAAACTACTTTCAGAGCTTATTCTGTTTATTTTTTAACGTTTCTTGGAAATTAAGCTGATCAGCTTGTTCCTTGAACGCCTCCTAGTTTATATGTCACACAATAATGTGGATCTGTTCTGATCCTGAGGAATAGACTAGCTGATGTAGCTTTACTCGTGATGTTTCTTGAGCTGTCCTGCAGTCTGTAGAGTTTATAGCCAGTGACGGTCTCCAGCTCCACAGCAGACGCCTTCGACACGAGCTGCCTTCACACACTCTCTGAATGCACTTTATCCACTGGATGAGCAGTAATTAGTTCTGTCCACTACAACATTTTTATTTGTTGACTTCCAAGTGTCGAGCGTAAAGGGGTGATCACACAGAATGTATTTTCCGTTTCAAACACAACAGTGTCCAGTGCTGATGAACGGGGACGACAGCAGGGTCTCTCGGGCCAGCGGGGGGTTCAGAGAGCAGGTTATGGGACACCCGTGTGTGTTTAAGGGTTACGGATAACCTGCTTCAGAACAGCTCATGATCCAGGGTTAGTTTAACTCAGAGGTGTTCATGTCCTCTTGATGAGGCTCCAGTGATATATATATATATATATATATATATATATATATATATATATATAGCACGATTAAAACAAGGTAATGTTTATTTTACTATAATTTTTTAATAAAAATCATCTCACGCATATCTCGCACATCGTTGATCTGAATTCAGTCATTTTTTTATTTTTGCAACAGGACGTTTTGTATGCTATAATAACTGCAGTAACCTCGGGATAAACAGAGAGACTTATATTAGCGTAGATACTATTTTCTTATGATGTAACGAGTACATCGGGGGTTATAGGAAGTGTTCCTGCTTCCGGTTGATTTAATTTATGCAGACTAGCTATCTTTTAACTGATTTGAATGTGTTGTGTATGCCAGGATAAAGAGATGCACATTTTTAGTCTAGATTTAAACTGACAGGCGTGCACACTGAGCAGAGGAGTCAAAGGAGGTAAAAACTGAGGACGGGCAGGGTGTAAACATTGGAGTCCCATAACAGCCAGGGAACACAGGGGTGAGACTGGGAGGGTGGGAACTGGTCCAGCAGGATAGTCTGGAACTGGTCCAGCAGGATAGTCTGGAACTGCCCAGGGAGGTGCTCGCTTTGGAGGATCATGACGGCCAAGATTAGGGAAATGCTTGAGAACATATTCAGGGGCCATAACTGCACAGCTTCAGAGGCTCCATCAGACTTAGAAGACAGACCACGCTGAAGACCTCTGGGCTGATGCAGACTTCTTGACTGTGTCGAGACTGGCAGGAACGACCTCAATGGACATGACAAGACTGGCAGGAATTCTCTCATTGGGCGAGTCATGGCTGGTGAGAAGCTCAGAGGTGGCTATAGTGGCCAGATCAAGCTGCCTGAAATGGCCAGGTCACAGGGGAAATAACATGATTGGCAGGGTCGGTTTCTGTGGGCATGACTTCACTGGATAATATCCCGAGACGGTCTCAGTGGCTTTAGCAGGAAGACATGGATGCTCTGGAATATGGAGGACCAACTCTACCATATTTAAAAATAAATACAGAAATAAATAAATGCTCAATAAATAAATAAGCATACAATTAATTGCCCCAAAAAATACAATAAACAAATAAATGTAGGTAGAAATTAAATTATACAGTGAGACATAAATGTATATATCTCTTTTAATTAGCTTCTTTATTTATTCACCTTTGTAATAATTACCTCATTTATTTATTGTCCGTTATAATCTTCAACTTTATTTATTAATTACTTATTTTTTAAGTATTTATTTATGTGCATGTTATAATATTTTTGTCTGTTTTATTCTTCCTTTGTATTTTTTTACCCTATTTATTTCTTCAATGCTATTTATTTCTGCCTGTCGTTTTTGCATTTCTGTATGCATTTCTGCCTCATTATGCAAATGAGGAGGGGCTGTCTTAAGGGGTCAACTTCTGCCCATTGGTTGGTTAGCATTTTACTGCATCGGTCAAATCTACATGCCACCGGCCACAGTCACAACAAAGATGGCTACCTACGATGAAGTTGTCAGTGAGCTGAGGCATTTAACAACTGTTTTTGAAAACAATGCCAACGTTTGTATTGATTTTATTATTTTTCGTTTGGACGCTCTGACAGAACGTGTGTTTCAGTTAGCGGCACACATGGACACAGATGTCGACAATGTAGTTTTTCATAATCTGGAGGAAGCGGCCCATCTTCTTAACTCGGTCGCTAACGTTAATCACACACCTGGGATAGCTGGTCGCCCTGCTTATATGCTGCCTGTGGACGCCGTGAAGGACTTTTACATGCGGGTTTGCCTGTTGGTGCCATTGCAAGGCTTTTTGGAGTCAGCGAAACAACAGTTCATCGTCGGATGGAAGAGAATGACATAAGGTGAGTGTACCATTACATGTGATGCCAATAGAACCAGTGTGTGTAACGTTACCAAATCACAAGAATGACACAGGAGAAAGACAAACCCTTCCTAGCTTGTGTTAATTTACAAAGTTATGGAACTAAACAAGAATGCATAGAAAGTAACGTTAAGTCGCACACACAGTGACTTCAGACTCACTAACTCCCAAAAGACTTCAGACTCGACTCGGACTCGAGGTGCGGGACTCGTGAACAATGTTTATTTTTAGGAAGCGTCTGATGAGCTTCCTCCGTTACCTATAACCTGCCTACGTAACACGTAGTATCTGCTGCGCGCGGCTGCACGTGAGTGAGAGTTGACAACAAACACCGGCAGCTGCTCCACCATTCATCATAAACTTTGGCTTTAAAACTTCACACAACAAGACCCAAACAAAGAAACGCTGAACGCAAAATAGGTTAGTAACCTGTGGTGAGTAAACATGTTTAGCTCAGCATTGGCCATCTGCCATCTGGAGTCTGAAGTCTTTTGAGGAGAGTCTAAAGTGGAGTCTGAAGTCACTGTGTGTGCGACTTAACGTTACTTTCTATGCATTCTTGTTTAGTTCCATAACTTTGTAAATTAACACAAGCTAGGAAGGGTTTGTCTTTCTCCTGTGTCATTCTTGTGATTTGGTAACGTTACACACACTGGTTCTATTGGCATCACATGTAATGGTACACTCACCTTATGTCATTCTCTGCCATCCGACGACGAACTGTTGTTTCGCTGACTCCAAAAAGCCTTGCAATGGCACCAACAGGCAAACCCGCATGTAAAAGTCCTTCACGGCGTCCACAGGCAGCATATAAGCAGGGCGACCAGCTATCCCAGGTGTGTGATTAACGTTAGCGACCGAGTTAAGAAGATGGGCCGCTTCCTCCAGATTCTGAAAAACTACATTGTCGACATCTGTGTCCATGTGTGCCGCTAACTGAAACACACGTTCTGTCAGAGCGTCCAAACGAAAAATAATAAAATCAATACAAACGTTAGCATTGTTTTCAAAAACAGTTGCTAAATGCCTCAGCTCACTGACAACTTCATCGTAGGTAGCCATCTTTGTTGTGACTGTGGCCGGTGGCATGTAGATTCGACCGATGCAGTAAAATGCTAACCAACCAATGGGCAGAAGTTGACCCCTTAAGACACAGCCCCTCCTCATTTGCATAATGAGGCAGAAATGCATACAGAAATGTAAAAACGACAGGCAGAAATAAATAGCATTGAAGAAATAAATAGGGTAAAAAAATACAAAGGAAGAATAAAACAGACAAAAATATTATAACATGCACATAAATAAATACTTAAAAAAATAAGTAATTAATAAATAAAGTTGAAGATCATAACGGACAATAAATAAATGAGGTAATTATTACAAAGGTGAATAAATAAAGAAGCTAATTAAAAGAGATATATACATTTATGTCTCACTGTATAATTTAATTTCTACCTACATTTATTTGTTTATTGTATTTTTTGGGGCAATTAATTGTATGCTTATTTATTTATTGAGCATTTATTTATTTCTGTATTTATTTTTAAATATGGTAGAGCTGGTCCTCCATACTGGAAGGGCCTCTGTGGCTGGAATGGGAACAGTTTCAGAGGACATGACATTACAAACAGGATCTGTCTCTGTAGGCAAAACATAACTGGATAACACCTCCAAGATGGCCTCCATGGCCCTAGCAGATGAACTCGGATGCTCAGGAAGGGTATCCGTGGCCAAAAAAGGAATGGTCTATGAGAACATAACATGACAGACAAGATCGGTTTATATGGGCACAACAGGACTGGCAAACTGCTCTGAGGTAGCCTCCAGGATCAAAACAGGCAGAGTGAGATTCTCTGGAATGGCCTCCATGGCCAGGTCAGGAACAGTTTCTGTGGCGGTAGCCATGCTGATTTGAAAGCCCGCCATGGACATGACAGGACTGGTAAATGATCCAGGCTGTGGAGTCACAGGTTCCTTCAACACATGCATAGCTGGTGAAGTAGGCGGCTTAGGAGTTGGTTCCACCAGAATAAATACTTATGGAAATACTGGATACAGGACTTATTCTGGTGAAGTAGGCGGCTTAGGAGTTGGTTCCACCAGAATAAATACTTATGGAAATACTGGATACAGGACCAACTGAGTCTGGTCCTTCTGGACCATCAAATTAGGGACCTCCTGACTGAGGCTCTCCTGGACAAATGTGTTTGAGCCCTCACCTGGTCCTACAGGACCACTGGACAAGGGACCATTGGAATTGGGTCTTTCAGAGGTCCCAAGCCCACTGGTCCAGGAGTGCCCGAGTCAGGCGCCCTAAGTCCAGTGAGCTTGGGATCTCTGAAAGAAGGGCATTTGACTGCACAATATGCACCCTCCTTCTCTTCCGCTTCCGGGATGACTTGAGTGGATTCAACCCACTCTGGGATGACTTGAGTGGACTCTGGATCTTCTAACTCAGAGACAGATACAGCGGTCTGGGCCGCTCTCCTCCTCAGTCTGTGCTTTAGCGTTGGAATCAAAAGAGGATCATGAACTTGACTCGACGAGGGAGGGCGGTATGGTCCCTGCGGGCTGATTCTGGTGGTGTGAGTATCTGCCAAGCCTTGCAGTGGTGCAGATAATTTGTTCAGAAGTCCAAAATTCTCAGTTGCTCCATCTCCCACTGTGACAAGGGGTCATCCAGGCACATGTCAAAAGCATCCTTAAGGGCAGCATCATGATAATCAAGGCCCTTGGCCATGGTCAAATAGAACTAGGCAGAGAACCTCACCAGAGTCGGCCACCAGGGAGGACCCAGAAAGCAGGGCATGGACCAACACAAGACACACAACAAGACTCAAGACAAAAACTGGACAGACGACAAGAGATAATAAAAGCAAAATAAAAACTGACATAAACTATGACAAAAAGAAAACAAAATAGAGAAACTAAATAACAGGAGCTAACGAAAAAATAAAAGGAAAACAAGATATAAAATCTAGAAATAAAAAACTTGAATAAAAGACTAGTTAGCAATAAAATCACAATCAAAAGACAAAACCAAAAATAAGGCTTATTTAATAAGGCTTAACTAGAGGAAAAACTAAACTTGACTAGAGTAAAAAGCAGCAACTAAAAAAATAAAGTAATACATTAAAAACTAAACTGGCAAGACAAACTAACATGCAATGCTGACTAACAAGTCTTAGTAGGCACAGGTAAGCCTAAAAACAAAGAACGCAGGCAACGAACGAGCAAGGATTTGAGGGAAAGACACACAATATAAAGAGCAGAGCAATGTACTCGTCCAGTCCAGTACATTATCACCACTATCACCACCACGCCACTTGTCTACAGTTTAATGCAGCATATTTAACTTTTTTCCTTCAGATTGTGTTGACATGATTCAGAAACGACCATGAGTCGGGGTTGTACTTTCTACTAGTCAAATTTCATTTCAATATGGTAAAATGTAAAGCTAAATGTATAATTCCAACACATTCTGGCTTTCTGAGAAGCAGGTAATAGTCGTCTTGCTCTTAACTAGGTTAAGATCCTCTAGAACTCTCTTAAATAATGAAGGAACTGAAACCATATCTTCACACTCATGAACCTCAGTTATTCAGAACTCCAGCAATATGAGTCAAAGGATGTCATTCTTAAAATTGACATACTTTAGACCAACATTTTACTCCAAGTGCACGTTTATAGCGCCTCAAGTGGCAGTTGTCCAGTCAAGTCACCTTCATTTATATAGCACTTTTAACAATATAGATTGTTTCAAAGCAGCTTTACAGTGATAATAGGAAATTAAAGTAACAGAGATTGATTTGGCTTTACAGCAGCTCTAGAATAAAGTTATTGTCTATCTAAAGTTACTTTTGATTGATTCACTTCTGTCGCAACGATCATTAGTTATAAACTTAGGGGCCGCTAACACACACCGTTCTAACAGAAAACCCTTAATGCGATCCGGCCGCTCATTTGCACAAAACAGTGCTTGGCGACTCAAGAACGCAAACCATGAAACAGGTTCCAAGGTACAAGGTTTGAAAAATGTATAATACAGAATTTTTTATTGCTTCCGCGTAGCCACGTGAACCGGAATTATCCAGACAACGTTTTATCATTACAGAGGTAAAGGGAAGGAGGCCTTCACAGGGGAGAGACTAGTGACACTTCAGGACTGCGTTGTCGTCGTGTCCAGGCGCAGGTCCTTCATCAGATCCGGATACGGCCTGGATCCGGCGGACTGCGGTAAACCTCGGGAGGTCCAGAGAGGTCCATCAGGATTTATGGGAAGTGTTCCCGGTTCCGGCTGACCTAATCTATGCAGCCTAACATTGAATTAAAGAAGTCTATAATGTGTTATGTGTATGCTAGGTCAAAGAGATGTGTTTTTAGTCTAGATTTGAACTGACAGACTGTGTCTGCTTCCCAGACAATGTTAGGAAGATATTCTAGGTATTCTAGATATTCTGACAGAACCGGGCTAATATGGTCATACTTCCTGGTTCTGGTAATAACTCTAGCGGCTGCGTTTTGGAACAGCTGTAGTTTATGTATTAAATGTGCAGGGCAACCACCCAGTAGAGCATTACAATAATTTAGCCTTGATGTCATGAATGCATGAACCAATTGTTCTGCATTTTTCATTGAGAGCATATGACGTATTTTAGATATATTTTTAAGATGAAAAAATGCAGTTTTACATATACTAGACACATGACTTTCAAATGAGAGATTGGTATCAAAGAGCACACACACACACACACACCCAGGTTCCTAACTGACGACGAAGACTTGAAAGAGCAGCCATCAAGTGTTAGACAGTATTCTAGGTTATTACGTGAGGAAGTTTTTTGTCCAATAATTAGAATCTCTGTTTTTTTCAGAATAAAGTAGTAGGAAATTACTAGTCATCCAGTTTTTTATATCAGCTATGCATTCTGTTAATTTTGTGGATTGGTAAGTTTCGTCAGGGCGTGAAGAAATATACAGCTGAGTATCATCAGCATAACAGTGAAAACTAATGCCATGCTAATGAGATCTCCTAAGGGTAGCATGTACAGAGTGAAAAGCAGCGGTCCTAGTACTGAGCCTTGTGGTACACCATACTGAACTTTTGACCGATAAGACATCTCTTCATTTACTGCTACAAACTGATAATGGTCAGATAAGTATGATTTAAACCATGCTAGTGCAATTCCACTAATGCCGACATCATTTCCGAGTCTATTTAAAAGAATGTTGTGGTCAATAGTGTCAATGCAGCACTAAGATCGAGTAGCACTAATAGAGAGATACAACCACGATCGGATGATAAGAGCAAATCATTTGTGACTTTAATGAGAGCAGTCTCAGTACTATGATACGGTCTAAATCCTGATTGAAAATCCTCACAGATACCATTTCTTTCTAAAAAGGAACAGTTGTGAAGATACTGAATTTTCTAGTATCTTCGACAGAAAAGGTAGATTCGAGATCGGCCTGTAATTGACTAATTCTGTAGGATCAAGTTGCGTTTTTTTAAACAAGAGGTTTAATCATAGCCAGCTTAAAAGTTTTTGGTACGTATCCTAATGACAAAGATGAATTAATGATATTAAGAAGAGGATCTATGACCTCTGGAAGCATCTCTTTCAATAGTTTAGTCGGTATAGGGTCTAACATACATGATGTCAATTTAGATGATTTAACGAGTTTAGAAAATTCTTCCTCTCCTATAGCAATGAATGAATCAATTTTTTCGTCAGTGAGACTACACTGCACTGTCTGATGCGATACTGTAGTAGATGGTTGCATAGTTATAATTTTCTCCCTGATATTATCAATCTTATAAGTAAAGAAGTTCATAAAGTCATCACTGTTGTGCTGCTTGCAAACGTCTGGGGTTGAAGCTTTAACTTTCGTTAGTTTAGCCACTGTTTCAAATAAATACCTAGGGTTTTGTTTATTTTCTTCTAATAGGGTTGAAAAATAAGTAGATCTAGCAGTTTTTAAGGCCTCTCTGTAAGCAATCGAGCTCTCCTTCCATGAAATCCGAAATACCTCTAGTTTTGTTTTCTTCCAGTTGCGCTCCATTTTTCTGGCTGCTCTCTTTAGGGCCTGAGTGTGTGTGTGTGTGTGTGTGTGTGTGTGTGTGTGTGTGTGTGTGTGAGTGTGCTCGTTGTACCACGGCGTTGGACTATTGGACTATTTTCTTTGATCTTCTTTAAGCGCAAAGGAGCAACTGTGTCTAAAGTGCTGGAAAAGAGAGAGTTAAAAGTTTCTGTCGCAATTTCAAGTTCTTCTAAGCTATCTGGGATGCTGAGATGATGACACTAATCAGGAAGATTATTAATAAAGCAATCTTTCGTGGCAGAAGTGATAGGTCTAACGTACTTGTAACACGGAGTCGGCTTTGCAGCTTTGCCTAAATGAAGTTTACACGAGACTAGATAATGATCTGAGATGTCATCGCTCTGCTGCAGAATTTCAACAGCATCAACATTGATTCCATGTGATAATATTAGATCTAGAGTATGATTACGACAATGAGTAGGTCCTGACACGTGTTGTCTAACTCCAATAGAGTTCAGAATGCCTTTAAATTCCAATCCCAATGCATCTTTTTCATTATCTACATGTGTATTAACATTACTAACAATTATCTTCAGCCAGTACTAACTCTGATTAAAAGTCAGCAAATTCTTTGATAAAGACTGTATGGTGTCCTGGTTGCCTGTATACAGTAGCCAGCACAAATCTTAAACCTGATTTATCATTTGCTCTATATATTGTTACATTAAGCACCAACACTTCAAAAGAGTTATATTTGAAACTATACTTCTTAGTAATTCTGAATAATTACTATAAATTACAGCAACACCTCCCCCTTTGCCTTTCAGACGAGGTTCATGTTTATAACAGTAATCTTGGGGGGTGGACTCATTTAAAGTAATGTAATTGTTTGGTTTTAGCCAGGTTTCTGTCAAACACAGCACATCTAGGTTATAGTCTGTAATCATATCATTAACAATAAGTGCTTTTGAAGTAAGGGATCGAATATTCAGCAACCCAAGCTTTATCATTTGTTCATCCGTATTATATCTGCTTTTTATTTGTTGAACATCAATTAAATTTTTACCCTTAAATGAGTTAAGGAGTTTCTTGTATTTCCTAATTCGGGGAACAGACACAGTTTCTATATGATGATATCTAGGTGAAAGAGCCTCTATGTGATGGGATTTATCTGACCTCAGTGACGCGAGACAGCTAGCAGACGGTCGGTTTAGCCAGTTTGTCTGCTTCCTGACCTGAGCCCCAGATTGTCATGTTTGAGCTCTAAGACTATGTGCCATATTACTAGAGAGAAGAGCAGCACCATCCCAGGAGGGATGAATACCATCTCTTTTCAACAGGTCAGGTTTGCCCCAAAAACTTTTCCAATTGTCTATGAATTCTATATTATTTTGCGGGCACCACTTAGACAGCCAGCCATTGAGTGATGACAATCTGCTAACTATCTCATCACTCCTGCGAACAGGAAGGGGGCCAGAGCAAATTACAGTGCCTGACATCGTACTTGCGAGTTCAAACACCTCTTTAACATTCATTTTAGTGATCTCCGACTGGCGAAGTCGAACATCATTTGTGCCGACGTGAATAATGTTTATTTGTGATGTTTAGTAAGCAAAGACTGAGGAAAAAGCTTTATTCTTTTCTCTAATGGGAATAAGTCCAGTCCTGCCATGCTTGTTTAACCATTTCAAAGAGTAGAAATCAATGCTTTTATAAAGTTAACTATGAGCTATTATATCAAGTTATGATTTCTAAACGTTTTAGTAGTCAAACAGTATCCAGTAAGTGCAACAGCAGCATACCATCTCTACAGTGTTCTGCAGGAGAACTCCAGTCCTGTTAAATATGAAGACCATTCAGAGAGAAGACAACACGATAACAATGAGTCTAAACCTATTAACAATATTGATACAGACAGAAGAAAACAGGAAACTTTAAAAAGGAAAGTTTTAAGAAAAGTTGTATTTTCTCTTGATAAATAGAATAGAAACAGAAAAGATAAAAACATTTGATACTTTTATTAAATACTGCTATAGAAGTATTCAATATGGAAATGTCATTACCCCAAAACCCTTATTTTTTTTGTTCTAAGATAGTTCTAATCAAATAACATCCTATTAATCAAATGAAAGGAATAGCTTCAGGTTAATAACTATAAAACACATGAGCATCAATTGTGTCATTTAACACTCATGTCTATCACAGAATGGCACAGCTGGATTTATTCTTCAGTCTTTCGATCTCTTGCAGTAGCTCTTTTATCTCTTCTTTCTGCTCCTGCAGGTTTCTGTAGAGTTCTTCCAGTTCATGTTGTTTCTGTCGTTCTTCCAGCATCCGCTGGATCTCCTGAACGTGCGGCTCTTTTCTCTCTCTGAAATCTGTCCGTTCTGCTTGCTCTCTGGCTTCATCTTCATGCTTCTTCTTCAGCACTTTTATTTCCTCTTCATGTTTCCTCTTCATTTCATCTCGCTCTTTCTCTTCTCTCTCCTTCTCCTCTTTTTCTCGTCTCTTGATCTCCTCTTCTTGTTCTCGTTTCACATCTTCAATCGTTTTCATCCATCTCTTTCTCTCTTCCTCTCGTTTCTCATCATCTTCTTGTTTTCTTTTCTCCCACTCCTCTTTTCTCTCTCGTTCCAGTCGTTCGTGATGTTTTTTCATTTTATGTATCTTTTCATCATATTCTCTCTCTTTCTCTTTTATTTCTCTTCTCTGTTTGTTTCTCTCCTCCTCTCTCTTCTGCCTTTCTTCTTCTCTCTCTCTTTCAAATCTCTTTCTCACTTTATCCAGTTCTTCTTGTTTTTCTTTCAGCTGTTCCTCATGTTTCTCCCTTCTCTTTTTTTCTTCTTCCTCTCGTTCTCTCATCTGTCGTTTCTTTTCATCCTCCCACTCTCTCTGCTGTCGTTTCATTTCCTCTTGAATCTCTTTTCTGTCATTTTCAGCCTTTTTTATTTTTATTTTCCATCTCTGTTTCTCCTTCTCTTCTTCTTCATTCCTCCTTTTCTCCTCCAAATCTCTCCTCTTTATTTCCTCCTCATGTTTCATCTGTAAATCTGCTATAATACGCTTTCGCTCATTTATCATCTTTTCTAGATCTCGTCTGTATTTCTCTTCTCTTTTTCTATCTTCTTCTTCTCTTTCTTCTTGCTGTTTTCCATACTGTAATCTCTGATTTTCAATCTCTCTCTTAAACTCTTCTATTTTCTTAAGATATTCAACTCTTTTCTGGTTTTCCTCTTCTGTTCGTTTCTGGTTTTCAATCTCTTGTTTCATTTGTTCTCTTTTATCTTTTTCTTCAAACTCTTTTCTGAGTTTTTCCTCTTTTTCTCTCAGTTGATTGTACGTTTTCATTCTCTCCTCATCTGCTCTTCGTTTCTCTTCTTCGAGTCTCTTCATCAAATTTTTCACTTCCATCTCATACTTAGCATTTAATGCCTCACGTTGAGTCTTAATTTCTCTCTCCTTCTCATTCATTATTTCCTTGGTTCTCTTTTTAATGGACATCTCTGCCTCCTCAAACATGCTGTTGGTGAAGCATCGACCCTCATGTGTGTGTTTCAGCTCTTCTATCATGTTTAGCAGCTGTATCACTTGAGTTCGGTCTCGTGTTTCTCTGTTATTGAAAGACAGGAATCGGTCTCCACAATCTCGGATCAGTTTCTTGAGTTCAGCACTGTTACTTCTCTCCACGTAATCTTCTACAGACTCATTCCCGAGCTCGTCTCCTCCAGTGAACAGAACGATGCTGAACTGAGCAGTTTCTGGACCAAAGATCCTCTTGATCAGATCCACAGTGTCCATCTCCTCTCTATTAAATCTTCCCAAACGCAACACGATGACGAACACATGAGGTCCAGGCGCTGACATTGAAATACATTTCATCAAGTTTTCTATCACTTGATCACTGTGCAATGTCCTGTCAAAGAGACCTGGAGTATCTAAAACAGCCACTGATCGTCCATCAGCTTCAGAAACTCTCTTCTGACAGTCCGTCGTCACCAAGCTCATGCTCAGCTGACTCACAAACTCATCTCTTCCCAGAATACTGTTTCCTGTTGCACTCTTTCCACTTCCTGTCCTCCCGATCAGCACAATCCTCAACGGCTCCCGATCCCCTGCTTCACCTTCAGCACCTGAAAACCGTGGTGGAAGATTTTTAGATGCATTTAAATCATACAAGTTTTAAACATGGTGTTTTTCAACCTATATCTATATCAATATCAAGTGGTATGCAAGTAAAATGACGACAAATGTTTTTGAAACAAAAAAGCTTGTTGAAATGCAGCACTTGAATAAATATGCATTGCATTAACTGTGCTTGCATTTTAATGCATTGTATTTTTAGGGCTTGCATTTTCATGGGCTGAAATACAACATTTCAATTCAAAAAATTTCACACATTTTCATTATTAATAATCAATCAATCAAATAAATCAATAATCCATATTTACCTTTTAGATAAAAATACAACCTATAATTTTATTTCCCTTTACAAATTCGCTTCCACAAATTCAGTGGTTAAAATTCGACAGAAAATTCAACATTTGACATCCAGGAACTGCAGGAATATCAGTTCATTGCCGATTAATAATCTCCATATCTGTTAGCAAGTATGTGTGATGATTATCAGGACCAGTATAGATATGGAAAAGCTGATAAAGACACAAAAGCTGTGTTTACATTTAAGTCTTCACAGTTAGCTTTGCTCATGTAAGCAGCTTTCTCTACTGTGAACGAGATTATAATGTAATTCCTCGATGATGATGTTCAGATAAAACATTAAATCTGAGGTAGACATATATTTCTCTCGGTTGTTTAGTTTTCTTAACTTTATATCGGCGCTGCTGCAGAACTGAGGATTCCCTCAATACGTCATTCTCCAGGATCCCTGCGGTCAGGACACTTAACGCTTGATGGACTAATACAGTAATAAAACAGACCAAACTCGCACCTTATTGTGGATGTAGGCTATACTAGATACTAGACAGCAGACGGAGATGAATCGGAAATCTACTGATATTCCTGCAGCTCCAGGATGTCAAATGTTGAATTTACTGTCGAATTTGAACCACTGAATTTGTAAAGCAAAATAAAAAATGGACCGAAAATTGCCTGTCGAATATTATAGGTTGTATTTTTAAATGGATTGAATATTTTGGAAGTGAAATCTGAAAGGTGAATATGGATTATTTAATTTTTAATAATGAAAATGTGTGTGAAATGTTTTGAATTTAAATATTCACAGCTTAAATATACAATCATGTTGAATTTCAGCCCATAAAAACGCAAGCTGAAAATACCTAGAAATACATACATTAAAATGCAAGCACGGTTCATGCAATGCATATTTTTTCTAGTGCAATTGACCCTTCGCTAAGCCCCGCCCTCCCTAGTTACTGTTGCTACGCCTGACAAGCTTTCGCGCCTGGCACGTCTATTACAGTGTGTGTGCTCCGGTGTCAGACATTCCCAATGAGATAATTAGTAATTTTAGGCGAACAGGTGAAATATCTGAGAGAGCAAGACAGAAGGGACTGCAGTGTGCATTAGATGGCTAACTTCTGGGCAATTCTGGGACTTCTGGTGTTCATTTCTCAACCAATTTTGGCTTTGTGGACAATGCCGACGACGCAGACTGGAGCTTGTATATCAACCGTGAAAAGTCTGGTTTATTCACGTGGACTATTGCTGGATTTGCGCCCGCTTGCTGTTCTGCCGACAACGGAGTCAACACTTTTTAAAAATGTCCCAAAATGTCTCGTGGCTGGCATTAGTTGGAAAAAGTTTAATGTGAAACGGAGGAAAAGGGGTTCGAGAGGAGGAATACTCAAAAGGCTACGGAGAAGAGGTAGTAGACTGCCCTTACCTGCTATCACCTTATCAAATGTTAGATCCCTGAGAAATAAAATTGACGAGCTGTCTGCGTTGATCAAATATGATGAAGATTATCGTCGCACAAGCCTTTTCTGTTTTACTGAGACGTGGCTCCCCCAGGAAACAGCAGATTTTCACATTGATGGTTTTACTTTGATTCGGTTTGATCGAGATACTTTTAAAACTCAGAAAACTGTTGGTGGGGGGTTGTGTATGGCTGTGAATAACAGATGGGCAACGAACTTTACGCTGAGGGAAACCGTTTGCTCAAAACATTTTGAAATCATGGTGGTTTCCTTTCGACCGCATTATCTCCCTCGAGAATTTACTCAAATAATAGTGATACTGGTGTACGTCCCGGGACCTGATTCTATGTTAGCTGCTGAAAGCATTGCAGGCATTTTTAATAATATTTTAAATAAAGTTGGAGACCAGCCGGTGTTTCTGCTCGGAGATTTTAATCGATGTGACGTTGCTACACACCTGCCGAATCTAGAACAATATGTCACGTCTGTCACTAGGCTGGACAAAACACTGGACTTGTGCTATGGAAATATACCAAGTGCTTACATCTCCAAGGCACGCCCGCCTCTTGGTCATTCCGATCATAATGTTGTTCTGCTTCTACCTCGATATAGGCAAAAATTAAAAACTGAGAAAGTGCAAACTAGGACTATCCAGGTATGGGACTTTGATTCCACTGAAAAACTAAAAGGATGCTTTGAAGTTACAGATTGGAATGTATTTAAGGACTGTGGAAATGATGTAGATATGCTCAATGCTTCCATATCTGGGTACGTAGATTTTTGTGTAGATAGTGCTATTCCTGTAAAACATGTGAGGTGTTACCCCAACAACAAGCCTTGGGTTACAAAAGATTTAAAACATTGTTTAAATCTTAAAATAATTGCTTTTTTAAATGGAGATGGATATGGTTTTAACCTTTTACAGAAAGAATTTAAGCTAAAAATTAAGGAGGCCAAACAGCAATATAAACGTAAGGTTGAGGAAAAGTTTACAAGAGGTAATGCAAGGATGGCCTGGCAGGGCCTAAACACTATGATGGGAAGAAAACCAGAATATTCAATGCCCTGACTCTGCCTGCTTTGCTACCGAACTGAATCAGTTTTATGCTCGTTTTAATAATAGCTATTCAGATGAGCACTGGACTCCGACATTCTGACTTTTCCCCCATAATAATTGAGGAACAGATTGTTGAAAAGGTTTTATTGAAAGTCATTCCCCAAAATACATCGGGGCCGGATGGAATAAAGGTCAAGGTACTGAGGGAATGTGCATCTCAGTTGAAAGGTGTGTTGACACAACTTTTTCAGCTGTCTCTTGACTTGAATGTTGTACCACAGTCCTGGAAGGAAAGTACCATCATCCCATTACCAAAAAAGGCTCATGCTAAGGTGCCTGAAGACTATAGACCAGTGGCCTTAACATCAGTGCTCTGTAAGTGTATGGAGAGAGTGGTTTGTCAGCAACTCTCCCAGGCAATGACTGGCAAACTTGACCCTTTACAATTTGCTTATAAAACGGGGCGTGGAGTTGAAGATGCCACCGTCACTCTGCTGGCCAGGGCTGTAAAGCATCTGGACTTGGCAAATTCGTATGTTCGAATTTTATTTATGGACTTTTCTTTTGCCTTCAACACTGTGAATATAAACACACTTCTGAGGCGTCTGGAGGAGCTACAGGTGCGTCAAACCTTGATCTTATGGATTCAATGTTTTTTACGGGACCGCCCACAACATGTGATGGTAAATGGCGAAAAGTCAGAAAATGTGGTTTTAAAATCCGGTCTCCCACAGGGATGTGATTTATCCCCAATGCTTTTTTCTATTTATACGAACGAGATAACCTGTAATAATGATAATCTGATGCTTATAAAATATGCAGATGACATGGCACTGGTGGGATGTGTGAAGGATACCCAATCACCGGACATTTATTTTGACTTTGTTAATTCTCTCACAGCTTGGACGGAGGAGAGTTCTTTGCAGCTTAATATTAACAAAACCAAAGAAATGTGTTGTGGGGCTAATAATGCACGTAGACTTTTTAAGCCTTTGATACTTAATGGAGAGGAAGTTGAGCAGGTGGGATCTTTTAAATACCTGGGTACAGAGATTGACTCACAGTTTAAATTTGATAAGCATTCATAAAGTGTTTTTAAGAAGGCGTATCAACGTCTAGGTCTATTGAGGAGTTTTAATATTGAAAAGGACATTCTGATAGTGGTGTATAAATCACTTATCGAATCTGTGCTTACTTTCAATATTGTATCCTGGTTCAACTCTCTTTCTGTTAAATGCAAAAATAGACTTTTACGGATTATAAATATGGCTGGTAAAATTATTGGTGAGAAACAAGTAACCCTGTCTGATCTTTACACTGCGGCAGTGAAAAGGAAAGCCTCCGTTATTGTGACAGACTCTTCACATCCCCTGCATAGTTCATTTCACGTACTTCCGTCTGGTAGATGATATAAAGTACCTTTGGTGAAAAAGGCCAAGTATAAGAAGACTTATTCCAACTGCCATTGATATTTTAAATAGGAAATAGGGGAGGGGGAGGGGGTGTATCTTAAATTGTGTGGTTGTTTCTTGTATTGTACTGTTTGTTGAGCCCTTGTCTAAAGACAATTTTCTACCCCATGTGGGGATAGACAATAAAGCTTTTTGAATTTGAATTTGAATTTAATTGTGATGATTAAAACTGACAACTAATGAAAATCCCAAATTCAGTATCTCCGAAAATTAGAATATTACTTAAGACCAATACAAAAAAAGGATTTTTAGAAATGTAGGCCAAGTGAAAAGTATGAACATGAAAAGTATGAGCATGTACAGCACTCAATACTTAGTTGGGGCTCCTTTTGCCTGAATTACTGCAGCAATGCGGCGTGGCATGGAGTCGATCAGTCTGTGGCACTGACAAAACTGACAAAAGGTCATTGCTAAAGAGGCTGGCTGTTCACAGTGCTCTGTGTCCAAGCACATTAATAGAGAGGCGAAGGGAAGGAAAAGATGTGGTAGAAAAAAGTGTACAAGCAATAGGGATAACCGCACCCTGGAGATGATTGTGAAACAAAACCCATTCAAAAATGTGGGGGAGATTCACAAAGAGTGGACTGCAGCTGGAGTCAGTGCTTCAAGAACCACACGCACAGACGAACGCAAGACATGGGTTTCAGCTGTCGCATTCCTTGTGTCAAGCCACTCTTGAACAAGACACAGCGTCAGAAGCGTCTAAAGACAAAAAGGACTGGACTGCTGCTGAGTGGTCCAAAGTTATGTTCTCTGATGAAAGTAAATTTTGCATTTCCTTTGGAAATCAAGGTCCCAGAGTCTGGAGGAAGAGAGGAGAGGCACACAATCCACGTTGCTTGAAGTCCAGTGTAAAGTTTCCACGGTCAGTGATGGTTTGGGGTGCCATGTCATCTGCTGGTGTTGGTCCACTGTGTTTTCTGAGGTCCAAGGTCAACGCAGCCGTCTACCAGGAAGTTTTAGAGCACTTCATGCTTCCTGCTGCTGACCAACTTTATGGAGATGCAGATTTCATTTTCCAACAGGACTTGGCACCTGCACACAGTGCCAAAGCTACCAGTACCTGGTTTAAGGACCATGGTATCCCTGTTCTTAATTGGCCAGCAAACTCACCTGACCTTAACCCTATAGAAAATCTATGGGGTATTGTGAAGAGGAAGATGCGATACGCCAGACCCAACAATGCAGAAGAGCTGAAGGCCACTATCAGAGCAACCTGGGCTCTCATAACACCTGAGCAGTGCCACAGACTGATCGACTCCATGCCACGCCGCATTGCTGCAGTAATTCAGGCAAAAGGAGCCCCAACTAAGTATTGAGTGCTGTACATGCTCATACTTTTCATGTTCATACTATTCAGTTGGCCAACATTTCTAAAAATACTTTTTTTGTATTGGTCTTAAGTAATATTCTAATTTTCGGAGATACTGAATTTGGGATTTTCATTAGTTGTCAGTTTTAATCATCACGATTAAATAAAATAAACATTTGAAATATATCAGTCTGTATGTAATGAATGAATATAATATCCAAATTTCACTTTTTGAATGGAATTACTGAAATAAATAAATTTTTTGATGATATTCTAATTATATGACCAGCACCTGTAGTTGTAAGAGTTTTTTAAGCAAGCATGTAGTTATTTAGACCTCACATATGCAACTCAAATATAAACATTTGGCAATCTGTCGTTCAGTGCTCATATACAGCGTCATCTCAGCCAGTCCTGCGGGTATTTGTGTTTGAACACCAGGTATAGTCTAATTCATTTTGTGTATATCAAATGGCAATCTTTGGTCTTATTAATCTATTACTTGTTCCAGAGCAAATCGATTTGACTAAAGGCAAAGTTAAGTTTCATAACTATATATTTTTATTGAACAGAAATCCTGTACTAGCCTATAACTATAGCAGTGCTTCTCAAACCTGTCCTGGAGGACCACCAACACTGCACGTTTTCTTTGTCTCCCTAATCAAACACACCTGATTCAACTCATCAGCTCATTATCAGATGGGTTAATGAGCTGATGAGTTGAATCAGGTGTGTTTGATTAGGGAGACAAAGAAAACGTGCAGTGTTGGTGGTCCTCCAGGACAGGTTTGAGAACCACTGAACTATAGTAACTATATTAAGCTTTTAAGCTTTTGACTGAACTCTGTATTTATTTCCTATTGTACAAGTGTCTTATATTTTTATAGTGGCCAATATTGTTTATTTAATTATTATTGATCAATAAGTAATATTTTATATAAATAATATGCCGTATTTGTTATTGAGAGAACGTCAATTAATTATAATCATTAGTGATTGTGATTTCGACTTTGTTTATATGGAAAGGGACTGAAATAAGGTTGTAAACAAGGACAATGTTTTTACTTTAACATAAGACACAACTCTGTCGCTGTCATGGAAAATCTCCTAACCGTTCAAAGGATGGAGATTCCTCAGGGACTCAGACTGATTCTGTGATTATAAAAGAGTGGGCTAAAGAATATCGGCTGTAGGAGACGCTCTCGCTGTAACGCACTCGCTCTAACACTCTCGCTGTAACGCACTCGCTGTAACGCACTCGCTGTAACGCACTCGCTTTTAACGCACTCGCTGTAACACTCTCTGTAACGCTCTCGCTGTAACACACTCTCTGTAACGCTCTCGCTGTAACGCACTCGTAACGCACTCGCTGTAACGCTCTCGCTGTAACACTGTAACTCGCTGTAACGCTGTAACTAGGGATGGCCCGATACCGATACTGGCATCGGGGATCGGGTCGATACTGTCCTCATATACTCGTACTCGTACTCATAAAAATTCGCCGATACCACGCCCCGATACCACGTACATTTTGCGAAACGAAACTGGCCGCCGCGAGTGCTTTGTCGAGGTGAACTGAGGCATAGGGACGTGCACTCCCAACGCAATAGAGTGCGGCGCGGCACTAGATCTGATGGCCGAATGCGAGCGCGGGCGGTAATGTACTCACTCTGTGTGTGCGGGTTCCGGGAGAATAAAACGATTCGCGGGACTCCCGCAAACTAGAAATATCTATGAATAAAACATATGAAAACTAATAGATTTTTATTCATCTGTTGCAGAAAAGCAAGAATAAGAACTAAAACAAAATAGAAACGATTTACAGGCCAGAGTTTCTATTCATAACATGTTTGCAGCGTTGCGCGATGTAGCCAATCACAGTCATATGTGTTGATTTCTTGAACGCAATGGCCAATCAGAAGCATTTAAGTTAGACTCCCCTCACCGCTCAAAACTTTTTTGTTCAGTGCTGAATTCTGTATGCTGACAAATCCTCTGATTATAACAGTGTGTGGATATAATGAAAGATTCATTGTGCAGTCAGCTTCATTGATAATAACAGATGTGTGAGATCGCTATGAACTGTCAGCTTTTTAGGAATTAGGCTATTAAGGGAGCGCACTTTCCGCGCATTCAGTCATTCCAGACGATGCACGCAGTAACTGCTTGCTTTTATGTTAAATTAACAGTGGTTTGTGTGTTAATACATTTATTATTTTACTCATTATTATTTTTTTTAGACTTGTTAAAACAAGCAGAGAAGGAAATAAAAACAGTCTTCTAACCTGTGTTCTAAAATAGTCTTCTGTCTTCTTTTCTGGGAGCCTATAGTTACTTTTGCGGTAGAAATATCGGTATCGGTACTCGGTATCGGCAAGTACACAAATGTAAATACTCGTACTCGTATCGGTTTGAAAAAAAATGGTATCGGGCCATCCCTAGCTGTAACTCTATGTAACGCTCTCGCTGTAACGCACTCGCTGTAACGCACTCGCTGTAACGCACTTGCTGTAACGCACTCGCTGTAACGCACTCGCTGTAACGCACTCGCTGTAACACACTCGCTGTAACGCTGTAACTCGCTGTAACGCACTTGCTGTAACGCACTCGCTGTAACGGTGACCGCTACAGTGCGTCAGGATGCAGTTGTGACTTCAGATTAATGAACATATTCAAGCAGAGACTTCTCCTGAATGAACGAAACATTTGAGGATTCATGAAGAAGCTGACGTCACACACACTCAAACCCTAGCGTATGTGTACACACTGCAGTAGTTTGAGCAGTTTCTGCCTGGGAAAGCTGGAGTGTTGAGACAGGGAATGCTTCATATCCTCAGAACAGCAACAGCTGACGACTGTGAATGCTGGATTACAGTAGAATTATCTAAAAAAAAAAAACTGAAAAACAAATACAGTCAGATATTAGAATCTCAACTTACTCTTTCTGCGTCTAGTTACTGGAGTTTGTTGCGTTTTAAAAAGTTTGTATTGCTTATGTTTTTGTTTCTCTTCTCTTCTCATCTTTTCCTCCAGGATCTGTTTTTCCCATTCCTCTCGCTCTCTCTTTCTCTCTTTCTCCATCTTTAATCGTATCAGCTCCTCCTGTTCCTTCATTTCTCTTATGTATCGTCGTTCTTCCTCCATCATCTTCATTCTCTTTTTCTCTTCTTCATGTGTCTTCATCAGTTCTCCTCTTTCTCTGTTCAGTTTCTCCATCAGGATCTTCATCTTGTTTTCTTCTTCTTCTTTATATTTAGACTGAAGCTCTTCTTTCTCTCTTTTCTCATCCTCTTCTTCTCTTCTCATCTTTTCCCATTCCTCTCGTTCTCTCATCATCTCCTCATAAATCTTTAGCTCTCTGCCTTGTTGCTCTCTAATTTCTCTTTCATGTCGTTCTTCTTTTTCATTAAACTCTTCTTCTCTCCTCTTCCTCTCATTCTCTATTCTGTTCATCAGTCTGTCTATGTCTGTGTCATATTTGATCTGCAATTGTTCTTTTTCTGCCATTACTTTCTCCTTTTCTTGCTTCAGTAGCTCAATTTCATTTATAAACGACTCCTGTCTCATCTCTTCAGGTTTGTCCATCAGTTCTTTTTCCATACTCTCTTTCTCCTCTTCTAGTTTCTTGATCTTCTCTTCTCTGTCTCTGTCTCTCTCCATCAGGATCTCCATCTGTTGTTCTAGTTCTCCTCTGTCTATGTGTCTGGAGATCTGGTAGAAACCCCCTCTGTGTGCTTCCAGCATGTGCTCTATCTTCTCCAGTAGATCCCACACCTGTGTTCGGTCTCCAGTCTCTTTGTTATTGAACACGTGGAATCTGTTTCCACACGCTTGCGTCAGCTCCACCAAAGCAGGAATAGTTCCCAGATACTCTTCAATGGTCATGTCATCCAGATACTCTCCTGCGGTGAAGAGCACCATGGTGAACGTTAAAGATCTCTCACCGAACATCTCCTGGATGATCTTCAGTGCCGCTGCTTCTTCTGGAGTGAACCGCTGTCTTACACTGAGCACAAAGATGAAGGCGTGCGGTCCAGGCAGGATCATGGAGACGCAGCGTCTGATCTCCTCATCGGTCATGGGCTCAGAGTCGCTCAGTCCTGGAGTGTCGATCACCGTCACGTGTCGGCCGCCAACTTCAGCCGTTTCTCTCCGACACGCTTTAGTCACCGACTCACAAGATGTTTTTGCTGTAAACGCGTCTCTTCCTAAGATTGTGTTTCCTGATGAACTTTTCCCAACTCCAGTTCTTCCCAGCAGCACAATCCTCAGATCATCTGGGTTTTCTCTTGAAACTGAAATATCAAAAGATTAAAAAAACATTTTAAACAAATCATACTGAAATATAAATAAACTTCTTCATTCTGTCGAGTGACAAGATCAACAGGGGGCTGGGGTAAGTTGTGCCACTTTTCACTGCTTTCGTTATTTTGATGAGTCATTTTTTATTTATTAATATTTATTCAAACTGTTGTGTCATTTTCCTTTTGCATGGCTGAAATACTTTATAAGTGTTGGCACAACTGACCCCACGCCTGTTCACAACTGATGAGTTCATCCAGACATCAGAGAGATTCATTTTATATGTCATACATTCATTTAAATAAACAATGTGTAAATGACTATTATTCCATCATATTATTATATTATACATACTGACTGGAAAAAAAACTATGTGGGTTTTTCTGTGTATGTGTAAGATTATAAAATTACAGCAAACTTTCAGCTTGTTAAGTGAGTTTTGTTTTTGTGTGAGTTGTATTGTTAGTCTTCTAGTATGTTAAATAGTTCTGTTCTCTTGCGTTCCCCTCCTGTTTGTTACCATATTATACATTGATTTAGTTTTCTGTTCAGGTGTGTCTGGTTAGTTACTCCCTTTGTTTTGCTCCATATACTACATATACATATATATATATATATATATATATATATATATATATATATATATATATATACACTCAGTTTATGAATTAATGAATTACTTTATTTTGAACATGTATAAATAATTCAATACATGCTAATAGACAAAGACAAAACAAAAAAATAAAACAATATTGACATACATGTCTGAAAACGAGTAGGAAGAAGCATAAGCTTATTTAATCCTACCCCTTCTCCAATACTCATTAATAATCATCAGATCGACTTCATAATTATCATAAATAATAATTAGTTAACAAACAAGTATTCATTACTTCAATGAGCTCATTGTTTCTGCTTTAAATTAATATATTGTTTAAATTAATACTTTTTTTTCGCTAACTGGGATTTTGTATACGTACATTTCTGAAATACATAACTTTGTAACCTCTGATAACAGATCGCTCTATACTGTAATGTGAACTCATGCATTTTCTGTAAAGCTGCTTTGAAACGTGTATTGTGAAAAGCGCTATACAAATAAATGTGAATTGAATTGAATAATTATATGTTAATCATATCTTAATACATTACTTAAAATTTACTACATATGTTTATCCCCACACACCAAAAAATGCAAAGAAAACAAATCTACACATGTCCACCATAGAGAATAAATAGTGTAGAAAATCTGATAAATAAATAACCTGTGAGAACACCTGGTCAAAGCCCTTCTTCCCCCCTGTAGCTTGTGAAAAACTGGGTCATGTTTGAGCACTGAACTTAATCCGTTCCACAGCTTCACTCCACATATAAAAATACAAAATGTTGTATGGACACAAAGATGTTTAAGTTGCACTCACCCCCTAATTTTATATCTCCCTTCTCTATTAAAAAATATTTTTTTTAATATTGCCAGGAAGTGGGTTGTTTTTTGCTTTATACGTTATTTGTGCTGTTTAAAAATTAACCAAATCAGTGAATTTCAATGTCTTTGATTTGAAAAATAATTAATTTGTGTGATCTCTTTAACTGGTATTGTGAATTTTCCTTATGGCTCTTTTTTGCAACATAGATACTGATGATAGTCTGCATTTATAAATATTGCCCCAAACCTCTGCAAAGTAATTTAAATATGGTAATATTTAGTGTGTAATAAAGAATGTGGAGTGATTTGTGGTCCAAAACATGCTTTGCTTTATTCAGTACTAAAATGTGGGTGATTCCTGCCTGAAAATTTGGCTGCTCGTTCTCGTCGCCGGGCTCCTCAATAAAAAATCCTTCATGGGAGGGTAACGGTGGGGAGCCCGGTGGAGAGAAATCCTCCACAACTGAATGTAAACTGGCATTCAAATCTGCCTCCATTTTGTTTGCAACGCCCAACCTCCAACGACCCAATCAATTCCCGAAGGACGAAATCAAGCCCCGCCCTACATTTTTTTCTAATTTCAGAAGCCGTTTCACTCGGATATACGTGACAACAAGGAAAAAAATGACAATCTCAACTTTCGTTTCATGCCGACTTTAATATAAAGCAGAAATAATTTTGGACCCAGCACTGACCCCTGGGGGACGCCACCAGCAATGTCCAAGCATGATGAATTTTCCTCCGACTTCACAAATTGTTTCATGTCTGTTAAATAACTTTGCACCCAGTGCAATACTACAGCCTGATCACCTTACCAGTCCAGTTTATTTATTAATGTTATGATTGACTGTGTCGAAAGCTTTTTTAAGATCTATGAAAACTCCAACTGCATACTGTTTTTGATCTGTAGCTTTTGTAATTTCCTCAATTGAATAAATCAATGCCAGTGATGTTGAACTGTGTGATCTGAATCCGTACTGACTGTCAGAAAGTAATTTATGTTTATCTAAAAATTTCTCATTCCAATCTTCAGGTGATAATGGATCTAGATTTTTTTCTGCCAATTTTGGTCCAACACACACACACACACACACACACACACACACATAAAAATTACACTCAGAAGTGAGTGAAGAGATACCAGTCCTGCATGCCGGTGTAAATATACATCTGTGTAGCAACAGGTGCATAATTGTTTTTAAGCCTTTAGGGCTTTAGACATCCCTGGTGGGATCAAGAAGATTTGTCTTCAAGGGTAGCCTACTGTTTAAACACAATAACCCAACAAATATTTTGGAGTAGTCAGGGGCGTAGCCATCATTTCAAAAGTGAGGGGGACAGAATGTCAAGTGTAATACCATTTTTTTTTTCAGACTTTTGTTGACAGGTTAATTGGCTTAATATGCTATTTATTTTTAAAGCAAAAAAACAGAAAGAAAGAAATGCAGATGTTCAGTACTTTATATTTCACACGCAGGGTTTTTCCTGGCTTAAAACGAGGCGGAGGTGGTAAAATCCTGATCATGTATTTTAATTAGATAATAACATTTTTATTTTTCGTAGACCATCATTTAGCCTACTGTGTTTCCCACAGTATTTTTGTAGGTGGATCTCGGTACTTCTAGGGGGGTCTGGGGTCATGCCCCCCCGGAAGAAAATTTTGTACATTTTAAAGATAAATTCATTAATCTGGTGCACTTTGAGTCCCCCGAATCCACTGTTAAAAATAAATAATCCACCCGTCAACCGCCCAAACATATGATATTCTCTGATTTAGATATCTGATCATCGCATTACAATTATTCAAATTATAAGTGTTACTGTTAAGCATGATAATATGGTTAAATATCACACTGAAGTAGGCTGATTTAAAAATAACATTTACTTAAAATAAAAGTTCTTCTTTTGGCAAAATAACATTTCCTTAATAGCCTAAAGTTCGTCTTACTAAACTAAAACTTTCCAATTGAAAACCTTCAAACGTCAAGCTTTTAAAAATACTTCAAACTTTCTAGTTAGGCTTTTTCAAGAGAACGTCTACGGTTACGTATGTAACCCTCGTTCCCTGAGTAGGGAACGGAGACGTTACGTCGGATGACGACGAATGGGGTTTCGCTTAGAAAGCCTATCAACTTCGAGTATTACAAAACGAGCCAATGGCAAAGAAATGCCATGGGTCTGCGGAATTTGCATGACGTAACTCCGCCCCACCTCGTGGGTATAAAGGGAGGAAGTCTGCAACAGCAGTTTATGTTTCTTCGCTGAGGAGCCAAGACTGAGCTCAGGCGATCCCCGCGGTACAGCGGAAAGTGGCAGTAAGACGTAACGTCTCCGTTCCCTACTCAGGGAACGAGGGTTACATACGTAACCGTAGACGTTCCCTTTCGTTGTCACTCCGAGTTACGTCGGATGACGACGAATGGGGTTACCAGTCTAATCACGCCACCTTCTCAGCTGTCTTCCAGTGCCCTGCGTAAATCTGAGATCCCTGTCGTGAGACTAGCACGGACGAAGGACTCCTATTTAGCACAGGAATACCAAGGTACACTGGGGAGCATATCCCACGATTTTAGAGGAAATATGCAATTATTGCCAACCCAGAGGGGGGGGGGGGGACTTAGAGAATACACATATGGCCCAAAGGAAACATATGGAGAACACTGGGGTGTCCAGCCGCAGGTGGAATATTTCAACCCCAGGGGTGGCAAGGTGGCTTGCCAAGGGAAAGACACATGCTCGAGAGAGGCTTACAGTGGAAATACACATGTGGGGGTCGCTCAGGGGAGGGACCATGCACACGGGAGGCACCTAGCCGACGCGCAGGCAAGAGACACTGGCGCCGACGTCAGGAGTGCTGGAGGAGCTCAGGGCTTTCGGAGAAGCTCACCTGAGGAGAATATCGCACGTATCCAGTCCGCGGAGTGGAATGGCGAGCAAGCGAAGACACCTGAGCGGGTCCGGTACTAGCTAGTTGACGCGAGTACATGAGAGGACACTGGCTCCACTCGGAGATTATAGAATCTGGCGAATGTGTTAGGTGTCGCCCAACCTGCAGCTCTGCAGATGTCTGTTAGCGAGGCGCCATGCGCTAGAGCCCAAGAGGATGCCACACTCCGGGTGGAGTGGGCCGTCACACCAAGGGGGCACGGTCGACCTTGCTGCTGGTATGCCAAGGCAATGGCGTCCACTATCCAGTGGGACAACCTTTGCTTGGAGAGAGCCTTTCCCTTCAGCTTCCCACCATAACAGACAAAGAGCTGGTCTGAGGTCCTGAAACACTGCGTCCTGTCTACATAGGCGCGGAGAGCGCGTACTGGACAGAGCAGTGCCAAGGCTGGGTCTGCCTCCTCCGGGGGCAGCGCTTGCAGGTTCACCACCTGGTCCCGAAAGGGAGTGGTAGGAACCTTGGGCACATATCCGGGCCGGGGTCTCAGGATCACGTGAGAGAAAGCCGGTCCGAATTCCAGGCACGCCTCGTCGACGGAGAATGCGTGCAGGTCCCCTACCCTCTTGATGGAGGCCAATGCAACCAGGAGCGCTGTCTTCATAGACAGGAACTTAAGCTCCACTGATTGCAGAGGCTCAAAGGGAGCACTCTTCAGGGCAGTTAGAACCACTGAGAGGTCCCAAGAGGGAACGAGAGGAGGGCGAGGAGGATTTAATCTCCTCGCTCCTCTCAGGAACCTGATGACCAGGTCGTGCTTCCCTACCGACTTACCTTTGACGGGGTCATGATGTGCGGCAATGGCGGCAACATAGACCTTAAGGGTGGAGGGAGACAGCCTTCGCTCAAACCCTAGCTGAAGGAAGGAAAGCACAACGCTGATCGAGCATCTCCGGGGGTCTTCTCGGTGAGAAGAGCACCAGTCGACGAAGAGGTTCCACTTCAACGCATAGACGTGTCTCGTGGACGACGCTCTAGCGGAAGTGAAGGTAGCCGCCACCGCTGGTGGAAGGGTACTCAAACCTACCTCGAGCCGTCCAGGAGCCACACGTGGAGGCTCCAGAGATCGGGGCGAGGGTGCCACAGGGTGCCCCGTCCCTGAGAAAGAAGGTCCTTCCTCAGAGGAATGGGCCAGGGAGGTGCTGTCGCGAGGAGTACAAGTTCGGGGAACCAGGTCCGGTTGGGCCAATACGGCGCGACCAGAATGACCTGCTCCTCGTCCTCCCTGACCTTGCGCAAGGTCTGCGCAAGAAGGCTCACTGGGGGAAACGCATATTTGCGGCCCGGCGGCCAGCTGTGCGCCAGTGCATCCGTGCCGAGCGTGCCCTCGGTCAGGGAAAAATACAGGGCGCAATGGGTCGAGTCGTGAGAGGCAAACAGATCTATCTGTGCGTCCCCGAACTGGTCCCAAATCAGCTGAACCGACTGGGGATGGAGTCGCCATTCTCCAGGGAGGGGCTGAAGCCGTGAGAGCTCGTCGGCTGCACAGTTCAGCGCTCCGGGAATGAAAATGGCTCGAAGCGACCTCAGATGCTTCTGACTCCATAGGAGGAGGTGGCGGGAGAGTTGTGACATACGGCGGGAGCGTAGACCACCTTGATGGTTGATGTACGCTACAGTGGCGGTATTGTCTGAACGGACTAGTACGTGTTGACCCCGGAGCAGCGCCCGGAAGCGGTGCAGGGCAAGACGTACTGCCAACAACTCGAGGCAATTGACATGCCAAAGCCGCTGGGGTCCTGTCCAGGAGCCCGCAGCAGCATGTCCATTGCACATGGCGCCCCAGCCCGTGGTGGAGGCATCTGTTGAGACAACAACATGCCGGGAAGCTCGTTCCAGGGGGACACCCGCCCTGAGAAAACTGAGGTTCGACCACGGGGTGAGGAACTGACGGCAGGTCGGAGTAACTAGTACTCGGAGCGTGCCTTGATGCCATGCCCACCTCGGGACTCGGTCGCGAAGCCAAAGCTGAAGCGGTCTCATATGAAGCAATCCGAGCGGCGTGACCGCGGCTGCGGATGCCATATGCCCCAGGAGCCTCTGAAAATGTTTCAGTGGAACCGCACTCTTGCTCTTGAGTTGTCTCAGGCAAGTCAGCAGTGACTGCGCGCGCTCGCTCGTAAGCTGCACGGACATGGCGACCGAGTCGATGTCCATACCGAGAAAAGAGATCCTCTGCACGGGGCAAAGTTTGCTCTTCTCCCAGTTGACCCGAAGGCCCAGACGAGCTAGGTGCCGGGGCACTAGGTCCCTGTGTTCGCAAACCTGATCTCGAGAGTGAGCTAGGATCAGCCAGTCGTCGATGTAACTCAGGATGCGAACCCCATGCTCCCGAAGGGGAACAAGGGCAGCCTCGACGACCTTCATGAAGATGCGAGGAGACAGGGCCAGCCCGAAGGGGAGAACCGCGTACTGGTATGCCTGCCCCTCGAAAGCAAACCGTAGGAACGGTCTGTGGCGAGGAAGAATGGAGACATGGAAGTAGGCGTCCTTCAGGTCGATCGCTGCAAACCAATCCTGGGGCCGCACGCATTCGAAAACGCGTTTGGCGGTGAGCATCTTGAACGGCAGCCTGTGAAGGGAGCGGTTCAGCACGCGCAAGTCCAGGATAGGCCGTAACCCACCGGTTTTCTTGGGGACAATGAAGTAAGGGCTGTAGAAGCCGGACCTCATCTCGGCTGGAGGGACAGTCTCGATTGCACCCTTCGCCAGCAGTGTGGCAATCTCTGCTCTCATGATGGGGGCATTGCCACCGACCAAAGTGGAGCGGTCTCCCCTGAAGTGGGGAGGAGACCGTGCGAACTGAATCGCACAGCCGAGCCTGACGGTACGCGCGATCCAGCGGGACAGACGGGGAAGCTCTAACCAGGCTCCCAGGAACTGAACCAGCGGGATCATGCGGGCGACAGGCGTCCCCCCGGAGGGGCAGCGAAGCGGAGTAACTGGCCCAGACGTGGACGGCATAGCGGCCCGGTGTGGGGGCACAGTTAGCAACCGCGCCCTGGCAGAGGGGGCCAGGGGAGGACCAGGCTGGTCGTCCCGCGGGGGCCTGCTCTGCCAGGGGTCTGGCGACAGAGGGGGACAGGGGCGAAGCGGTCCGTGGACGGCACGCCGTGTCAACCACCTCTGGGACAGAGGGGGACGAGGAGAGCACGGCTTGTGGGCGGCACTCTGTGTCGTCCGCGAACTCTGTGTGCTCAGAGACGGGAGAGTCAGTTCTTGTAGAATAGGGATTCTTCCCCGGCCCTCCACCGGGGAAAGGAGTGGTCCTGCTACCAACTCCTGGAAAGAACTGAGTCCCATCTCTGGGGAGCCCCTCCAGAGCGCCGCCTAACCTGGCGTGTAGCGGGGGCGGGGCTGGAGAGGGCTGTGGCGTCCGGCCGCGGCCTCCAGAGCCGGCCCGGGTGAACGGGCGGGGTGGGAGCCACGGGGGGGCGCCCTCGGCGGTGGGCAGACCGAGGGACCTGAGCGGACGGCGGGGCCGTCGGGACAGAGTCGACCTCAGCCTGCTCCATCCCCGAGGAGCCCGTCTCAGGAGCGCCGCTAAACCCGGCGTGTAGCGGGGGGCGGGGCTAGAGAGGGCTGTGGCGTCCGCCCGCGGCCCCCAGAGCCGGCCCAGGTGAACGGGCAGGGTGGGAGCCGCGGGAGGGCGCCCTTGGCGGTGGGCAGACCGAGGGATCTGAGCGGACGGCGGGGCCGTCGGGACAGACTCAACGTCAGTCTGCTCATGGGCGGCTGAGAGCTGTTGGGCCAGCCCTCAACCGCACCGCCGAAGAGGCCGACCTGGGATATGGGAATGTCGGACAGACGGGTCCGCGCGACATTCAGCACATCAAACAGGTACGGCCACCGAATGGTGAGCATCACCTGACCCAGGGAGCGTACGGCCACTTTCGTCGCTCGGAGAGCAAGGTTAGTGGCGGCGCGCAGCTCAGTGAAGAGCCCTGGGTCAGTCCCGCCCTCGTGCAGGTCCATGAGCATCTGGGTCAGGTAGACCAGCAGAATGACCATGGCATGCAGTGAGGCGGCTGCCAGTCCCGTGGCGCTATAGGATCTCGCCACAAGCGTAGACGAAAAACTACAGGCCACGGACGGGTGCTTAGGATTGCGCCGAGAAGAAGCACTCTGAGGACACATAGCATCGCAACAGAGCGTTCAGCCGGGGGAACCCCAGTGTACCCACGGGCAGCGGCCCCATCGAGGGGAGGAAAGGCGGATGAGATCAGAGAATGGTCCCTGATCTCATCATGCACGTCCGGGAAGAACAGTATTGGGGTTTGCCGTGGACGAGGGTCGGCGGCCTCACCCAAAAACCAATCGTCCCGGGAAAGCATGGCCGTCATCTCTGGATCAGACTCGACGAGTCGTCACTTCCAGGAAAATCAAACCCACCTAGTGAAGCTGCTACAAACATAATATCATCCTCTGTAGCTTCAAATGAAACACACGGGCCACCTTTTTTTTTTTTTTTTTTTGGGTAGACCCGTGGGAATCACCTGTTCACTAGCGGGCACCGTCATTGAAGAGGGAGGCTGGGGTCGCGGACACATAGTCGGCGCCTTGTTTCAGACCATAACCCTCAGGTCACCCTGGCCACCAGCCGAAGAACGGGGGGTGGATGAGGGGACTCTCACTCATGTGAGTTCACCGAGTCTCGACCTTAATGACGCGATGATCATGTTTCCACGGAGAAAACATGAGTCATCCACGAGCGCCGCTCTAGCATGATCAAGCCCAAACATACTAGACAACGCTCGTGCCCATCAGAGTCCGATACCAAGCTGCCGCACCATTCATTTTTTTTTTAAATGCACGGGCGAGCCGTCTTTAAAAAGACGTGCCGCGTGCGAGCTCTTTTAGTGAGAGAAAACTCAAGTGTTGAAGCACCCGGGGAGACACGCACCGACTGGCAGACCACTGCAACAGATCAGCAGGAAGCACGCGCTCCCGTAGATCGCCGTCACACCAACACTCGAGGTACTCGTTTGTAAAGCTGACAATTCAGAGATGGCTTGTGGAGAGAAGAATACACTTGGCTCCGAAGCGAAAACATAAACTGCTGTTGCAGACTTCCTCCCTTTATACCCACGAGGTGGGGCGGAGTTACGTCATGCAAATTCCGCAGACCCATGGCATTTCTTTGCCATTGGCTCGTTTTGTAATAATCGAAGTTGATAGGCTTTCTAAGCGAAACCCCATTCGTCGTCATCCGACGTAACTCGGAGTGACAACGAAAGGGAACTTAAAGTTTGTCTACAAACTTTTTTTATCTAATTGTAAAGTGTTACCGAATTATGGTAAACATCATAGTCTACACGTTATTGCCTGATTCAAGCAGATCGTGGCTGTTAATGCATGAACATACAAATTCAGCATTAACAATCACCATGTTTATTCTAATTTGAAGGGCTTTGATAACATATCTGTGAAAATAAAAGAAATTACGAATAAAAAAAGATTGAAAATAGTGCACGTTTGTGCGGGTATAGTGAATATTTTCAATTTACAACAAAACTTGTTAAAAAGTGCGGGGGACGAATTTACATTTTATAAAAAATGTAAATGTAAATGCGTCCCCCGCGTAATCTACGCCCATGGGAGTAGTCATTTCCTTTTTGTGAGGAAGATCCGTGTAGATCCGCTCTGATGGACAACAAAGTTTCACTCTAATTGACCCTTCGCAGGGAGTTTGATTGACAGGCGATCTGACCAATCATAATCCGCCATCCGCCGAATTCGCGATTTTTGTCTGATAAAGCAGTCAGGAGAGTTAGTAGATTAACGTTGGAGGATTTGAACTTGAAAAACACAGTGTACTGACGTCTTTCTGCGGTTAAAATAACATTTCTTCTTATGTTCATTCATGTTTATTTGATGCTATAAATGAACTAGAAGGAAGAGATGATTGGTTCACGAGCAGCTTTAACTGAGGCTCTGGCGATTTGTCAGACACATTAAAGAGCCAAAAAACGGTATTTATTGTTTACATTTCTTAAAAAAATTAGCAAATTTGAAAGTTGAGACTTTGTTTGATATCAAAAGTAAGCTGATCTGCCCTGTCTGTCAGTGTGTTGTCAGTGTCTCTGCTCCGCGATGTATTGTTCACTGCATGAGAACATGCGTGAAAGGGGCGTGGCTTGTCGGACATAGCAACAGTAACTAAAGGGGGCGGGTCTTTGCGAATGGTCATTTGGTAGCACTGAAGCCATATTGGGCAGGCAGTGAATCGGTGTGCAATCCCCGCGAGAGTGCAGAGACTCTAGAAGCGCATGTCTAGTGTACAATCACGATCCTGACTCCATTTCTTCCACTCCAGATAGTGTACCCCAAACTTACTGATTCAGGCAATATTTAGCCTTTAGTTAAATATGATTGATATTTTTTATTTCTTATGATGTCTTATGCAGATGCTGTTATTATTTTAATTCCTTTTCTGTTTGTGTATGAAATGTGAAAAATAAATGAACTTGCCTTGCCTAAAGCTATTAACCACATAAACCATATTGTTCTTTATAGTGCTGTTATCAATAAAATACTGAGGGTAAATAATACTATTTTATCTGTCCCATATATAATATTATTTTTGATATTATTGAATTGTCCTGCTCATGCCATTCTCTGTTGATTGTAGTCTTTACTTTGTTAGGTAAACTTTGCTAATACTCCGGTAACACTTTACAAGGTTTCATTACTTAACATTAATTAATTCCATTAGTTGACATGAACTAATAATGAACTGCACTTCTACAGCATTTATTAATCTTTGTTAAAGTTAATTTTAACATTTACTAACACATTATTAAAATCAAAGGTTGTATTTGTTAACATTAGTTAATGCACCGTGAACTAACATGAACAAACAGCTGTATTTTTATTAACAAATACAGAAACAAGTGTATTGCTCATTGTTAGTTCATGTTAGTTAATAACTAATGTTAACAAATGAAACCTTATTGTAAAGTGTTTCCAATACTCCTTCTTGTGTCTTCCTTGTCGTCTGATATACAGTGCGTGACACTGATCCAGAGAAGTGTAGTAGTTCTGTGATTGAACAAAATGATCATAACAGTCTAATAATTGTTATTAGTGTTTCCTGTGGAACACTGAAGCTTGACCTTTGACCTTGTTTATGAACAATTGGCATGTTTGAGTTTTGAATATTTACATTTTGGATTTTTAAATAGAAATTGAAACACATCCGCAGAAGTTGCTTTCAAAATCTGAATTTGACAGTATGGTTTGGGACGAAAACAGCCCATAATAATCACATGTCCTTGATCAAGGTTAATCAGTGTCCATCAACACTTACGTTCAGGTGGTCTCTCTTTGCTCCTATCTCTCCTGCGAGAAGGATCACAAGCAACAGCTGCAGAAACAAAAACATTTGCAACTTACATTTATTTCTTGGATATGACACAATAACTCAAAATTTCACTTTTCCTCTACAAAACACAAATGAGAACAGGTAAAAAAATATCAGATTTATTGATTCTCTATTGGAGTTAGACAACACGTGTCAGGACCTACTCATTGTCGTAATCATACTCTAGATCTAATATTATCACATGGAATCAGTGTTGATGCTGTTGAAATTCTGCAGCAGAGCGATGACATCTCAGATCATTATCTAGTCTCGTGTAAACTTCATTTAGCCAAGGCTGCAAAGCCGACTCCGTGTTACAAGTATGTTAGATCTATCACTTCTGCCACAAAAAATTGCTTCATTAATAATCTTCCTGATCAGTTTCATCATCTCAGCATCCCAGAATAGCTTAGAAGAACTCGATATTGCAACAGAAACTTTTAACTCTCTCTTTTCCAGCACTTTAGACACAGTTGCGCTTAAAGAAGATTAAAGAAAATAGTCCAACGCCGTGGTACAACGAGCACACTCACACACACACACACACACACACACGCCCTAAAGAGAGCAGCTAGAAAAATGGAGCGCAACTGGAAGAAAACAAAACTAGAGGTATTTCAGATTTCACGGAAGGAGAGCTCGATTGCTTACAGAGATGCCTTAAAAACTGCTAGATCTGCTTATTTTTCAACCCTATTTGAAGAAAATAAACATAACCCTAGGTATTTATTCGAAACAGTGGCTAAACTAATGAAAAATAAAGTTTTAATCCTAGAAGTTTCCAAGAAACACAGCAGTAATGACTTTATGAACTTCTTCACTTATAAGATTGATAATATCAGGGAGAAAATTATAACTATGCAACCGTCTACTACAGTATCGCATCAGACAGTGCAGTGTAGTCTCACTGACGAAAAATTTGATTCATTCATTGCTATAGGAGAGGAAGAATTTTGCAAACTCGTTAAATCATCTAAATCGACAACATGTATGTTAGACCCTATACCGACTAAACTACTGAAAGAGATGCTTCCAGAGGTCATAGATCCTCTTCTCAATATCATTAATTCATCTTTGTCACTAAGATACGTACCAAAAACTTTTAAGCTGGCTATGATTAAACCGCTTGATAAAAAACCGCAACTTGATCCTACAGAATTAGTCAATTACAGGCCGATCTCGAATCTACCTTTTCTGTCAAAGATATTAGAAAAAGCAGTATTCTCACAACTATGTTCCTTTCTTTAAAAAGAAATGATATCTGCGAAGATTTCCAGTCAGGATTTAGACCGTATCATAGTACTGAGACAAGCTCTCATCAGAGTCACAAATGATTTGCTCTTATCATCCGATCGTGGTTGTATCTCTCTATTAGTGTTACTCGATCTTAGTGCTGCATTGACACCATTGACCACAACATTCTTTTAAATAGACTCGAAAACTATGTTGGCAGCGCCGCCGCTCCCACCACGCGCATCACGCGCTGTGCGTAGGGCACCAAGTGCTGAGGGGGCACCAAAAATAGCCTAATGAAAAACCAATCATCAAACTTCTTGTTATAATCAGATTCAGCGCGTTCTTCCTCTTCATTCCGCAGCGGCGCCGAGCAGAGACAGAGAGCACGTCAGAAACAGAGGACAGGGTGTGTGTGTGTGCGTGCGTGTGTGTGTTCATCTGAGCCTCATTGGTCTGTCATTGCTCGTCAATGTCAGAATATTTGAGATGACCAATCAAATCAAAGTAGGCGGGCTTTATGTTCACAGACGCTGAGCGCGAATTTTAACAGTGCAACTCGACGCTTCAGTGTACGGTCAAGTGCGAGATAAGATGTAAGTAGCTAAACTTAACTTTATTTGACAGTTTTTTTTAGGTCATAAATGTTAAACGAATGACAAAAAATAATTAGGCAAACTAATATAGTTTTGTCTAATTTCGCTATTTTTAACTGAAAATAGGCCTATGTAACATGTAGCCTAGTGTATAGTTTAGGCTACTGTCATTGTGAGGGGACAAGAAACATGAACAAAGCCGTTTTCATCATGTTAGGCACAGGATTAATAATGAATGTGTACATATTGAGAATAAAATACAAATTGTAACCTTTAGAAAATTAAAAAAGCCAACTTTAGGAGGGGAAGAGACAGGGCAAGATAAAAACAAAGAGAAAAAGAGTGTGATGCTGATGAGGAGAGAAAAATAATCAGCTGCCCACTGACATGGTTTTAAAGCTGTTGTTTCGAATTTTTTTTTTTTTTTTTTTTGCCTTCACAACATCTTAAAATGCACATCTGTAGTTCAGAAAAATCCTAAATTTCCCCCGAACACCCCTAACTAACCTGCCTCAAATTCGGGACCCCAGTGATTATAAAACCATGCCATTGCATGGTAATGAAACTAGTTAATAGTAAGCATTAGACCCTAAACTAAAGTGTTACTTTTTAATTTTTTTTTTTTTTTATAAATCATACCCTCATTGGGGGCTTAGCCCCCCTAAATGAAAATCCTAAATGAAAATGTTTTTTTTTTAGGGGGGGCGGGGGGGGGCATCATAAAGGAATTATGCTTAGGGCACCAAAATGGCTAGCAGCGGCACTGTATGTTGGCATTAGTGGAATTGCATTAGCATGGTTTAAATCATACTTATCTGACCGTTATCAGTTTGTAGCAGTAAATGAAGAGATGTCTTATCGATCACAAGTTCAGTCCAATTGTGAGTGTGATTTTGCGCGTCGGAGTGTTCGAACCCCCAGATCTTACTTTACGAGTAAGTTTTCATTCAGACTTATTCAATTTTATTTTAAATACTCAGTAATACAATTAATATGAAGAATACAAATTATTTCAGGAAAATAAAATATTTGCCATATGCAATTCATATGTGTACATTATTCTTTTATTACATCATAATTATTTTCATACTGGCATTAAATGCCACAGCTTAATGGTTAAATTAATTTATCACAGAGAGAAATTCAACACACAGGCACTGTTAGGCTTTATTTGTGCATGTAACATGACTCGTTCCCTGTGCATGGTGTCGTCACAGTTTGGGTGTTTGTTTCTTGTTCCTGTCTTTTGTCTGTCATGTGATCCCCTGGGTTTAGTCATGTGTTCCCTTGTCTGATGTGTCATGTTGTAATTGGTTTAATGTTAATTGTTCACAGGTGTCCCTTGTCTTGTCATTAGTCAAGTCAAGTCAAGTCAAATATATTTATATAGCGCTTTTCACAATACAGATTGTATCAAAGCTGCTTCACAGTATCAATCAAAACAACTTAACAATGTTTGTTTATTACTGGAAAAAAGACATCCAAGTTTGGTAGAGCTGATCAATGGTATGATTGGTTAATTAATTTGAATATCCCCAACTGAGCAAGCCAAAGGCAACAGTGGCAAGGAACCGAAAAACTCCATCCAGTGACCTAATGGTGTCCTAACACCCCATCAGATGACCCAATGGAGAAAAAAAACCTTGGGAGAACCCAGGCTCAGTCGGGGGCCAGTTCTCCTCTGGCGTTTATGAACTAGAGGCCGAATTTACAGTAACTGTAAGATAAAAAATTTATATGAATGCCTGGCTAAATAGATGCGTCTTCAGTCTAGTTTTAAACTGGGAGAGCGAGTCTGAGCTACGAACAATATCAGGAAGGCTATTCCAGAGCTTCGGAGTTAAATGTGAAAATGCTCTGCCTCCTTTGGTGGATCTGGATATCCTAGGAATGACCAGAAGCCTCGAATTTAGTGATCTTAAAGAGCGCGATGGATTGTAAGGCGATAGAAGATCCGTTAAATAGACTGGAGCTAAACCATTTAGAGCTTTATAAGTCAAAAGCAATACCTTGTATTTAATACGGAACTTTATAGGTAACCAATAAGGTGATGATAAAATCGGTGTTATATGATCATATTTTCTTGATCTAGTAAGAACTCTAGCGGCTGCATTTTGGACTAACTGTAGCTTGTTTATTGAAGATGCAGGACAACCAGCTAATAAAGCATTACAGTAATCTAGTCTCGAGGTCATGAATGCATGAACTAACTTTTCTGCATCAGAGACTGATAGCATATTACGTAGCTTAGCAATGTTTCTAAGGTGGAAAAAGGCAGTTTTTGTAACATGAAATATGCTTTTCAAAAGACAGGTTGCAGTCTAATGTAACACCCAGGTCTTTTACTGTAGCGGATAAAGTAACAGGGCATCCTACTATGTTAAAGTCGTGCTGTGAAAGGTTTTGTGGACGGTTTTTAGAACCGATAAGTATTACCTCTGTCTTAGTATTGTGTGTATTTAAGCCCTCTAGTTTGCCCTGTGTCTTTGTAGAGTATTGATTGTTCCAGGCTCCTGTAGTCTTGTGTCCATGTTCATGTTCATGTTCATGTCCCTGTCCCTGTCCCTGTCCCTGTCCATGTCCCTGTCCATGTCCCTGTCCCTGTCCCTGTCCATGTCCCTGTCCCTGTCCCTGTCCATGTCCCTGTCCCTGTCCCTGTCCCTGTCCCTGTCCATGTCCCTGTCCCTGTCCCTGTCCATGTCCCTGTCCCTGTCCCTGTCCATGTCCCTGTCCCTGTCCCTGTCCATGTCCATGTCCCTGTCCCTGTCCCTGTCCATGTCCCTGTCTATGTCCCTGTCCCTGTCCATGTCCCTGTCCCTGTCCCTGTCCCTGTCCCTGTCCATGTCCCTGTCCCTGTCCCTGTCCATGTCCCTGTCCCTGTCCCTGTCCATGTCCCTGTCCATGTCCCTGTCCCTGTTCATGTCCCTGTCCCTGTCCCTGTTCATGTCCCTGTCCCTGTCCCTGTTCATGTTCATGTTCATGTCCCTGTCCATGTCCCTGTCCCTGTTCATGTTCATGTTCATGTCCCTGTTCATGTCCCTGTTCATGTTCATGTTCATGTCCCTGTCCCTGTCCCTGTCCATGTTCATGTCCATGTCCATGTCCCTGTCCCTGTCCCTGTCCCTGTTCATGTTCATGTCCCTGTCCCTGTCCATGTTCATGTCCCTGTCCCTGTCCATGTTCATGTCCCTGTCACTGTCCCTGTACCTGTCCCTGTCCATGTCCCTGTCCCTGTCCATGTCCCTGTCCATGTCCCTGTTCATGTCCCTGTCCCTGTCCATGTCCATGTCCCTGTTCATGTCCCTGTCCTTGTCCCTGTCCCTGTCACTGTCCCTGTCCATGTCCATGTCCCTGTCCATGTTCATGTCCCTGTCCCTGTCCATGTTCATGTCCCTGTCACTGTCCCTGTACCTGTCCCTGTCCATGTCCCTGTCCCTGTCCATGTCCCTGTCCATGTCCCTGTCCCTGTCCATGTCCCTCTCCCTCTCCATGTCCCTGTCCATGTCCCTGTCCCTGTCCCTGTCCATGTCCCTGTCCCTGTCCCTGTCCATGTCCCTGTCCCTGTCCCTGTCCATGTCCCTGTCCCTCTCCCTGTCCATGTCCATGTCCCTGTTCATGTCCATGTCCATGTCCATGTCCCTGTCCCTGTTCATGTCCCTGTCCCTGTCCCTGTTCATGTCCCTGTTCCTGTCCCTGTCCCTGTCCCTGTTCATGTTCATGTTCATGTTCATGTCCCTGTCCATGTCCCTGTCCCTGTCCATGTCCCTGTCCCTGTCCCTGTTCATGTTCATGTTCATGTCCCTGTCCCTGTCCCTGTCCCTGTCTCTGTCCCTGTCCCTGTTCATGTTCATGTCCCTGTCCATGTCCCTGTCCCTGTTCATGTTCATGTCCCTGTCCCTGTCCATGTCCCTGTCCCTGTCCCTGTTCATGTTCATGTTCATGTCCCTGTCCATGTCCCTGTCCCTGTCCATGTCCATGTCCATGTCCCTGTCCCTGTCCCTGTCCCTGTCCATGTCCCTGTCCCTGTCCATGTCCCTGTCCATGTCCCTGTCCCTGACATGTCCCTGTCCCTGTCCCTGTCCATGTCCCTGTCCCTGTCCCTGTCCCTGTTCATGTTCATGTTCATGTCCCTGTCCATGTCCCTGTCCCTGTCCCTGTTCATGTTCATGTTCATGTTCATGTCCCTGTCCCTGTCCCTGTTCATGTTCATGTCCCTGTCCCTGTTCATGTCCCTGTCCCTGTCCCTGTTCATGTCCCTGTCCCTGTTCATGTCCCTGTCCCTGTCCCTGTCCCTGTTCATGTCCCTGTCCCTGTTCATGTTCATGTTCATGTCCCTGTCCATGTCCCTGTCCCTGTTCATGTTCATGTCCCTGTCCCTGTTCATGTCACTGTCCCTGTCCCTGTCCATGTCCCTGTCCCTGTCCCTGTCCCTGTTCATGTCCCTGTTCATGTTCATGTTCATGTCCCTGTCCCTGTCCCTGTCCCTGTTCATGTCCCTGTCCCTGTCCCTGTTCATGTCCATGTCCATGTCCATGTCCATGTCCCTGTCCCTGTCCATGTCCCTGTCCCTGTCCCTGTCCCTGTTCATGTTCATGTCCCTGTCCCTGTCCCTGTCCCTGTTCATGTCCCTGTCCCTGTCCCTGTCCCTGTTCATGTCCCTGTCCATGTTCATGTTCATGTTCATGTCCCTGTCCCTGTCCCTGTCCATGTCCCTGTCCCTGTCCCTGTTCATGTTCATGTTCATGTTCATGTCCCTGTCCATGTCCCTGTCCCTGTCCCTGTCCCTGTTCATGTTCATGTTCATGTTCATGTCCCTGTCCCTGTCCCTGTTCATGTTCATGTTCATGTTCATGTTTATGTCCCTGTTCATGTTCATGTTCATGTTCATGTTCA
The DNA here is from genome assembly GCA_030770095.1 of Gila robusta. NCBI lineage: Eukaryota > Metazoa > Chordata > Actinopteri > Cypriniformes > Leuciscidae > Gila > Gila robusta. The sequence goes on along the minus strand of JAVALU010001534.1, from coordinate 531,702 downwards.
TGTCCCTGTCCCTGTTCATGTCCCTGTTCATGTTCATGTTCATGTTCATGTCCCTGTCCCTGTTCATGTCCCTGTCCCTGTTCATGTCCCTGCCCCTGTCCCTGTTCATGTTCATGTCCCTGTCCCTGTTCATGTCCCTGTCCCTGTTCATGTCCCTGTCACTGTCCCTGTCCATGTCCCTGTCCCTGTCCCTGTTCATGTCCCTGTCCCTGTTCATGTCCCTGTCACTGTCCCTGTCCATGTCCCTGTCCCTGTCCATGTCCCTGTTCCTGTCCCTGTCCATGTCCCTGTCCCTGTCCCTGTCCATGTCCCTGTTCATGTCCCTGTCCCTGTCCCTGTTCATGTTCATGTCCCTGTCACTGTCCCTGTCCATGTCCATGTCCCTGTCCATGTTCATGTTCATGTTCATGTCCCTGTCCCTGTCCATGTCCCTGTCCCTGTTCATGTTCATGTTCATGTTCATGTCCCTGTCCATGTCCCTGTCCCTGTCCCTGTCCATGTCCCTGTCCCTGTCCATGTCCCTGTTCATGTTCATGTTCATGTCCCTGTCCATGTCCCTGTCCCTGTCCCTGTTCATGTTCATGTTCATGTCCCTGTTCATGTCCCTGTCCCTGTCCCTGTTCATGTCCCTGTCCCTGTTCATGTCCCTGTCCCTGTCCCTGTTCTTGTCCCTGTCCCTGTCCCTGTTCATGTTCATGTTCATGTCCCTGTCCATGTCCCTGTCCCTGTTCATGTTCATGTTCATGTTCATGTCCCTGTCCCTGTTCATGTCCCTGTCCCTGTTCATGTCCCTGTCACTGTCCCTGTCCCTGTCCCTGTCCCTGTTCATGTCCCTGTTCATGTTCATGTTCATGTCCCTGTCCCTGTCCCTGTTCATGTCCCTGTCCCTGTTCATGTTCATGTTCATGTTCATGTCCATGTCCATGTCCCTGTCCATGTCCCTGTCCCTGTCCCTGTCCCTGTCCCTGTTCATGTTCATGTCCCTGTCCCTGTCCCTGTCCATGTCCCTGTCCCTGTTCATGTCCCTGTCCCTGTCCCTGTTCATGTCCCTGTCCCTGTCCCTGTCCATGTCCCTGTCCCTGTTCATGTTCATGTTCATGTCCCTGTCCATGTCCCTGTCCCTGTTCCTGTTCATGTCCCTGTCCCTGTTCATGTTCATGTTCATGTTCATGTTCATGTTTATGTCCCTGTCCCTGTCCCTGTTCATGTTCATGTCCCTGTCCCTGTCCCTGTTCATGTCCCTGTCCCTGTTCATGTTCATGTTCATGTCCCTGTCCCTGTTAATGTCCCTGTCCCTGTTCATGTCCCTGCCCCTGTCCCTGTTCATGTTCATGTCCCTGTCCCTGTTCATGTCCCTGTCCCTGTCCATGTCCATGTCCCTGTCCCTGTCCCTGTCCCTGTCCATGTCCCTGTCCCTGTCCCTGTCCCTGTCCATGTCCCTGTTCCTGTCCCTGTCCATGTCCCTGTCCATGTCCCTGTCCATGTCCCTGTCCCTGTCCATGTCCCTGTCCCTGTCCCTGTTCATGTCCCTGTCCCTGTCCCTGTTCATGTTCATGTCCCTGTCACTGTCCCTGTCCATGTTCATGTTCATGTTCATGTCCCTGTCCATGTCCCTGTCCATGTTCATGTTCATGTTCATGTCCCTGTCCATGTCCCTGTCCCTGTCCCTGTTCATGTCCCTGTCCCTGTTCATGTTCATGTCCCTGTCACTGTCCCTGTCCATGTCCCTGTCCCTCTCCCTGTCCCTGTCCATGTTCATGTTCATGTTCATGTTCATGTCCCTGTCCATGTCCCTGTCCCTGTCCCTGTCCCTGTCCATGTCCCTGTCCATGTCCCTGTCCCTGTCCATGTCCCTGTCCCTGTCCCTGTCCATGTCCATGTCCCTGTCCATATCCCTGTCCATGTCCCTCTCCCTGTCCCTGTCCCTGTTCATGTTCATGTCCCTGTCCCTGTTCATGTTCATGTCCCTGTCCTTGTCCCTGTTCATGTCCCTGTCCCTGTTCATGTCCCTGTCCCTGTCACTGTCCCTGTCCCTGTTCATGTTCATGTTCATGTTCATGTTCATGTCCCTGTCCATGTCCCTGTCCCTGTCCCTGTTCATGTTCATGTTCATGTCCCTGTCCCTGTCCCTGTCCCTGTCCCTGTTCATGTTCATGTCCCTGTCCCTGTTCATGTCCCTGTCCCTGTTCATGTCCCTGTCCCTGTTCATGTCCCTGTCCCTGTCCCTGTCCCTGTCCCTGTCCATGTCCCTGTCCCTGTTCATGTTCATGTCCCTGTTCATGTCCCTGTTCATGTCCCTGTTCATGTCCCTGTCACTGTCCCTGTCCCTGTCCATGTCCCTGTCCCTGTCCCTGTTCATGTCCCTGTTCATGTTCATGTTCATGTCCCTGTCCCTGTCCCTGTCCATGTCCATGTCCCTGTCCATGTCCCTGTCCATGTCCCTCTCCCTGTCCCTGTCCCTGTTCATGTTCATGTCCCTGTCCCTGTCCCTGTTCATGTTCATGTCCCTGTCCTTGTCCCTGTTCATGTCCCTGTCCCTGTCACTGTCCCTGTCCCTGTTCATGTTCATGTTCATGTCCCTGTCCATGTCCCTGTCCCTGTTCATGTTCATGTTCATGTCCCTGTCCCTGTCCCTGTCCTTGTCCCTGTTCATGTTCATGTTCATGTCCCTGTCCCTGTTCATGTCCCTGTCCCTGTCCCTGTTCATGTCCCTGTCCCTGTTCATGTCCCTGTCCCTGTCCCTGTCCCTGTTCATGTCCCTGTCCCTGTCCCTGTCCCTGTTCATGTTCATGTTCATGTTCATGTTCATGTCCCTGTCCATGTCCCTGTCCCTGTTCATGTTCATGTTCATGTCCCTGTTCATGTCCCTGTTCATGTCCCTGTCACTGTCCCTGTCCATGTCCCTGTCCCTGTCCCTGTTCATGTCCCTGTTCATGTTCATGTTCATGTCCCTGTCCCTGTCCCTGTTCATGTCCCTGTTCATGTTCATGTCCATGTCCCTGTCCATGTCCCTGTCCCTGTCCCTGTCCCTGTCCCTGTTCATGTTCATGTTCATGTCCCTGTCCCTGTCCCTGTCCCTGTTCATGTCCCTGTCCCTGTCCCTGTTCATGTTCATGTTCATGTCCCTGTCCCTGTTCATGTCCCTGTCCCTGTTCATGTTCATGTCCCTGTCCCTGTCCCTGTCCCTGTTCATGTTCATGTCCCTGTCCCTGTTCATGTTCATGTTCATGTCCCTGTCCCTGTTCATGTCCCTGTCCCTGTTCATGTCCCTGTTCATGTTCATGTTCATGTCCCTGTCCCTGTTCATGTCCCTGTCCCTGTTCATGTTCATGTCCCTGTCCCTGTTCATGTTCATGTTCATGTCCCTGTCCCTGTCCCTGTTCATGTCCCTGTTCATGTTCATGTCCATGTCCCTGTCCATGTCCCTGTCCCTGTCCCTGTCCCTGTTCATGTTCATGTCCCTGTCCCTGTCCCTGTTCATGTCCCTGTCCCTGTTCATGTTCATGTTCATGTCCCTGTCCCTGTTCATGTCCCTGTTCATGTTCATGTCCCTGTCCCTGTTCATGTTCATGTTCATGTCCCTGTCCCTGTTCATGTTCATGTCCCTGTCCCTGTTCATGTCCCTGTCCCTGTTCATGTCCCTGTTCATGTTCATGTTCATGTCCCTGTCCCTGTTCATGTCCCTGTCCCTGTTCATGTTCATGTCCCTGTCACTGTCCCTGTCCATGTCCCTGTTCCTGTCCCTGTTCATGTCCCTGTCCCTGTCCATGTCCCTGTCCCTGTTCATGTTCATGTTCATGTCCCTGTCCCTGTTCATGTTCATGTCCCTGTCCCTGTCCCTGTTCATGTCCCTGTCCCTGTCCCTGTTCATGTCCCTGTCACTGTCACTGTCACTGTCCCTGTCCATGTCCCTGTCCCTGTTCATGTCCCTGTCCCTGTTCATGTTCATGTCCCTGTTCATGTTCATGTTCATGTCCCTGTCCCTGTCCCTGTTCATGTTCATGTTCATGTTCATGTCCCTGTCCATGTCCATGTCCCTGTCCCTGTTCATGTCCCTGTCCCTGTTCCTGTTCATGTTCATGTTCATGTCCCTGTCCCTGTTCATGTCCCTGTCCCTGTCCCTGTTCATGTTCATGTTCATGTTCATGTCCCTGTCCCTGTCCCTGTCCCTGTTCATGTCCCTGTTCATGTTCATGTCCCTGTCTATGTCCCTGTCCCTGTCTATGTCCCTGTTCATGTCCCTGTCCCTGTCCCTCTCCCTGTTCATGTTCATGTCCCTGTCCCTGTCCATGTCCCTGTCCCTGTCCATGTCCCTGTCCCTGTCCCTGTCCCTGTTCATGTCCCTGTCCCTGTCCCTGTTCATGTTCATGTTCATGTCCCTGTCCCTGTCCCTGTTCATGTCCCTGTCCCTGTCCATGTTCATGTTCATGTTCATGTTCATGTTCATGTTCATGTCCCTGTCCCTGTCCCTGTCCCTGTTCATGTTCATGTTCATGTTCATGTCCCTGTCCCTGTCCCTGTTCATGTTCATGTTCATGTTCATGTCCCTGTCCCTGTCCATGTCCCTGTCCCTGTTCATGTCCCTGTCCCTCTCCCTGTTCATGTTCATGTTCATGTTCATGTTCATGTTCATGTTCATGTTCCTGTCCCTGTCCATGTCCCTGTCCCTGTCCCTGTCCCTGTCCATGTCCCTGTCCCTGTCTTAGTTTTGAGTTTTCATGCCTTGCCATGTTTTTGTTCTATGTTTGACTGTGTTCTTTTTGTAAGTAAATAGCGTTTGTGTCCTCACCACACTGCCTCTGCTGGACTTCAATCGTTACATGCGGCTGCTTTGTCTGACGAAGCTTCTATCACAGGGTTTTGGCTGCTTTATTTTTGGTAAACACCAGATGGCGCTGTTTTCGACACTCTCAAAGCTTTGAATCTATTCCCGGAACAATCAGGGGAAAGCGTCAATGCTTTCATGAGGCTTCATCTGCCCATCTCTAAGTCCAGGGGAAACGCTCAGACTTTGCACTGAGCTTGTTGTGCTCAGGGCTTACATGGCCTGTGAAATGAGTTCAGCTGTGTGTGTAATCAGTCCAGGTGTGTGTGTGTATTCAGTCCAGGTGTGTGTGTGTGTGTATTCAGTCCAGGTATGTGGGTTGCTGGGAAATGTAGTCTGATACTAATACTCAGGCAAAAGGAGAATGGATTGGTTTCCAGGATTGGCATCCGGGACATTATCCCCTGCGAAGGCCTCATTGACACAACAAAAGGTTTTTTCACAACAAATGTTTTTTTCTCTGTACTGATGAAAACGTTAAAATGATTCAAGTTCATATGGATCTACGGAAACAACTAAAAGCGCTGTATTATTAATCATGCCAAGAAAGACCATGCGCCTGCACACACGCATTCAAACACGCATGTCTATAGACTAAAGTGCATGCGTCACCATTTACACAGATTCACGTTTCTGTAGTTTACACATGATGATAACGGTATCGTTTTCAAAGTTTGCGTTCTCAGGCCACCATAATGCCGTAGTCGTGTAAATGAACGGCCAGAATGCATTAAGTTTTCTGTTTTCAGTTTAAAACGGTGTTGTGTAAACAGCCCCTAAGTTAATAACTAATGATTTTTACAACAGAAATAAATCAAAATCTTAAGCTGGACAATAACTTTCTGCTATATCTGCTGTAAAAGCCAAAACAAACTTTGTTGCATTATTTTCCTATTATCACTGTAAAACTGATTTGAAACAATCTTTATTGTAAAAAGGGCAATATAAATGAAGGAGACTGGATTTGACTGGATGTTACCGCGGTAAATATAAACCACAGGAACAGGCATGATTAGAGATAGAGACCCAAATGAAGGAAAAAGGCGTAATACTGTAAGCCACGATCCATCAGCATTAGCATTAGCAGGATCAGGATGAGCTTCTGCTGTCTTTCACTTTTTCATGTTGTTTTTAAATAGCAATAAATGTGAGACCTAAACAGATCTAAATGTTAGATGATCTTTGACGTAAAGTTAGAACACAAACTCTGGTATACGGTCTTTTTTATCATGTTTTATCAGCTTTATTTTAAATCTCAGCCTTCATTGTAATTAATGTCATTTAGAAACAGTGTTTCACAATTAATAGGAATCTATGAACATTATACATCATAACTTACAACTTATAGAAACAACGATGCTGCTGATATTTCACAAACATTCATGAACATCACCAACAGAAACTTCTCAAATGAACTTCAGATGTTGTATTTGTGTAGCAGACGCTCGTATCTGAAGTGTCACTGTATACTAACCTGCAAACGTCCACATCTCTCAGTTAAACTATCACTGTTTAAACGAGATGGCTAACCGATATGACTGATGTTGATTCAACTATTAATATGATTCATAGATCAAACGTTCACCTCTGCTTTCTCTGCTGGACATGATGATATTCTGTTGTCTTCAGTCTTCAGTCGATGATCTTCTACTCCTGACGTACGTGTGTCTCTTCATCGTCCTGCCAGAGATTTACTTCATTAACACACACTAATGAGATCATGTCACCACACACACTATGCCCAAAAGATTTATTTTAATATACTGTTATGTATGTAAGATATTTTTCTTCAAATCACACACATAAAAAATAAAAAAAAAACAGAATGATTTTTTTTGGGGTGTTTCTGTGGATCTGATCATCTATATACACTCATATGCTCAAGATATATAATAACTGAAAATATTTATTTTAATCATAAAACAATCCCCAGGAGCAATATTTTTTTTCCCAGGATGGAGGAAGGAGGAGAGCCCTTGTAGCCAATCAGAGGCGAAACAGGCGGTACCTTCCCCTACCATCCTGGGAAAAAAATATCGCTCCCCGGGCGCCACAGAAAAAATGGATGCCTACTGCTCCTTGTGTGTGTGTGTGTGTGTGTGTGTGTGTGTGTGTGTGTGTGTGTGTGTGTGTGTGTGTGTGTGTGTGTGTGTGTGTGTGTGTGTGTGTGTGTGTGTGTGTTTGTTAGGGGTGGCACGGTTCACAAAACCCACGGTTCGGTTCGTATCACGGTTTTAGGGTCACGGTTTTCGGTTCTGTACGGTTCTTGTTGTTATTTTTTCTTTTAACCTTTAACACTCCAGAAATGTACTTCAGCATATGATATAGGCTATAGCTTAATTATCCACAATTCAGGATACAGTATTAAAAAAAAAAAATGTATATCATGTAATCATGCACAAACTGAATTTGACTTGACTTTAAGCACATTATTGAGACCATCTCTGAGGAAAGCTAGGTGACATTTTGATACAGCAAGAAAGACATTGATGAAATGCTTTTGTTTATTTGGCAAAAAAGGAGAATGTGTATTGCTATCTCTACAGGGACTTATATGCATTTTTAGCACACAAAGATTAAAATTAACTTGCATTTATCAAACTGTCAACTTCAGTGTAGCTCTTACAAAATGTTTATCTTTTAAAAGAAAAAGAGAGGAACTCTTAAAGCACTATCTTTTAAATAAGTCAAAATATGTTACACATAATTGCCTATAATGAGGCTATAACAATAGCAAAGGCATAACCATAAAGTGAAACATAAGTTCAACCTCAACACAAACAGTATCAACAATGCTTCTATTCCCTGAGAGTGAGGATACATTTTTTTCACTTGAAATTAAAGTGCAGTATTTGGAAACATATGACGGGGGTTCTTATCTAAACTTGGTGTCACTGTATACATTTAAATATCATAGGTAACATGAAATCCAAAATGTTCCTACACGGACTTATACGATGCTGGCGCATCCTCCAACTCCGGTTAGCCTTCCTTATATCTCCCACTTGCCATTTCTACACGTGACGAGACCTGCAGCGCTCCATACTCCACTTTTACTGTCTAGGCTTGTTCGACTTGAACCGGGGCTGCACAGACCGATCGGTTTAGGACATCAAAGTACCGCGAGAGTGATTGAAAAGCATACGGAGCCGTTGCTCTCGCGGTACTTTGATGTTATTCATCGATCGGTCTGTGCAGCGCCGGTTCAAGTCGAACAAGCCTCGTATGCATGTCCATTGTCATGTCCACACATCTCTTATTTTGCGCGAAAAGTAAACACTGTCTGAGGTCACGGGCACGAGGTTACACTGCGCATGCGTCGAACCGTGCGACGCACACACGCACCGAACCGAGACAAGCGAACCGAACGGTTCGGATGTTTTTTCATGTACCGTGCCACCCCTAGTGTTTGTGTGTGTGCGTGCCTGCGTGCGTGTGTGTGCGTGTGTGTGTGTGTGTGTTTTCTCTACTCACTTCTCCTAATGTGTGTGCCCTATCTTGGATGGGTTAAATACAGAGCACAAAGCACCATGCACAATTTTTAATAAAAATGTTTGCAACAGTAATAAAAGCTTTACCTTTACACTTCATCACCACTGAATACTATTGCACATTTTGCACTTAAAATATACCAAATGTTAGACGCACAATCTTGTGTTGTTTTTGGTTCTCTGACAAATATGAAAGTGAAACCAACCATTTCTGCAGTTTATACAGATACAACTACACTCATAATCACACTACAATCATCATGTTGTGTTGTATATCATATTTACATATTATACTATGCACGACCAATGTCAGTGTCTTTAAAGTAAAAGTGATACCTGCATGTCGAGGTTTATCATTCCCTTCATCAAAGCTGGAAGGAAAACGTGTGGTGTAACATGACTCTCTGCACAGGAAGCTAGACTCTGTGTGGCGTCACATGACTCTCTGCACAGGAAGCTAGACTCTGTGTGGCGTCACATGACTCTCTGCACAGGAAGCTAGACTCTGTGTGGCGTCACATGACTCTCTGCACAGGAACACAACTGACCCATAGTGTACAGTGTCTGAAGAACAAGAACATGTGACATTCTGATCACGGTGTTTATAAATGACACCATACAGACATTTCAAGAAGATTAAGGAATATCTTCATTACATTACATTATACATAGATATATAGCTAGACTGACAGACAGACTCAGTATTATTTCTTTCTTTTTCATTAAAGTAGCTTGTCTACACATGTTACAAATTAACATTTCAAATAAAATGTTTTGTGTGAGAGAGAGAAGAACAAGAAATTGAGCTGCAGCTCGGATGTAGAGACACTAATTACATGTATATTCAAAAATATATTCGGACATTGAATTATTAGAAAAATAATGCACACCCGCGGTGGTAATGCACTGAAGTCTAAGTGGAGTTAATACTTCAAATCTGTTCTCGAGATGTATAGGTGGTGGTAGGAGACCAGTGTTTGCAATCCTTGTCAGAGCCGTATCTGGGGTAGAGGATGCTACTGCGGCAATATGTGATGCTCGTGACAATCTGATGTCTCGAGTGCCTTTGGGTCTCGCTCCCTGTTTGTGCCATCCATTAGTGTGTTGATCGGCTTGTTTCTCTACACTCAGTATAGCCTGTCGAGGAGCACTAGATTCATAGGACTCACCGGCTGTATGCTGAAGCATGACGAAGCTCTGTTGTGTGTTTCGTCTGGTTTGGTGGTTTTGTTTCAAGAACTGCAATCCTTTGGAAAGGTTTGTGGCAGTTTGTGCAGCAAGTAGATTCTAGAAGAGACATTTTCTTTCTTATCTTATCCTTTCTTATCCTTGTGTTTTCCCTTCCTCAGAATGTAAGCTGATGGCTTTCAGTGGGAGGCTGGTCGGATAAAATAATTCTGCATTTTTGTAGTAATCCAAGCTTTGTCATTTGAGCACTGTGCTGATTTCCTGAAGTTAAAATTAGGAGATAAAATCGGAAAATATTAAAGCGATAGAGCAAAGTGCGGAGCAGTAAGCAAGAGCGTCCGAACAGTAGCTAAGCAGGAAGTATATACATGGACTATACTCTTGGGGTGATTGAGGAGGATGCCTCCCCTAGACATTTTTTTGGGGGGCTGTATGCATCAAGCTCCGATGGCCATGGAGCTTGTCCCATCAAAGTCTCCAGCAATTCCAACTTTGATGGCAGCAAGTCCAGTTATGAGAATCACTAGTCCAGTGCTTTCAGGACCTTTCTGTCCGGTTATCCCCACACCAGAGCCTGTTCACAACATGGACGCCACGCCAGAGTCTCCAGCCATCATGGACACCACATCAGTGTTTCCAGGCAAATTGAATGTTGCTATCTGAAGCTGTTAAGGCGATTCCTGGGCGTCAGACTTCCTGTCTGCCCTGACGTGACCATGAAAGTCACTCTTGAACTCCATACCAGCCCTGTTATGGCCAAGAAGGCAGTTTTTGAACCCCCTGTCTGTGCTGTCGGTCAGCCCTGGCAGATCCACCATGGTGGTCTCCTGCCCTGTCTGCTCTGCTCTGGGGGACTCCATCCTCGCCTGCTCCCGCAAGTGGTCCTCTGCTCCACCGTGGGCGTCTTCAGTCCTGTCTGATCTGATGTGGTGGTCTCCAGCTCCCCCCTGGTCACCTACTTTGCCTGCTCCTTGATCCATCTCAGTCTCCGGTCCTAGTTCCAGATCCTGGGGGTGGAGCTGGCTCTCCTCTCACTGCATTTTGATTGGAGTTTTGCCACAAGACAAGTCATACTTACGCTACCATTTCCACATTGAGTCATTCTTTTGACGGAAGAACAAACTTTATTTAATAACGTTTTAAAGGGTTAGTTACAAACACTGTAGTTTGTACATTGTGTGAATGTGCACCTATAATTACGTACAGTGGTGGGCAATAACCAAGTATTTTATTAGAATATTTTCATTTTGAGAAATGTTTAGTTTTACTCCAAAACATTATATCAAAATAAAATCTTACGTTTCCATTGAAACTGATCATCGACCATTACAGTGGATGGACAGAATGCAGGATACCAATGCTAGAATTACCCGCTGGTACCTTTCTATGCAGCCTTGTTTAACATCCAGCAAGTGCCCGGGAAAAGTAATAGCACTGCTGACTTCATCTCTCCAGCTTACCAGCTCGAGATCTTAGGTGGGGATGTGTGATGGCCAAGATTTATGCCACACAATTCTTATACACTAATATTTGCATTGATCAATAAATAAAATTACATTACTATATTGGTTTGGTTAAAGATCTGTATTTGTCATTGTACTGAGTCAGTGCACGGGCTTAGTTATTTGGCTTAAGGTTAAAACATTAAAACCAGTTAAAATTCCTCTTTGGCTAAAATGTGATTTTTAAAAGCATAACTAAAATGGTCAAAGTTCATTTTGTAATTAAGATGATTTGAAATGTTTAGTACCTGAGGTGTTGTGGGAATGGACCAGCCTAGTGACAAAGAGATTCAAACAGGAAGTTGATCTGTTTTTGTGGGAATTCTAAAGGAAGTGAGAAACTTTGATGTATTTGACATAGGAAAATGTGATGCCCTGATCAATGTGACTTTTGTTTAATGGAATTCTTTTTGCATTAACTAAAATTTATCCATGGCTCTAAATTTAGTTACATTTGTTGTGTTCATTCCAGGGTTTGTGTTGTCACTGTTTGTATAAATTTTGTATGAATTGTTTGTATGAATTGTGTTGTCACTGAATTTGTATGGTTTTGTTTCCCCTTTTTTGTTTTCATGGTGCTGGCCACCAGTATGTATTGTCTAGTGAGAGTTTTGTTTCTTATTGTACCCTGGAAGGTGGTGCTGATTTTGGTCCTCTGCCAGTTTGAGAGGCTCAAGCTCAATTATGCCCTTTTTGAATACTGGCCATTTCCTCTGATGTAACCCGAATGAAATATAATTTTTGGATATTTTTTAACTGTTACAAATATTCCCTCCTTTTCCTCTCTTTTTTTCTTGAGTAAGCAAGATTCAATAAAGACTGTCAAAATTGAAGACCACTTTGCTCCCTGTTTTGTGGCGATAGACTAATTTGTTTGTTGTGATTTCCTAAGGCTCATGGCAGATACATCACACATATTTTTATATATTTTTAGAAATATGAAAGCAATAGAGATATAAATATAGATAAGATAAATATAGATCCAATAGATAGATCACACTGTCAGACAGATTAGGAATATTCACACATAATTTAAACACATAAATACATGATATCAAACATTTTAAAAGAGTACAATACATCACGTTTGTTTAAACCAATGAGCATTAAGCTGTCGTCTCGTCAGCAATTACTTTTAAAAGTAACTTTCCCAACACTGCTGTCATTTACGTGTCTATAGGACAGATAACACCATACCTGTTACGTCATATTATGTGTTTAATGCAAAAGATTTTTTCAAACATCCATTGGAAAATATGCATATATTTACATTTTAATGGTTATAAAGGAAAAATAATGATTTAAAAGCTGTTTTTGTTTAAATTAAATAGTATAATTTAATTCCATATTGAATTATTTTCAGTTTTTTAGTGTTCCCTAAAACAAGGATTTGATTTGATTTTAGGAGCTGAATGAGCAGAACCTTCACAAGTTTTGAGCAAGTTTTCTCAGTGATTCTCTGAAGTGGATCTGTCTTTCAGTGTAAATGAGTTTTCTCAGTGATTCTCTGAAGTGGATCTGTCTTTCAGTGTAAGTGAGTTTTCTCAGTGATTCTCTGAAGTGGATCTGTCTTTCAGTGTAAATGAGTTTTCTCTGTGATTCTCTGAAGTGGATCTGTCTTTCAGTGTAAATGAGTTTTCTCAGTGATTCTCTGAAGTGGATCTGTCTTTCAGTGTAAATGAGTTTTCTCTGTGATTCTCTGAAGTGGATCTGTCTTTCAGTGTAAATGAGTTTTCTCAGTGATTCTCTGAGGTGGATCTGTCTTTCAGTGTAAATGAGTTCTCTTACGAGAGTATCTCTCGTACTGCGTAATATCTTACGCTATGGGGAAAACCTCTTTTCCACGAGATATTGAAGCAAAAATTATCCTTAATTTTGAATTAATGTAAAACGCTGTGCAGCAGCATGCAGATATAGGCAGGACGGCTCGCACGCCTATTGGCTGCCCTGCGGCAAACAGCAGCAGCCTATCGAGAGAGGCGCTGCGTGACTTAATCCTATGGGGGCATTTCGCGCCCATTTCGTCACGTCCCGCCAGAAAAGGGCGCAATTTCGCCCTGTAAATATTGCTCGATAAGGCTGGTACACTGATTTTCATCTCTTCAGCGAAGCATCACGCATCGCTGGATCCGGAGTGAGAAGCCACGCCGTCTGAGAAAAAGCACACAGCGGGACGAGCCATTGAGTCTGAAGTCGCTGGCATCGCCGCCTTTAGCCGCCGTACCTGCTACGCTTTCCGGCGTTATATCCTTTTCAAACTGTGTGTGTGTGTGTTCGCCGCTGCGACACACATTTTTTCACTGTCTCTCTCTCTCTGCTAAAAGAGCTGCGTCTTTTTCAAGATGCAAAGATCCTGCGGCTCGTGCCGAGCCACACTCAGAGACGGGGACCGTCATGTCATCTGCGTTTCCTGCCTGGGTGAGGATCATGCGGCTCTCGCTCTCGTCGACGGCGGATGCCCTCCCTGTGAGCTACTGCCTATGGTGACTCTGAGGACTCGCCTGGCATCCTTCTCAGAGCCTGCACTTCAGCCCGCTGTAGCGCCGCGCCGTAAAAAGCGCCGTGCTCAGCGCGCTCCCGAGCCTTCTCCTGCCCGCCAAAGCTCGCCGGTTCGCCCGCCAGCTTCGCCGGCATCGCTCGAGTCCCTCACCGACTGACAGCGGCCGCCGTCTGCCGCCGCTTCCTCCATTGAGGTCGACGAAATAGCCCCGAGCCTTCTCCATCCCGTGATAGCTCGCCGGTTCGCCCGCCAGCTTCACCAGCTTCACTCGAGTCGCTCGCTGACGGACAACGGCCGCCGCGCGCCGCCGCTTCCGCCATTAATGACGACGAGATAGCTGCATCTGTAGAGAAGGCCAGCTTCAAAACCGCGGCTAGCTTTCTTTACGTTATAAGAAAGCTACCCCGCCCCCCGTGGGCATGCGTCACCGGCGAAATGAGGAAAGAGTGTGTTTTTAGTCCCGCCGAGGCTGGACTAATCTCCATTTCTCAAACATTTCTCAGCTCCTCTTAGTTTGAGCGGCTGAAAATGTCAATATTGCAGTAATGAGCCTGTTGTATTACACGCACGCCTGCAAACAAACGCCGACACACACAAAACTGTGATGACGCTCTTTATCCGCTCGGGCTATTTTAAGCTTTTGTCGTTTCCCCCTGTGGCTCAGTGGCGAAACCCAAAGCCTTCGCACGGGAGACCCGTGTTCGAGCCCAGCTCACGCAGTGGATAAAATTTAGTCTCGCCGCAGCCAGACTTACACCCAAACTTTTCACTCGTTCAGTTCCGAGAAAATGCGACTGTTCCAGTGTATTTTGCAGTAAACAAGCCGGTACCATGGCCCGCTTGCCTGCACACAAATGCCGTTTCCACGGCGACCCAGAAAAATCATGTAAGCAGTGTATTTTCTGGTATTCCGGCCACAGCCGATGGTGTTATGAGTGTATTAAAAATGCCACAGCCCAGTGTTCATTTCTACACACAAACACAGCCCGCCAAAGTGCAGGGCTCGCACAAATGAGTTCGACTCATGTCAATTGTGCATTAATTATAGTGAATGTGCCCACAACCCAGTGCCCACAAACACTACACACTGCATGTGCCACGTTTTCTGTAAAAGAAACCAACACACATACAGTCAGCTAAGGCCCACGGTGTTTAAGTCTCGCCGCGGTCAGACTCTACCGAAACTTCTCGCTCGTTCAGTTCCAAACAATGTGACTGTTCCAGTGTATTTTGCAGTAAACAAGCTGGTACCACAGCCCGCTTGCCTGCACGCAAACGCCAGCTTTAAGGCGACCCAGATAAATCCCAAAAAGAGTGTATTTTCTGGAATTCCGGCCACGGCCGATGGTGTTATGAGTGTTGTAAGAATGCCCACGTCTCAGTGCCCATTCCCACACGCAGACACAGCCCGCCACAATACAGGGCTAGAAAAAAAAAAAAAATCGACTCATGTCGATTGTGCAATAAATGTAGTGTACGTGCCCACAACACAGTGCCCACAAACACTACACGAAGCATGTCCCACGGTTTCTGTAAAAACGAAACCAACACATTTTCAGTTGGCGCGAGCCGACAGTGTTCTCAGTGCAGCGAGTGTGCCCGCTATCCCGCGCCCACATTCCCTCACAGACATGCCGAACCCCACGGGGCTCGCCCCGCTCGCCTTCTCTCCACATCCCATCAGAGAGAAGCCGAGCGCGGTCAGGCTGCCCGCTGTGATCAGCGCACCCCCCGCCTCGCACACTATAAACACAGTGTCTATTTCTCAGCACACCGGAGCTCTCCGGCCGCCGCTATATCACGGCCAGAGCCCAGATTTCATTCTACCTCTAGCTTTTCATGCAGATGCGTGGGCAAAGCCTCCCGGGGTATCAGAATGGGTGCTGAACACTATAAAAAGAGGCTATTCGCTGCAGTTCGCTCGACGCCCCCGCCGTTGCGCGGCGCGAGTCGAAACCACGGTAAAAAACGAAGTATCTCACCTACTTCGAGCCGAGATAGCGAAACTACTGAGCAAAGGGGCTATAGAACCTTTATCTCAGGCTCAGAGCGAAGGGGGTCTATACAGCAGGTATTTTCTGGTACCGAAAAAAGACGGGGGACTCAGACCCATTCTAGATCTGCGACGGCTGAACAGAACGCTCACGAAGCGTCAGTTCAGAATGATTACAACCAGGAAAATCCTCGCGCAAGTGCGCCAAGGAGACTGGTTCATGTCGATAGATCTGAAGGACGCTTATTTTCAAATACAAATAGCGTTACGTCACAGGCAATTCTTGAGATTCGCCTTCGAGGGCCAGGCATACCAATACAAAGTCCTGCCGTTCGGCCTGTCCCTGGCACCCCGTACTTTTACGAAGTGCATGGACGTGGCTCTCGCACCCCTGAGACTTCAGGGCATGCGAATTTTGAACTACTTGGACGATTGGCTGATTCTAGCTCGATCACAATCAGAGCTCATAGAACACAGGGCCACATTACTCGAACATCTCGAGAATCTGGGTCTCACAGTCAATTGGGCGAAGAGCTCGCTGTCTCCCAGCCAGAAAATATCTTTTCTGGGAACAGTGCTGAACTCGCTATCTGTGACAGCGCATCTGTCGCCAAAGCGCGCACAGGACATTCAGCGCGCCGCGAAATCTTTTTGCCACAGCTCAACTGTCCAGCTCAAAAGGTTTCAGAAAATGCTGGGTCTCATGGCCTCAGCAGCTTCAGTGCTCCAGTTGGGGCTGCTTCGCATGCGCCCACTGCAGCTATGGCTGAAAGCGCGGGTTCCGCCCAGGGCATGGACCGCTGGTCGGTTTCGCCTCCGGGTCGGTCTGAAATGCGTCTCAGCTTTGGAGCCTTGGAAGAAAACCGACTGGTACCAGTCAGGTGTGAGTCTGGGGACTCCCTCAAGCGTGAAGGTGGTGTCCACGGACGCCTCCACCTCGGGATGGGGAGCGCTGCTCGAGGGCAGACCGTTCTTTGGCCAGTGGTCAGAACAGGAAAAGCTCCTACATATAAACTGTCTGGAAATGATGGCAGTCGACAACGCGCTGCGGCGCTTCTGTCCCCAGATAAGGGGTCACCACGTCTTGGTCCGGTCGGACAACATGTCAGTGGTTGCGTACATAAATCGTCAGGGTGGCATCAAGTCCCGAAACCTTTACAGGCTGACGGAGTGCCTCCTGGTCTGGGCTCAGCACAACCTGCTTTCACTGAGAGCAGCGCACGTGCCTGGTCACCTGAATCTGGGACCAGACAGGCTGTCCAGAGACAATGTCCCAGCAGGGGAATGGTCGCTGCACCCGCAGACGATCCAACTGCTGTGGGAGACATTCGGCAGAGCGCAGGTGGACCTGTTCGCGTCCAACGAGAACGCTCACTGTCCGAAATATTTCTCCAAGAGCAAGGACGCGCTGGCCCACGTCTGGCCCCGCTGTCCCCTCTATGCTTTTCCCCCCGTCTCGCTCCTGCCTCAAGTGCTGGAACGAATCAGGGAAAATGGATGCCCAGTGCTGCTTGTGGCTCCGCTCTGGACAGACCAGGCTTGGTTTCCAGTCCTGATGCAGCTGACCAGCACTGCCCCGTGGCCAATACCATTGAGGAGAGACCTCCTCTCCCAGGCCAAGGGCTCGATTTGGCATCCTCGCCCCCAGCTATGGTCCCTGCACGCATGGGCCATCAACGGGTACCCGCTAACCTCCCGGAGGGAGTGCTAAACACGATCACGCAGGCAAGGGCCCCGTCTACAAGACGGCTCTACTCCTCGAAATGGTCTGTGTTCTCTGCCTGGTGTCAAGCTCAGGGCTTTTCACCCGTAGACTGCGGGGTCACGGAAGTGCTTTCCTTCCTTCAAGAGCTGCTAGATAAGGGCAGAACCCCATCCACGCTCAAAGTGTACGTGGCAGCTATAGCAGCGTTTACAAAACCTGTGTCTGGCCAGTCACTGGGGAAAAACGACCTAGTCGTGCGATTCCTCAAGGGAGCTCGGAGGCTGAACCCTCCTAGACCTCCTTCAGTCCCGGTGTGGGACCTTTCTACGGTTTTGGAAGCCATGAAAGGTGCCCCGTTCGAGCCAATCCATTTGTCAGACATGAAGCATCTGTCTTTCAAAACGGTGTTTCTTTTGGCTCTCGCTTCAGTGAAGCACATAGGGGACTTACAAGCGCTTTCAGTAAGCGCATCATGTATGGAGTTTGGGCCTAATGACTCAAAAGTCATACTCAAACCGAGGCACGGGTACGTGCCCAAATCCCTCAACACACCGTTCAGAGCCCAGGTGATTTCCCTGTGCGCTCTCTCGGTTCAAGATGAGGAGGAGGATGTGAGTCTCCTTTGCCCTGTCAGGGCACTGAGAGCTTATGTGTCCCGCTCGTCTGCCTTCAGGCAGACCGAGCAGCTCTTCGTTTTGTTTGGCGGACATTCCAAGGGACTGGCCGCATCAAAACAGAGCCTATCCAGATGGATAGTCGATGCCATAGCACTGGCTTACACTTCTAAGGGCCTGCAGTGTCCTTTGGGTGTCAGAGCGCACTCCACGAGAGGCGTGGCCTCGTCGTGGGCATGGTATAGTGGCGTTACCTTGCAAGATATCTGTACGGCTGCGGGCTGGGCCTCGCCGTCTACATTTATAAGGTTTTATAACCTAGAGGTTCCCGCCTTACAAGCCAAGCTTCTGTCGGTATAGAATTCAGTGTTATCTGCCCTCGCTGTGCCGGCCCAGATGCTGAGTTTTGCTTGTGCATCGCTCACTGAGCGATAACACGGCTCCATGGGTGTTGAATAACCTGTACTATTACCCAGTTCAGGCTGAACACGTTCACCCTGTCTGTGTGAAACACTATTAACATAACTAGCCCCTATAGGATGCTATTTCATGGGGAATGATGCTTGCAGCCTCTCTTCTCCGACTCTCTGTGAGTCTATGGTGATTATGCACTACATGAGCCCCGGGCTACTGCCCTTGGGACTTTGGTGTCGGATCCCAGTACGCACGGCGTTTTGCATTGTGTTCCCCATAGCGTAAGATATTACGCAGTACGAGAGATACTCTCGTAAGAGAACGTACTCGGTTACTAACGTAACCTCGGTTCTCTCTAGAGAGGGAACGAGTACTGCGTATCTTGCCGTGCATACACAGCTCTGGTTCGCTTCGGCGATGAAAACCAGTGTACCAGCCTTATCGAGCAATATTTACAGGGCGAAATTGCGCCCTTTTCTGGCGGGACGTGACGAAATGGGCGCGAAATGCCCCCATAGGATTAAGTCACGCAGCGCCTCTCTCGATAGGCTGCTGCTGTTTGCCGCAGGGCAGCCAATAGGCGCGCGAGCCGTCCTGCCTATATCTGCATGCTGCTGCACAGCGTTTTACATTAATTCAAAATTAAGGATAATTTTTTGCTTCAATATCTCGTGGAAAAGAGGTTTTCCCCATAGCGTAAGATATTACGCAGTACTCGTTCCCTCTCTAGAGAGAACCGAGGTTACGTTAGTAACCGAGTACGTTTTCTCAGTGATTCTCTGAAATGGATCTGTCTTCCAGTGTAAATGAGTTTTCTCTGTGATTCTCTGAAGTGGATCTGTCTTCCAGTGTAAGTGAGTTTTCTCAGTGATTCTCTGAAGTGGATCTGTCTTTCAGTGTAAATGAGTTTTCTCAGTGATTCTCTGAAGTGGATCTGTCTTCCAGTGTAAATGAGCACTGTTCATTTACACTGTTACTTCAGCAGCGTTCTGTGTGTGTTTGAACTGTCTATATATATATATATTTATATATTTCAATATGAGCCAAAAACAAATGACGAGCGAACCTCATTATAGGAGATGCGTTCCCCCTTGTACTAGATACCTTACGGGCGGGGATTCACATCCTCTGTGTGTGGTTTGTTTGGGAGTGCAGCATGCCCAGTCAGCTCTCGAGGGGGCTGATTGTGAGCATTGTGAGCATCTTCCTTTGAGGACCTTGCGCTCTCGCCGATCGCTCTTCGAGGAGAGCGGTTCGGTGCGCGCTCCCCGCGGCTCGGGTCCCGCTTCTGTTGAGGCAGAGCGGAGACGCATGTCGTGGGGATCGCAAATGGATCTCACCGAGGGGTGTGAGACGGGCCCCGCCCTATCTCAGCCTTCACCGGTGAGATCCAGTGCCTCTATCCCGGCTGTGGAAGCGCGGTCCCCCGCTACTTCTCCCCGGGTTGAGGCACATATTGTTCCAGAAACTTCAGCTATCCAGTTCTGAGGAGCTGGATGTTGAAAGCTTCGGATCAGAGGAGGCTGGTGCCTCGTCATTCCAGTCTCCCCCCGATGATGAACTTATTAATGTGCTTTCTCGTGCTGTTGAAAAGCTCAGTATTGAGTGGCCATCTGATAGGCAGGAGTCTCATATTAAAAGCAAGCTTGACGATAGATTTTTGCCCACGAACACTCAGCCTTCTCGCCGGTGTTTGCCTTTTTTCCCTGATCTTCACACCGAGGTGACGAAGACCTGGGTTAAGCCTATGTCAGCGCGAATTCACACACACACTTCCAACATTTATGCAAATATTATGGGAGCTAAATCTAGTGGGTATGTGACGATGCCGAGGGCGGAGGAGACGCTCGCTAGCTATCTCTCTCCCGAATCGGCATCATCGCTGAAAGCACCGGCTCTCCCCACCAGACCTTTAAAAAATACATCAGCGCTGGTGGGGAAGGCTTATTCGGCGGCGGGGCAGGCAGCCGCGTGCTTACATACGATGGCTATTATGCAAGCTTATCAGGCTGATCTGCTTAAGGAAGCTAGTGATCAGGGGGAAATTTCTGTTGAGACGATTAATGAGCTCAGACAGACAGCTGATTTCGCTCTTAGAGCCACCAGGCAGACGGCCAGATCAGTTGGTCGCTCTATGGCAGCCCTGGTGGCCACAGAGAGGCATTTATGGTTGAATCAAAGCAAAATGCAAGAAAGAGAAAAATCTGTTCTATTAGACGCCCCTGTTTCCCCTGTTGGTTTATTTGGTGATGCTCTACACTCTGTTACTGAGAGGTTTCAGGAGGAAAAAAGACAGTCAGCAGCATTTCAGAAATTTATTAGATTTATAGAAATTCCTGGGGCTGCTGGGCGAGGGCAGCCTCAGCCGCCGAGTAGTTTTAAGAGAGTGCAACAAAAACAGAGTGTTGCGTCTCGTGCCCCCCCACAAAATTGGAGGGACGAGGCGGGACGCTCTCAGACGCGGTCTTCGCGGGGCAGGGCTGATTTGAGGACAGTCATTGTCGCCAAGAAGGCCGCATCGAAAAAACCCTGACGCAATCAACGCCAGGACTCTGGGGTTGGTCCCCATCGTGAAAGACTTGAGTACACCTCACAAAACCACGGTGCCCTGTCTTTCCCGGTGCCCTCAGGGGTCTGTTCTACTAACCCTGCCGATCTAGGGCGTAGAGAGACTCGGCGAGCGATTTCCCGAGGGACGTTCGCCCCCTCCGAGGAGGGCTGTGGAGTGCTCAGACCAGCTGTTCCCTGCCGGTGCGCCGCTACAGGGCACTGTGTCTGTCACTCAGGATACTCAACCAGAGGCCAGCCTCGCGAGGCTGGTTCCCTTAGTAGAGTTTCTGGCGGAATGGAAAATTCTTCCCAATGTGTCTCAGTGGGTCCTGAATACTATAAAAAACGGGTACGCTATTCAGTTCAGAACGCGTCCACCTCGATTCAGAGGGGTTCTGCCCACAGTGGTGGGCCCTGAGCAGGCTCTGGTATTAGAACAGGAGGTAAAAACTCTGCTGCTAAAGGGAGCTATAGAGCGGGTTCCTCCCCCCAGCAGGGAGTCAGGATATTACAGCCGGTACTTCATCGTTCCAAAGAAAGATGGGGGGTTGCGTCCCATTTTAGATCTGCGTCTCTTAAATCGCACTGTAGGGAAGCTCAAATTCAAGATGCTCACTCTCAAACAGATCGTGTCACAAATCAGGTCCGAGGACTGGTTTGTCACGATAGATCTAAAAGACGCTTACTTCCATGTATCTATCCTCCCTCAACACAGGAAGTTCCTGAGGTTCGCTTTCGGGGGCGAGGCGTACCAATATCGGGTCCTTCCGTTTGGCCTAGCTTTGTCACCCCGAACATTCACAAAGTGTATGGATGCGGCTATAGCCCCTCTAAGGCTTCAGGGCATCCGCATCCTGAACTATATCGACGACTGGTTAATTCTAGCTCAATCGGAACAACAGGCGGTTCGGCATCGAGATGTCGTTCTTGCTCACATCAAGACTTTGGGGTTGAGGCTCAACGCCAAGAAGAGTGTGCTTTCTCCATTACAGAGAACCACTTTTCTCGGTGTAGTGTGGGATTCGACGACGATGCAGGCACAATTGTCACCTGCTCGTATTGCTTCGATCCTCGCCGCAGTAGATCAGGTCAAGCTAGGCCAGTCATTCACTGTAAAACAGTTCCAAAGACTGTTAGGTCTCATGGCAGCTGCGTCCAACGTGATACCTTTTGGCCTCTTGCACATGAGACCGTTACAGTGGTGGCTCAGAACCAAGGGATTCTCCCCGAGGGGAAATCCGCTCCGCATGATCATGAGTTCGCGACGGTGTCATCGCGCCCTGATCATGTGGAAAGATCCTTGGTTTCTGTCCCAAGGTCCTGTGTTGGGAGCTCCTTGTCGTTGCGTTATGCTAACGACGGATGCCTCCCTCACGGGTTGGGGGGCGATCATGAGTGGTCGCCCAGCTCAGGGTCTGTGGAAGGACCAGCATCGTCTGTGGCACATAAATTGTCTAGAGATGTTGGCAGTGTTCCTGGCTCTGAAACACTTCCTCCCAGACCTAAGGGGCCACCATGTTCTTGTCCGAACAGACAACACATCGGTGGTCTCTTATATCAACCACCAAGGGGGTCTGCGTTCTCGCCTGCTTTACAAACTGGCACGTCAGATCCTTCTATGGTCCCAGGGGAAAATTCTTTCTCTGAGAGCTATTTATCTCCCGGGGTATTTAAATCAGGGGGCAGACATCCTGTCGAGGCAGGGGCCGAGGCCCGGGGAATGGAGTCTTCACCCCGAGGTGGTGGAGCTCCTATGGGAACATTTCGGTCGTGCCGAGGTAGACCTATTTGCTTCCCCAGAGACATCACACTGTCCACTGTGGTTCTCTCTCAGCCATCCAGCCCCACTGGGGTTGGACGCTATGGTACATCCGTGGCCGAGGTCATGCCTGTACGCTTTTCCCCCGATCGCTCTGCTCCCGGGAGTTCTGGAGAGGGTTCGCCGGGATGGGCTCAGTCTTTTGCTAGTAGCCCCGTTCTGGCCGGCCCGAGTATGGTTTGCGGACCTAGTGTCTCTCCTCGACGGCTCTCCCCTGGAGATACCGATCAGGAGAGACCTACTCTCTCAGGCGAGCGGGTCGATCCTTCACCCCTGCCCGGAACTATGGAGGCTGTGGGCTTGGCCTCTGAGGGGGCCCAGCTCATAGATTCTGGTCTCTCGACTGAGGTCGTTGAGACCATTCTCCAATCAAGAGCTCCCGCCACGAGGAAGTTATATGCCGCGAGGTGGAAACTTTTCACCTCTTGGTGTGGAGAGCGCCAGCAGGACCCAGTTAACTGCCCGGTTGGTACAGTGCTGGAATTCCTGCAGGACCGTCTCTCCACGGGGATATCCCACTCCACACTGAAGGTGTATGTGGTGGCCTTAGCTGCTTACCATGTCCCTTTGAGTGGAGGTTCCCTCGGGAGACACCCACTTATATCTCGCTTCCTTCGTGGCACCTTGAGGCTGAGGCCAGCAGTTCGCACGAGGGTACCATCTTGGGATCTGGCCATTGTCTTAGAAGGTCTCTCCTTAGCTCCTTTCGAGCCCATCGAGGAAGTTTCGGAAAAGTTTCTTACTCTTAAGACTATTCTTCTTCTCGCTGTCTCATCTCTAAAAAGAATAGGAGATATTCATGCACTTTCGGTGGCTCCCTCGTGCCTGGATTTTGCCCCTGGTATGGTTAAGGCCTTTCTCTGTCCGAGACCAGGTTATGTTCGTAAGGTACCAACTACTTCTGTTAGACCTATAGTACTGCAGGCTTTCTGTCCTCCGCCTTTTTTGACGTCAGACCAGGAGAAGCTTAATTTGCTGTGCCCAGTTAGGGCTTTAGATGCGTACGTCCACAGAGCTGCCCTGTGGAGGAAATCGGAACAATTGTTTGTCTGTTTCGGGTCACCTAACAAGGGGTGTCCCGCATCTAAGCAAAGGATGAGCAAGTGGGTGGTCGAGGCCATCTCACTTGCTTACGTTTCGGCCGGTCAGCCTTCACCTTTGGCTGTACGGGCTCATTCTACCAGGAGCATGGCTGCCTCTAGAGCTCTTCTTTCAGGGGCTTCTCTTCAAGATGTTTGTGATGCGGCAGGCTGGTCCTCTCCGCACACTTTTGTCAGATTTTATTCTCTTGATTTTAGCTCCACTCCTGGGGCTCAGGCTCTCTCGTCGGCTTGTGTCTCCTAATCACACACGACGGGGACTTGTTCGTATGGGGACGTGGGTATTGCGTTCCCACTGCGATTACACGCAGCGGTAGTCCCTGAAGGGGAACGTCCCGGGTTACGTATGTAACCCTAGTTCCCCGAGGGGACGGACGCTGCGTGTCCTGCCATTCTCCGGTATCCCCTTGGATCGCTTGCTTCAGTAACATTAGAAGCTGGCGTGCTTGTGATTCTGGGGTGCTTTATAGTTTCCTGGTCGATGACGTCACTCGCCGTGACGCTCATTCTCTCCATTGACTGATTTCATTCATGCTTCAGACGCACTACGCTGGAGGCATTCCCACTGCGATTACACGCAGCGTCCGTCCCCTCGGGGAACTAGGGTTACATACGTAACCCGGGACGTTTTCTCTGTGATTCTCCGAAGTGGATCTGTCTTTCAGTGTAAATGAGTTTTCTCTGTGATTCTCTGAAGTGGATCTGTCTTTCAGTGTAAATGAGTTTTCTCAGTGATTCTCTGAAGTGGATCTGTCTTTCAGTGTAAATGAGTTTTCTCTGTGATTCTCTGAAGTGGATCTGTCTTTCAGTGTAAGTGAGTTTTTTCTGTGATTCTCTGAAGTGGATCTGTCTTTCAGTGTAAGTGAGTTTTCTCAGTGATTCTCTGAAGTGGATCTGTCTTCCAGTGTAAATGAGTTTTCTCAGTGATTCTCTGAAGTGGATCTGTCTTCCAGTGTAAATGAGTTTTCTCAGTGATTCTCTGAAGTGGATCTGTCTTCCAGTGTAAATGAGTTTTCTCTGTGATTCTCTGAAGTGGATCTGTCTTCCAGTGTAAGTGAGTTTTCTCAGTGATTCTCTGAAGTGGATCTGTCTTCCAGTGTAAGTGAGTTTTCTCTGTGATTCTCTGAAGTGGATCTGTCTTTCAGTGTAAATGAGTTTTCTCAGTGATTCTCTGAAGTGGATCTGTCTTTCAGTGTAAGTGAGTTTTCTCAGTGATTCTCTGAAGTGGATCTGTCTTCCAGTGTAAGTGAGTTTTCTCTGTGATTCTCTGAAGTGGATCTGTCTTTCAGTGTAAGTGAGTTTTCTCAGTGATTCTCTGAAGTGGATCTGTCTTTCAGTGTAAGTGAGTTTTCTCTGTGATTCTCTGAAGTGGATCTGTCTTTCAGTGTAAATGAGTTTTCTCAGTGATTCTCTGAAGTGGATCTGTCTTCCAGTGTAAATGAGTTTTCTCTGTGATTCTCTGAAGTGGATCTGTCTTTCAGTGTAAATGAGTTTTCTCAGTGATTCTCTGAAGTGGATCTGTCTTTCAGTGTAAATGAGTTTTCTCAGTGATTCTCTGAAGTGGATCTGTCTTTCAGTGTAAGTGAGTTTTTTCTGTGATTCTCTGAAGTGGATCTGTCTTTCAGTGTAAGTGAGTTTTCTCAGTGATTCTCTGAAGTGGATCTGTCTTTCAGTGTAAGTGAGTTTTCTCAGTGATTCTCTGAAGTGGATCTGTCTTTCAGTGTAAATGAGTTTTCTCAGTGATTCTCTGAAGTGGATCTGTCTTTCAGTGTAAGTGAGTTTTTTCTGTGATTCTCTGAAGTGGATCTGTCTTTCAGTGTAAGTGAGTTTTCTCAGTGATTCTCTGAAGTGGATCTGTCTTCCAGTGTAAATGAGTTTTCTCAGTGATTCTCTGAAGTGGATCTGTCTTTCAGTGTAAATGAGTTTTCTCTGTGATTCTCTGAAGTGGATCTGTCTTTCAGTGTAAATGAGTTTTCTCTGTGATTCTCTGAAGTGGATCTGTCTTTCAGTGTAAATGAGTTCCCTATCAGGGAACTCGAGCTGCGTGACAACGCTTTGGGAACGCCCCTGCGTGAGTGCGTCATGAAGCACGTATGAAATCAGTCCAATGGCGAGATGGAACGTCATAGGCGGGTGACGTCATCGACCAGGAAACTATATAAGCACCCCAAAACACAAGCGCATCAGCTTCTGAGTCTTCAGCAAGCGCTCTGTGTATGAAAGAGTCTGAGTCTCAAGTGTTTTTGTCTGTCCTTAGAAATTGCTAGGCAGGAGTTTTTCACATATATATATATTTATATAAAAAAACTATAAAAGAGACAATATATATCAAACTGGCGAGCGAACAGCAGTTCAGAAAGTGTGTTCATCCCTGCTCACGTTATATTACGGGTGGGGACACACACACAATCTGTGTGTTGTTTGTTTGGGAGTGCAGCATGCCCAGTCAGCTCTTGAGGGAGCTGATTGCGAGCATTGCGAGCGTTTGTCCATAAAAACGCTCTGCTCCCGCCGAGCCCTCTTCGAGGAGAGTGGTTCGGTGCGCGCTCCCCGCATATGGATCTATCAGCGGGGATTGAGACGGGCTCTGCCTTTTCTCAGCCCTTACCTGGTAGATCCAGTGCCTCAGATCCGGGTTCGGAAGCACGCGCTGCGGTTTCTTCCACCCGGGCTGAGGCACCATCATTCTAATTACCCAGTTCTGAGGAGCTGGATGTTGTCAGTATTGTGCGAAGGGCTTATGGAGGTTTTCGCTCGAGCTGTGTCAATATTAAGCATTGAGTAGCCAACGGCTAGGCAGGAGTCTGTTACTGAATCTAAATTAGATGAGAGATTTCTCCCTTCCCGTGTTCAACCTCCACTGCGGTGCTTGCCGTTCTTTCATGATCTACACACTGAGGTTTCGAGATCATGGAAGAAGCCGGTTTCTTTTAGAAGAAGGGACGTGAGCGAGAGTG
Organism: Gila robusta; assembly: GCA_030770095.1. Classification (NCBI taxonomy): domain Eukaryota; kingdom Metazoa; phylum Chordata; class Actinopteri; order Cypriniformes; family Leuciscidae; genus Gila; species Gila robusta. The sequence goes on along the minus strand of JAVALU010001534.1, from coordinate 505,044 downwards.
AGGAGGTCAGTTCTGACGTGGTTCGAGAATTGCGTCAGGCTGCTGATTTATCTCTGCGCGCAGCCTTGGTGGCCGCAGAGATTCATTTATGAAAAAAAAAAAAAGAAGAACTTAATTTTTCGACTATGAAGGAGAAAGAAAAAGTTTTTCCTTTAGATGCTCCTCTATCCCCTTTGGGGTTTTTCGGTGACTCAGTTAATTCTGTCATTGATAAATTTCAGGAAGAAAAGAAACAGGCAGCAGCTTTTTAAAAAGAGAAAAAAAAAAGAAAGGTTTCTTCCATTAAAAGTTCACGTCCCCGGGGCTGCTGGGCGGGAGCAGTCCCGGCCGTCTACGAGCTCTTCGCATAGGGCAGAAGCAGTGTGTCGCGTCTCGCGCTCCCCCTGCTAGATAGTGGGACCAGACGCGGCACCCTCAGCCAAGCCTGCGGGCGGTATAACTGATCTGAGGACAGTTATATTGGCAAAGAAGGCTTCAGCCAAGAAAAAGTCCTGACGTCATAAAAGTCAGGACACTGAGGGTGTTTTCCACCGAGGGAGAAAGGTGTTCACCTCTTTTTACGGTGCCTGTTCTGCCTCGGTGCCCTAAGGGGCCCGTTCTGCCAACCCCGCCTCTATGCCGGGGCGTAGACGGTCCCAGCGAGCGTTTTCCCGAGGGACGCTCGCTCCCTCTGAGGAGGGTCTCAGGGCAGTCAAACCAGTTGTTCCCTGCCGGTGCGCCGTTACAGGGCACTGTGTTTGCTGCTCAAGTTATACTAGAGGCCAGTCTCGAGAGACTGGTACCCTTGGCTTCAGCCAAGAAAAAGTCCTGACGTCATAAAAGTCAGGACACTGAGGGTGGTCCCCACCGAGGGAGAAAGGTGTTCACCTCTTTTTACGGTGCCCGTTCTGCCTCGGTGCCCTCAGGGGCCCCCGTTCTGCTAACCCCGCCTGCGTGCCGGGGCGTAGACGGTCCCAGCGAGCGTTTTCCCGAGGGACGCTCGCCCGTTCCGGGGAGCGGCTTAGAACGGTCAGACCAGTTGTTCCCTGCCGGTGCGCTGTTACAGGGCACTGTGTCTGCCACTCAAAATATTCCAGAGGCCAGTCTCGAGAGACTGGTACCCTTAGTAGAATTTTTGGCAGAGTGGAAAAGCCTTCCAAATGTATCTCAATGGGTCCTGCAGACTATCGAATATGGGTACGCGATTCAGTTCAGATCACGCCCGCCTCGTGTCAGAGGGGTTCTGCCCACTGGGGTGGGCCCCGAGCAGGCTCTGGTTATGGAACAAGAGGTGAAAACTCTTCTGCTGAAGGGGGCTATAGAACGGGTTCTTCCTCCCAGCAGCGAGTTGGGTTATTACAGCCGATATTTCATCGTTCCAAAGAAGGATGGGGGGTTACGTCCAATTTTTAGATCTGCGAAAAAACCTATTAAATCGCTCTGTAGGGAAGCTCAAATTCAAGATGCTGACTCTCAAGCAGATCGTGTCACAGATCAGGTCCGAGGACTGGTTTGTCACGATAGATCTAAAGGACGCATACTTCCATATTTCCATCCTTCCACAACACAGGAAGTTCCTGAGGTTCGCTTTCGGGGGCAAAGCGTACCAATATCGGGTTCTTTCGTTCGGCCTAGCACTGTCTCCCCGAACTTTCACGAAATGTATGGATGCAGCTCTGGTTCCGCTGCGACTCCAGGGCATCCGCATTTTAAACTATATCGACGATTGGTTGATTCTGGCTCAATCGGAGCATCAGGCGATTCGGCATCGAGATGTCGTTCTCGCCCATATTAAAAGGTTGGGGTTGAGGCTCAACGCCAAGAAGAGTGTGCTTTCTCCAGTACGGAGGACCACTTTTCTGGGTGTGGTTTGGGATCCGACGACGATGCAGGCACGTCTGTCTCCTGCTCGTATAGCTTCGATTCTCTTAGCCATCAAACAGGCAAAGCTAGGCCAGTCACTTACTGTAAAAGAATATCAGAGAATTCTGGGTCTGATGGCAGCAGCGTCCAACGTTATACCTTGCGGCCTGCTGTACATGAGACCACTGCAGTGGTGGCTCAGGACCAAGGGGTTCTCCCCGAGGGGAAACCCGCTCCGCAAGATCAGGGTCACGCAGCGGTGTCTCCGTGCCCTGGCTATGTGGGAAGAACCTTGGTTCCTTTCCCTAGGTCCTGTGCTGGGGGCTCCGTGTCGTTGTGTAACACTAACGACGGATGCCTCTCTCACAGGCTGGGGGGCGATCATGAGTGGTCGCTCAGCTCAGGGTCTGTGGCAGGACCATCATCTTCAATGGCATATAAATTGTCTAGAAATGCTGGCGGTGTTTCAGGCTCCGAAACACTTCCTCCCAGACCTGAGAGGCCATCATGTTCTTGTCCGGTCAGACAACACATCGGTGGTCTCCTACATAATCACCAGGAAGGTCTGCGTTTGCGCCCGTTATACAAGCCGGCTCGCCAGATCCTTCTATGGTCCCAGGGGAAGCTTCCTTTCATTGAGGGCTATTTATATCCCAGGGTATCTAGATCAGGGGGCAGACATCCTGTCGAGGCAGGGGCCGAGGCCCGGGGAATGCAGACTCCATCCCGAGGGATGGAGCTCCTATGGAAACATTTCGGTCGTGCCGAGGTAGACCTGTTTGCATCCAGGGAGACATCACACTTCCACTGTGGTTCTCTCTAAGCCATCCAGCCCCTCTGGGGTTGGACGCTACGGTACAGGCGTGGCTGAGGTCACGCCTGTAAGCATTTCCCCCGATCGCTCTGCTCCCAGGAGTTCTGGACGTTGGTTTGCGGACCTAATTTCTCTCCTCGTCGGCTCTCCTCTGGAGATTCCGATCAGGAGGGACCTTCTCTCTCAGGCGAGTGGGTTGATCCTTCACCCCCGCCCAGAACTACGGAGGTTGTGGGCTTGGCCTCTGAGGGGGCCCAGCTCATAGAATCTGGTCTCTCGACTGAGGTCGTGGAGACCATCCTCCACTCCAGAGCTCCGGCCACTAGGAAATCATATGCCTTGAGGTTGAATATTTCACCTCTTGGTGTGGGGAGCACCAGTCGGACCCAGTTAACTGCCCGGTGGGTGCAGTGCTGGAATTCCTTCGGGAGCATTTCTCCACAGGGTTATCCCACTCCACACTGAAGGTGTACGTGGCGGCCTTATCTACTACCACGTCCCTTTAAGTGGAGTCTCTCTCGGGAGACACCCACTTATAATTTGTTTCCTTCGTGGCACTTTGAGGCTGAGGCCAGCAGTTCGCACGAGGGTGCCGACCTGGGACCTTGTGGTTGTTCTAGAAAGTCTCTTTCTAGCACCGTTCGAGCCCTTTGAAGAAGTTTCTGAGAGGTCATTACTCTAAAAACTATCTTTCTTCTTACTATCTCTTCTTTAAAAAGAATGGAAGATTTTCAAGCTCTATCGGTCTCTCCCTCGTGCTTGGAATTCTCGCCCGGCATGGTAGAAGTTTTTCTCCACCCTAGACCGGGCTAGGTTCCTAAGGTCCCAACTAATACTGTTAGGCCTATTTTACTGCAAGCCTTCTGTCCTCCTCCTTTGACGTCGGACCAAAAGAAACTAATCTGCTTTGCCCAGTTAGGGCTCTAGATGCTTACGTCCACAGAGCTGCCCTGTGGAGGAAATGTGAACAACTGTTCGTTTGTTTTTGGACCCCCTAGGAAGGGCTGTCCTGCATCTAAGCAGAGGTTGAGCAAGTGGGTGGTCGAGGCCATCTCACTTGCCTTCGAGTCTCCCAGTCAGCCTTCTCCTTTGGCTGTCCGGGCTCATTCAACCAGGAGTATGGCTGCCTCTAAGGCTATTTTGTCAGGAGTATCAATTCAGGACGTTTGCGATGCGGCAGGCTGGTCCTCACCGCATCCATTCGTAAAGTTTTACCATCTTGACTTCAGCTCCACTCCAGGGGCGCAGGTGCTTTCGTCCGATTGTGCGCTCTGACTTCACACGACGGACACTTGCTCGTATGGCGGCGTTGGTATTAGCGTTCCCAAAGCGTTGTCACGCAGCTCGAGTTCCCTGATAGGGAACGTCTCTGGTTACGTATGTAACCCTAGTTCCCTGAAGGGAACGAGACGCTGCGTGTCTGTGCCATACTCCCAGCATGCCCGTGAGCACTTGCTTCAGTCTTATCAGAAGCTGATGCGCTTGTGTTTTGGGGTGCTTATATAGTTTCCTGGTCGATGACGTCACCCGCCTATGACGTTCCGTCTCGCCATTGGACTGATTTCATACGTGCTTCATGACGCACTCACGCAGGGGCGTTCCCAAAGCGTTGTCACGCAGCGTCTCGTTCCCTTCAGGGAACTAGGGTTACATACGTAACCAGAGACGTTTTCTCTGTGATTCTCTGAAGTGGATCTGTCTTTCAGTGTAAGTGAGTTTTCTCAGTGATTCTCTGAAGTGGATCTGTCTTTCAGTGTAAATTAGTTTTCTCAGTGATTCTCTGAAGTGGATCTGTCTTCCAGTGTAAATGAGTTTTCTCTGTGATTCTCTGAAGTGGATCTGTCTTTCAGTGTAAATGAGTTTTCTCTGTGATTCTCTGAAGTGGATCTGTCTTTCAGTGTAAGTGAGTTTTCTCTGTGATTCTCTGAAGTGGATCTGTCTTTCAGTGTAAGTGAGTTTTCTCAGTGATTCTCTGAAGTGGATCTGTCTTTCAGTGTAAGTGAGTTTTCTCTGTGATTCTCTGAAGTGGATCTGTCTTTCAGTGTAAATGAGTTTTCTCTGTGATTCTCTGAAGTGGATCTGTCTTCCAGTGTAAATGAGTTTTCTCTGTGATTCTCTAAAGTGGATCTGTCTTTCAGTGTAAATGAGTTTTCTCAGTGATTCTCTGAAGTGGATCTGTCTTCCAGTGTAAGTGAGTTTTCTCTCCGAGCAGAAGCACAAGGTTCAGAGGCCTCAAGTGCTTCCATGCCCCACATTCCCAACTTAGCTCTGTGTTTTCATCAGCTGCCGGGTTTGGAGATGAGCTGAGGGGTATTTATAGACACATGGAGAGCAGAGGAGGAATGTGCTGCTGCCATTAACTCTCTTAGTGTTAGGAATAAAGTTTATTGTTCACTGTTGGGTCAAATTTGAATCAGTTGCTTCTATAGAGCATAAAACCATCTTTAAATGTAAATCTCTCTTTGTCTGACAGATAAAGTGGTATGATGAACCCAGGAAACAGCAACACCTATAAACTGAGAAACTAGATCTAAATGGATTAACACATTATTACAAGTACTTATTGCTCTACTGGTTCTTAATGTTATTGTGAGAGTCTGTGGGAAGTTTCCAACACAGGGTTATCTCAACCAAAATATCTAAGATTATTAAGATTATTAGGGATAGTCATTCTTGTACAGTTAGTGAAAGATGACAAAATGCAAACAAACTAAGCACTTGTAGACAGTTGAAGTGTGGTTTATTGAGAGGTTTCAGGCATGAGGACAGAAGCAGCGGGACAGACTCTCTCAGTCTATTATTGACTCAGTCTCTCACATGAGCTTCAGCAGTCCTGTGGTCTCAGTGGTCTCTGTTCTCTGTGGTCTCAGTGTTTTCTGTGGTCTCTGTTCTCAGTGTTCTCAGTATTCTCTTTGGTCTCTGTGATGGAGGACTCTCGTCCCGCGACGAGCATGAATGGCCTCCAGCAGCACACAGAGATCTCTGCTGAATCTGAGCTTCCCCGCCGCAGCGATGTCAAAGTCTACAAGGAGTTCTGCGACTTCTACGTGCGATCGTGAGTCTGCCGCTTCAACAGCTTCTACATATACTCATACTCAACTATATACTACTCAACTGTGGTTGACTCTTGTATGATAAATAGATAAAAGCGACTACTAAGTGTAAGTGTAAATGTAAATATAGTGTCTTTAAAGCAGATTATTAGAACATTTTGTTTCCATGTTGATCACTGGCCATGGCTGGCTTTTACATGAATCTTTAGCAGTAAACAACAGTAAATCTGTAAATCCTGTTATCTGATTGTGTGTGCTTTTACAGTAACTCTGAGCTGATGATATATCATGTTCTTGAGCTCAGAAAGAGTGGAAATACCAGTGATTGACTGATTCATTGCATTACGATAGCCAAAACCATCCGCTTTACTCTTTTACTTTTGTCTGTTTCATGAATTGTTTTATGTTTCAGTTGTTTTACAGTTGAATTAATGTTTGTTAAAAAGCTCAAAGCTCATATGCTGACAGCGTGTCCTGCTGTCAGTCAACATGTACACTTTTCTCTGGGTAATAACATTGTAAATGGCAGTTAGTCTGAAGACGGTCGCTCACATATGAGATGTTTAACTTTTTTTCTAAAAATGTTCCCTTAATTGTATGGAGGCTTCTGCTCTCATCTGCTTCCAGTTATCTTACCTGTACAAAAACAGTCTGTTATGCTGCTTTATATTGGAAGCTGCTATTTGTTATCATATTATTTTATTACCATAATCATAAACAAACTGGTTTGTAGTGAAAATATTAGTTTACTGCACTTTGTTATTCTTCTGGTTATTTCCCTATAGCGACTGATGAATCAGAAGTCTCACACCTTCACAGAAAACAGCAATAGAAAAATTCATTCTGTACTCACATTCTCAAGTTCAGGTACAAAACTGGAAATCTAATCACTATAGTCTACAGGCAAAAAACCTTTTCAGAAATTAAGTGGCATCAATGAGTTTGGAAATGTAAAGAGAAAGGGTGATCTGAACTGCTATATTTCTCTATTAAGTATAGACTTTATTCAGGCAACTTAAAGACATTTTTTTTACTGAAAAAGGCACAATAATAATCTTTCAGCTGAGGAGACATCCTGACGTACCGAGAAACAACTGATCAGTTCAAGACAGTGTTTTCCCTCTCATGTGCAGTGTGTATGAGACGCTGAGACTAGTTAACGCTTCACAGCCATATATGCAGATCCACATGCCATAGATGCTTCTGCTGGGCTGCATGTCTGAGCTTCACAAAGAGCCACATATAGACAAACAGCTGTAATATTCTTCATACTCTCGGCCTAGTGTGTAGTGCTTTAGTGAATGCTTTCATCCAGTGACTCTTTACAGTGAGTCCACAGTATTTGTGGCTTAATCTCACTCACCATAGAACTCAATAATGGCTCTAATGATCTGACAGCACAGGATTGTGGGATATCATAGGCAGCCCAGGATACATCTATGCTGCCTTCAGAAATCGATCAGATGACGGTATGTCAGTAGATAGCATGAGACTCGATCACTGGATCCAGACGTCTTCCCTTCTCAGTGTGCATACAGCATTCATTCCAGTCATTCAGTCTTTAGGTCACTCCTTAAGACCCACTTATTAACCCTCTGGGGTCCAAGGTGTTTTTGGGGTCCTGGAGGTGTTCTGACATGCTCTGACATTTGTGCTTTTTTCAGTTATTTATAACGTGTTAATGGCAAAGGTGTAAATTCACTCTATATAGCACAAACGGGGCTACCGTAATATGTGAGCAAGATGTATGTACATGTTTGTATTTTTGAGAGAATATTGTTTATGCATGGTTATTGAAAAAACTAAAACTTAAAGTCTCTGAAATAAGGCCACAAAACACATACTAAATATGTGTCCACAAGACTTTTGACTAATGGATGTTCTCGCCTAGAATTTTTGCTTCAAAATGATCTGAAAATCATCCTGCCTAATCATTCACATAAAACAATACATTGATTTAAATTTAGTAAAACACTTTTTGTTTGGAAAGGCAATATGCGAAATGGGCGTGACTCATGTATAATGGTCTGATTCACACCTGAGAAGACAAAAGACCTGCTTAATGAGCTTTTCACAGGTGTGTCACTGAGCCACAAGAAAGAATACAAGGACACAAGAAAAGAAATATATATATACTACAAAATTGGTTCACAGTTGGAAACATCTAGAAAAAAATAGTATTTTTCCACTTGTATTTTTGCTTGCAAATTGTATAATATCCAAGGTGAACATTTCTAGTAATTGTGTAGTTAATTCTCATACTGTATTTTCAGAAAGTTTTGGATATGTATCCTCTCCCCAAATTTGTCACTAATAAAACACAATACAAATAATTTGAAGAGAAGGCTTATATTGACCTTTTAAGATTTTGTTTACATCTACCTTGTAAATATATTATTTGCTATTTTATTAAAAAGGTTACAATTACAGCAACAATTAAAATAACAATATTTCAAGTGTAATATTTCTTTTTAAAAACTAAAGTATACTTTTTATCATACATATTTCAAAGTTAAGGATTCATTAGTTTGAATAAAGCCTACATTGGAACAAACACTATAATAGCATCCTAGTTGATGACTTTATTTTTGACAAAACAAACATAGCCTAATATATTTAACATTTGAGCAGAAATTGGTGAACAAAAGCTTATTCAATGTGGCAGTAGTCTAGTTTACAGTAAACAGTTAATAATCTATCCAAAACTAGTCAACGAAATGTTGTCTTTCATATTTCGTCTGTAACATAGGCATATCGTTTGTTGTTTTTATGATAGCCTATATTAGGGCATATAAATATTAATTTTCAGTTTAATACGTTGCTTATACAAAGACATTTTAACGTTATTTCAACATATTTCAGTCGATTTTCACTCATCTCAGTATAGCAATAGGGTTTGGTAAAAACTGTTCAGTTCATTCATTCACACACAGACGCGATTCATATTTAAACAGTCTTTTTGCGGTTTACATACACTATGATATCGCGATTAGAACAATAATAAAAAAAAACGTACTTCTCAGATGGATCCATTGCTCCTCGAAATGAAAATAAACCAGCACATGTTCTGAGGTAAATGTCCCAGGATTATTCCTCACACAGCCTCGCAAGAAGAAATAGTACATTAATCGGATGATTACATTTGTCGTGTTATCGCGTTTATGAGGGGCGTTTACACTTTGCATGTGTTGCTTCAGATCATTTGCATTTGAATACCGCGCGCTCTCCGTGGGCGTGTCAGATTAGCAGAATAATGAGCTGAGAGAACGATAATGAGATCGGCTGACACCTCTCTCTTTTTTTTATAGATTACATAAACAGAGAATATTTATTTTAGTTTTGAATTAGATATTTTAAAAGTACAAACTTAAAATGATTATAAAGATATATTGCTCATTCTTGTGTGAATAGTATTCGCTGAGCTTTGTTTAAGTTTAGAGACGTGCTCCAGAAAAAAAGTTAACGGAGACAGAGAGGCAGAAAGCACACCCTGTTTATTTTCTTCATTTTACAAAAGCCAACGGTTTTGATGTTAATATGAGTGTACACAAAAAAAAGAAGACCCTCTATAGTTTATAATCATGTATTGATTTTATTTATATGACCAAAAATGACGGAGTATTTTAAGTCTATGTTGCTGCTATGTGGAAAAAAAACAGCAAAACGCGCCGGCGCGTTTCTGGACCCCAGAGGGTTAATTCATATAAGCTGTTATTGATGTTTCTTCAAGAGGATCAAGGGGAAATAACAGGCATAGGAAACGGACATAGGAAACGGACATAAGAAACAGGTATAGGAAACAGACATACGAAACGGACATACGAAACAGGTATAGGAAACAGACATACGAAACGGATATAGGAAACGGACATAGGAAACCGGTATAGGAAACGGACATAGGAAGCCGGTATAGGAAACGGACATAGGAAACGGACATAGGAAACAGGTATAGGAAACGGTCATAGGAAACGGACATAGGAAACTGACATATGAAACGGACATAGGAAACAGGCATAGGAAACGTACATAGGAAACCTGGTATAGGAAACGGACATAGGAAACGGACATAGGAACAGGCATAGGAAACGGACATAGGAAACAGGTATAGGAAACAGACATAGGAAACGGACATAGGAAACGGATATAGGAAACAGACATAGGAAACGGACATAGGAAACAGGCATAGGAAACGGTCATAGGAAACGGACATAGGAAACGGACATACGAAACGGACATAGGAAACAGGCATAGGAAACAGGCAAAGGAAACGTACATAGAAAACCTGGTATAGGAAACGGACATAGGAAACGGACATAGGAAACAGGCATAGGAAACGGTCATAGGAAACGGACATAGGAAACAGACATAGGAAACGGACATAGGAAACGTACATAGGAAACCTGGTATAGGAAACGGACATAGGAAACGGACATAGGAACAGGCATAGGAAACGGTCATAGGAAACGGACATAGGAAACAGACATAGGAAACGGACATAGCAAACAGGCATAGGAAACGTACATAGGAAACCTGGTATAGGAAACGGACATAGGAAACGGACATAGGAAACAGGCATAGGAAACGGTCATAGGAAACGGACATAGGAAACAGACATAGGAAACGGACATAGGAAACAGACATAGGAAACGGACATAGGAAACAGACATAGGAAACGGACATAGGAAACAGGTATAGGAAACGGACATAGGAAACAGACATAGGAAACGGACATAGGACACGGATATAGGAAACAGACATAGGAAACAGACATAGGAAACGGACATAGGAAACCGGTATAGGAAACGTACATAGGAAACCGGCATAGGAAACGGACATAGGAAACGGACATAGGAAACCGGTATAGGAAACAGACATAGGAAACAGACATAGGAAACGGACATAGGAAACGGATATAGGAAACAGACATAGGAAACGGACATAGGAAACGGACATAGGAAACAGACATAGGAAACGGTCATAGGAAACGGACATAGGAAACGGTCATAGGAAACGGACATAGGAAACGGACATACGAAACGGACATAGGAAACAGACATAGGAAACGGACATAGGAAACCGGTATAGGAAACGGACATAGGAAACAGACATAGGAAACGGACATAGGACACGGATATAGGAAACAGACATAGGAAACAGACATAGGAAACCGACATAGGAAACCGGTATAGGAAACGTACATAGGAAACCGGCATAGGAAATGGACATAGGAAACAGACATAGGAAACCGGTATAGGAAACAGACATAGGAAACAGACATAGGAAACGGACATAGGAAACAGACATAGGAAACAGGCATAGGAAACGGACATACGAAACGGACATATGAAACAGGCATATGAAACAGGCATAGGAAACAGGTATAGGAATCAGGTATAGGAAACGGACATAGGAAACGGACATGGGAAACAGGCATAGGAAACAGGTATAGGAAACAGGTATAGAAAACAGACATAGGAAACAGGCATAGGAAACATACATAGGAAACCGGTATAGGAAACAGACATAGGAAACAGACATAGGAAACGGACATAGGAAACGGATATAGGAAACAGACATAGGAAACGGACATAGGAAACAGACATAGGAAACGGACATAGGAAACAGGCATAGGAAACGGACATAGGAAACGGACATAGAAAACCTGGTATAGGAAACGGACATAGGAAACAGGCATAGGAAACGTACATAGAAAACCTGGTATAGGAAACGGACATAGGAAACGGACATAGGAAACAGGCATAGGAAACGGTCATAGGAAACGGACATAGGAAACAGACATAGGAAACGGACATAGGAAACAGGCATAGGAAACATACATAGGAAACCTGGTATAGGAAACGGACATAGGAAACATACATAGGAAACCTGGTATAGGAAACGGACATAGGAAACGGACATAGGAAACGGGCATAGGAAACAGGCATAGGAAACAGACATAGGAAACAGGCATAGGAAACGGACATACGAAACGGACATATGAAACAGGCATATGAAACAGGCATAGGAAACAGGTATAGGAAACAGGTATAGGAAACAGGTATAGGAAACGGACATAGGAAACGGACATAGGAAACAGGCATAGAACCTAGAACTCAGTGATTGCGCCACACAGGTGTGCTCCATGTCAAGATGCAGTGCAGCGCCAGTGGGCTTTCTTTCCATTTGAGAGGTACACAACCATTAAGATGTAAAAACGAATTCTGATGAACCAAAAGCCAGAGAAAATATTAAAAACACTCAACCTGTCACATAGACTAGTATTTTTTAATCAGAAGACGAACCTCTGTCTCGACAGCAACATGACAAATGCGCTGGCCCACGCGGTGTGTGAGCGCTGTAAGGCCGGCTTCACGGCGACGGAGAGGATGGTGAACAGTAACGGCGAGCTGTTCCACGAGCAGTGCTTCGTCTGCGCGCAGTGCTTTCAGCAGTTCCTGCACGGACTCTTCTACGAGGTCAGACACCGCCGTTACATGTTTATATGACTATCTGTGTGAGGATATAATGCAATCTCCAGCCCCTTATAGCAGTACTGTAGCATCTCTTGCTGCCATCAGTTCATCTATCAACTCGCACTTAGACAAAAGTTATTTGTTCTAGACCTAAGATCATGTGCTTTACAGACATTTCATTTCAACCATATTCAGATTTTGCTTTGAGTCAAATCAGTCATTTGTCTGTGAAGTCTCTAAAGAGACTCAAATGCTTTAACAGCAGAAACACGAATTGCTTTATAGTCCAGTTATATGTGTGAGAGTCAGCAGAGATTGTGTCGTCTCTCCCCTGTGAAGGCCTCATCGACACGACAGCATCGGCACTGATCCTCAACAAACTCGTCTCCATACCGGCGTGACTCCGATCTTCAACCAGAGGGAACTGGATAATATTCTGAATGTTCTGATCCAATCTGACCTCTGACCTGTAATGCCTAATCATAATCATACACTGTTGGTTCGTTGGCCAGAGAACTGAGTCTGGGTTCTCCCGAGGGTTTTTCTCGGTTCTGTCACTGATGTTTTGGTTCCTGCCACTGTCGCCTTTTTCGACTTTGGGCTTGCTTAGTTGGGGACATTAAATTTAACATTTAATTTAATATTCAACAATAATATTGATCTGCCTGCATTGACAGCATTATATGAGAACTGAACTGAGCTGGACGATAACATCACGATTTTCTCCAGAGCGACTATATATATAAATTAACTAAATTAATAACTTTTTTACAACAAAAATGAACCATCACTGAACTTATTTAAACTGGATTGTGACACTATTTTCTTCTGGAAACAAAATGTGTTGCTTTATTTCCCTGTTATCTCTGTAAAGCTGCTTTGAAACACTCTGTATTGTAAAAAGCGCTGTACAAATAAATGTGACTTGACTTGACTTGATATGTGAAAATGATGTTCACTTTTATACACAGAAAAGCATGAAACTTGAATGGCCGCCACGAGGCGTTTTTGCGATGGCTTCATTTCTGAAAATGTTCAGGGCTTCAAACTGTTCAAGTGCACCAAGTTTCATGCTTTTATGAAAAAGTGAACATATCACCTGGACTATTAATAACACTGTAGATTATAACATTTTCCCTTGGGGAAATAAGGAATATTTTAATTTTGCTCATGAAATTTGTATAAAGGTATTTTAAATAAAAAAGAGATTTCCTTTGTGTGAGCTGTAATATGCAGGTCATTATGCAGCTCTAAGGCTGTTGTTGTAATTTCCGGAGGTATTTCTGGAAAGGTTATAAAACACATATGTTTGGATTTGTTTGGTTTTAAAGGATGAATGATTTGGCCTGGCAAAAACAAACTAATATTACAAACCATCTCGGAATTCATTACTCAGTGATGTTTGTGCTATTGTTTTCCCACCAAAAAATTCATTTCCTGGAGGATGATGACCGGGCTTTATTAGTTAAAAGGATTTTGCGATGTAAAGTGGTGTTGAAGACAAACATTAAATTTGATTATCCATTCACAGAAAACACGTCTTGCTTAGATGTTAATCATTTTAATTGAAAAAAGGGGGAAGAATGAAGAAACACCTGGTATACTCTTAATAAATGACTCTTAATAAAATGTTTTGTTTAATCATTGCACCTGGGAACATGGAAAAAATGGCAACGTTCACTCAAATCCGAGTATTGAAGTTGACTTTATTATGATATGTGTTACAGCAGTGGTTCTCAATCCTGGTCCTGGGGACTCACTGCTCTGCACAGTTTGTATGTCTCCCTCATTTAACACACCTGATTCAGATCATCAGCTCGTTAGGAAAGAGCTCTATGAACTGAACTGGCTGTGTCAGATAAAGGAGACATATAAAATGTGCAGAGCAGTGGGTCCCCAGGACCAGGATTTAGAACTACTGTGCTACAGAACAATAGTCCATATAACTCCTGTTTCCATAAGCCATGAGTTTTAAAATCTTGTCTAAGACGGAGTCATGAATCTGTACTGAACAGTATGAACAACCAGGAGTTTTTCTGTGACGTGTGACGCATGTATCCTGCTCTTGCTGTTGCAGTTTGAAGGCAGAAAATACTGTGAGCATGACTTCCAGATGCTGTTCGCTCCCTGCTGTCACCAGTGCGGTGAGTAAACACACACAACTCAAACCAAGTCCTGAATGTCTAGCCTGACTTCTGGTGTGTGATGCGTGCAGCATGTGTTTGTGTGATTGGTCCTGTTCGCAGGCGAGTTCGTCATTGGCCGTGTGATAAAGGCCATGAACCTGAGCTGGCATCCAGACTGTTTCTGCTGTGATCTCTGTCAGGCCGTTCTCGCAGACGTGGGCTTTGTGAAGAACACAGGCAGGTGAGTCTCAGATAAGACAATAAGGCATTGAATGTAAACATGAATGTGATTTGAAATTCAAATTCAACAAATATAATTCTGTCCACCAGACATTTGTGCCGTCCGTGTCATAACCGTGAGAAGGCTCATGGTCTGGGGAAGTACATCTGCCAGAAATGCCAAGCCATAGTTGAAGATGTTCCTCTGATTTTCAAGAACGATCCGTACCATCCTGACCACTTCAGCTGCAATAACTGCGGGTGATAATATAATATATAATAATATCAGTCATCTGTTTAGGTACAGAGGCTGTATAATGTCCTTTTACAGTTTTTATGTTGTTTTATACTGTACTAGAAGTGGTTTTCCCGCTTGAATGTTGATTATTTTCCCCATATTTTCCATTGTTGCGGCTCCTCTCTTCCCGGTCTGTCAGTAACGCTCTGTTTACTTCCTGTCTCTATGAAGCCCCTCCTTCTGAAAAGCACACTGTGCTCTGATTGGTCGGCTGGAGCAGTGTGTTGTGATTGGTCGAGCGCTTCGAGTGTGTTTGGGAAATGTCCCGCCCCTTACCATAACCGCCAGTTTAACACACTACTAACTAACTCAACCAGGCCCCGCCCCTTTATTCTGCGTATTAATTATTATAATGAGGAATATTGTGACGTGTTCGTTCCCGGAAGAAACTCAAGATACAATGGAGGCGTTTCAGGAGTTCAGAAACACTGACACTGATATAGAGAAGAACTCCCGCTGGAGGGACTTTGGAGCTTTTTCAGGCTAAAACAGCAACATTACAGACTAACATTACAGACTGACATTACAGACTGACATTACGGACTGACATTACGGACTGACATTACGGACTGACATTACGGACTGACATTACTGACTGACATTACGGACTGACATTACGGACTGACATTACGGACTGACATTACGGACTGACATTACAGACTGACATTACTGACTGACATTACAGACTGACATTACGGACTGACATTACGGACTGACATTACGGACTGACATTACTGACTGACATTACTGACTGACATTACAGACTGACATTACTGACTGACATTACGGACTGACATTACGGACTGACATTACGGACTGACATTACGGACTGACATTACGGACTGACATTACTGACTGACATTACGGACTGACATTACGGACTGACATTACGGACTGACATTACTGACTGACATTACGGACTGACATTACGGACTGACATTACGGACTGACATTACTGACTGACATTACGGACTGACATTACGGACTGACATTACTGACTGACATTACAGACTGACATTACGGACTGACATTACGGACTGACATTACGGACTGACATTACTGACTGACATTACTGACTGACATTACTGACTGACATTACAGACTGACATTACTGACTGACATTACAGACTGACATTACGGACTGACATTACGGACTGACATTACGGACTGACATTACGGACTGACATTACTGACTGACATTACTGACTGACATTACAGACTGACATTACAGACTGACATTACTGACTGACATTACTGACTGACATTACAGACTGACATTACTGACTGACATTACAGACTGACATTACAGACTGACATTACTGACTGACATTACTGACTGACATTACAGACTGACATTACAGACTGACATTACAGACTGACATTACTGACTGACATTACTGACTGACATTACAGACTGACATTACAGACTGACATTACTGACTGACATTACAGACTGACATTACTGACTGACATTACTGACTGACATTACAGACTGACATTACTGACTGACATTACAGACTGACAGACTGACATTACAGACTGACATTACTGACTGACATTACAGATTGACATTACTGACTGACATTACAGACTGACATTACAGACTGACATTACTGACTGACATTACTGACTGACATTACTGACTGACATTACTGACTGACAGACTGACATTACAGACTGACATTACTGACTGACATTACAGACTGACATTACAGACTGACATTACTGACTGACATTACTGACTGACATTACTGACTGACATTACTGACATTACAGACTGACATTACTGACTGACATTACAGACTGACATTACAGACTGACAGACTGACATTACAGACTGACATTACTGACTGACATTACAGATTGACATTACTGACTGACATTACAGACTGACATTACAGACTGACATTACTGACTGACATTACTGACTGACATTACTGACTGACATTACAGACTGACAGACTGACATTACAGACTGACATTACTGACTGACATTACAGACTGACATTACAGACTGACATTACAGACTGACAGACTGACATTACAGACTGACATTACTGACTGACATTACAGACTGACATTACAGACTGACATTACAGACTGACATTACTGACTGACATTACAGACTGACATTACTGACTGACATTACAGACTGACATTACAGACTGACATTACAGACTGACAGACTGACATTACTGACTGACATTACAGACTGACATTACTGACTGACATTACAGACTGACATTACAGACTGACATTACTGACTGACATTACAGACTGACATTACTGACTGACATTACAGACTGACATTACTGACTGACATTACAGACTGACATTACTGACTGACATTACAGACTGACATTACTGACTGACATTACTGACTGACATTACAGACTGACATTACTGACTGACATTACAGACTGACATTACTGACTGACATTACAGACTGACATTACTGACTGACATTACTGACTGACATTACTGACTGACATTACTGACTGACATTACAGACTGACATTACTGACTGACATTACTGACTGACATTACAGACTGACATTACTGACTGACATTACTGACTGACATTACAGACTGACATTACAGACTGACATTACAGACTGACATTACAGACTGACATTACTGACTGACATTACTGACTGACATTACTGACTGACATTACTGACTGACATTACAGACTGACATTACTGACTGACATTACTGACTGACATTACAGACTGACATTACAGACTGACATTACTGACTGACATTGCAGACTGACATTACTGACTGACATTACTGACTGACATTACGGACTGACATTACAGACTGACATTACAGACTGACATTACTGACTGACATTACTGACTGACATTACTGACTGACATTACAGACTGACATTACAGACTGACATTACTGACTGACATTACTGACTGACATTACTGACTGACATTACTGACATTACAGACTGACATTACTGACTGACATTACAGACTGACATTACAGACTGACATTACAGACTGACAGACTGACATTACAGACTGACATTACAGACTGACATTACTGACTGACATTACAGACTGACATTACAGACTGACATTACTGACTGACAGACTGACATTACAGACTGACATTACTGACTGACATTACAGACTGACATTACTGACTGACATTACAGACTGACATTACAGACTGACATTACAGACTGACATTACTGACTGACATTACAGACTGACATTACAGACTGACATTACTGACTGACATTACTGACTGACATTACTGACTGACATTACAGACTGACATTACTGACTGACATTACTGACTGACATTACTGACATTACAGACTGACATTACTGACTGACATTACAGACTGACAGACTGACATTACAGACTGACATTACTGACTGACATTACAGACTGACATTACAGACTGACAGACTGACATTACAGACTGACATTACTGACTGACATTACTGACTGACATTACAGACTGACATTACTGACTGACATTACTGACTGACATTACAGACTGACATTACAGACTGACATTACAGACTGACATTACTGACTGACATTACAGACTGACATTACAGACTGACATTACTGACTGACAGACTGACATTACAGACTGACATTACAGACTGACATTACAGACTGACAGACTGACATTACAGACTGACATTACAGACTGACATTACTGACTGACATTACTGACTGACATTACAGACTGACATTACAGACTGACATTACAGACTGACATTACAGACTGACATTACTGACTGACAGACTGACATTACAGACTGACATTACAGACTGACATTACAGACTGACATTACAGACTGACATTACTGACTGACATTACTGACATTACAGACTGACATTACTGACTGACATTACTGACTGACATTACAGACTGACATTACTGACTGACATTACAGACTGACATTACTGACTGACATTACTGACTGACATTACTGACATTACAGACTGCCATTACTGACTGACATTACAGACTGACAGACTGACATTACAGACTGACATTACAGACTGACATGACTGACATTACAGACTGACATTACTGACTGACATTACTGACTGACATTACAGACTGACATTACTGACTGACATTACTGACTGACATTACAGACTGACATTACAGACTGACATTACAGACTGACATTACAGACTGACATTACTGACTGACATTACAGACTGACATTACAGACTGACATTACTGACTGACATTACAGACTGACATTACTGACTGACATTACTGACTGACATTACAGACTGACATTACTGACTGACATTACTGACTGACATTACAGACTGACATTACAGACTGACATTACTGACTGACATTACTGACTGACATTACAGACTGACATTACTGACTGACATTACTGACATTACTGACTGACATTACAGACTGACATTACAGACTGACATTACAGACTGACAGACTGACATTACAGACTGACATTACTGACTGACATTACTGACTGACTGACTGACATTACTGACATTACTGACTGACATTACAGACTGACATTACAGACTGACATTACAGACTGACATTACAGACTGACATTACAGACTGACAGACTGACATTACAGACTGACATTACAGACTGACATTACTGACTGACATTACTGACATTACTGACTGACATTACAGACTGACATTACAGACTGACATTACAGACTGACATTACAGACTGACATTACAGACTGACATTACAGACTGACATTACAGACTGACATTACAGACTGACAGACTGACATTACAGACTGACATTACTGACTGACATTACTGACTGACATTACAGACTGACATTACTGACTGACATTACAGACTGACATTACAGACTGACATTACAGACTGACAGACTGACATTACAGACTGACATTACAGACTGACATTACAGACTGACATTACAGACTGACAGACTGACATTACAGACTGACATTACTGACTGACATTACTGACTGACATTACTGACTGACATTACAGACTGACATTACAGACTGAGGAAAGATGAACATGGAAATAATAGGACCAAATATAACATAATTGGACCTTTTTTAAGGGTTCTGCCCTAGTGACTAGCTGTTTTACCCTATAGGATCATTTCTGTTTAATAACAGAATCTTAAATAAACCAATATGACAATATGACAATGTGAACGTGATTTATGAGGACATTTCCTGAGTCCTCGCATTTCAAATGGCTTTAAAAACATACTAAAGAGTGTTTTATTAAAAATGTAAAAATGCATAAAGTTTTCTGTGATGGGTAAGTGTAGGTTTGGGGTTAGTGTGTGTGTGTGTGTGTGTGTGTGTGTGTGTGTGTGTGTGTGTGTGATGGGTGGGGTTAGTGTAGGGGAATTGAATACACAGTATAAAAAACACCATTACGCCTATGGCATGTCCTCACAAGTATAGCAAAACAAACACACGTGTGTGTGTGTGTGTGTGTGTGTGTGTGTGTGTGTGTGTGTGCAGTAAGGAGCTGACGGCGGACGCCAGGGAGCTGAAAGGCGAGCTGTACTGTCTGCCGTGTCATGATAAGCTGGGTGTGCCGATCTGCGGCGCCTGCAGGAGACCCATCGAGGGCCGCGTGGTCAATGCCTTGGGCAAACAGTGGCACGTGGAGGTATTTCAGCACAGCGCTTCATCTGAAAAATGCCCAGAATATATTCTGATCTTTGAACGATTAATCATCATTGAAAGTGGGATCATTACCTATTACCCTCTTTCTTTCATGCACATGTGTGTTTGCAGCATTTTGTGTGTGCTAAATGTGAGAAAGCGTTTCTGGGTCACCGGCACTATGAGCGCAAGGGCTTGGCGTACTGTGAGACTCACTACAACCAGGTACAGTCTGGAAATTAGCTCAGTTTTATTAATATTCATTACACTTTTGCAAAATAAATACAAAACATGAATGTAGTGAAATATTCAATATGCCAAGATCAGGACATGAAGATTTCAATATCAGCATAAATGAAACAGACGCTTGCTGTCTGTTCAGTTTATACAGGCATTTACTTCAAATCATTGTTGGAATACTGTAGTAACTTATAAGGATGTTCAGATGTCTCATGAAGCATTTAAAAATGTGAAAGGAGTGATCAGGCCCTGATAGAGATGATATGTACGGGACAGTCGGTGTATAAAAGACTACTGAGACACAACAGTGCCTACAACAGCTGGACACAGTCCCAGATGCTCTACTCATGATCTGAATGTGTGTGTGTCACATCTGTCTTCCAGCTCTTCGGAGACGTCTGTAACCACTGCAACCGCGTCATTGAGGGAGACGGTATAAACACTTAAACACTGTTCAACACTTGCATTATATGTATAATGATCTCAGGATTTATAACTCACTTGATGCTTGATTCTCTCTTCTGTCTTTCAGTTGTGTCTGCACTGAATAAGGCCTGGTGTGTTAAATGCTTCAGCTGCTCCACATGCAACTCCAAGCTGACACTCAAGTGCGTACCATTACTACAATGTTTGCTGGGAAGTAACATATCGAATTAAAACATTCACATTTGAATCATACAAACCATGTTAAATTAATCAGGGACATTGGGGCTAGTTGTCACTTCAGTGGATATTTCTTATGGTAGTTTCAAATCCATTTCTGAACAGACACAATACTTGTAGTTGACATGAAATCATAATTTACCTTTTGTGTGTTTCTTAATGTGTGTTACTGGTTTAATTGTGAATAATTCCTCCATGCATATATTCATTTTGAACTCATAATCATTAATGAAAGTGTCATGGTATAGTAGTCAACAACAGGATAAAATCAAGGCTAGGGTCATGTTTTTTCTTCTTTGATAAGCCGTTTCACTTGTAAATACATCACAATATCGTAGTTGCAAAAGGTGAGGAAACATATCTATTTGCACCCATTAAAATTTTTACAAACAAAAACTCAGAACTAGAAACAGAACAACTGATAAAATGAATGACCGGTATCTGATAATCAAATCGACAAGACAATATAGAAATGAACTGAAAACTGGTACACAGAACTAAAACCCACCCAAAACAGACATAAACAGATCACCGTTACATCTCCCTCCCATTAATAACACAAATAATCAAAGTCCAACAGAGGGGGGTGGGAGGGGCTTAGGTGGGGGATGCAGGGTGGGAGGGGCTTAGGTGGGGGATGCAGGGTGGGAGGGACTTAGGTGGGGAATGCAGGGTGGGAGGGGCTTAGGTGGGGGATGCAGGGTGGGAGGGGCTTAGGTGGGGGATGCAGGGTGGGAGGGGCTTAGGTGGGGGATGCAGGGTGGGAGGGGCTTAGGTGGGGGATGCAGGGTGGGAGGGGCTTAGGTGGGGGATGCAGGGTGGGAGGGGCTTAGGTGGAGGGATGCAGGGTGGGAGGGGCTTAGGTGGGGAATGCAGGGTGGGAGGGACTTAGGTGGGGAATGCAGGGTGGGAGGGACTTAGGTGGGGAATGCAGGGTGGGAGGGACTTAGGTGGGGAATGCAGGGTGGGAGGGACTTAGGTGGGGAATGCAGGGTGGGAGGGACTTAGGTGGGGAATGCAGGGTGGGAGGGACTTAGGTGTGGGATGCAGGGTGGGAGGGACTTAGGTGGGGAATGCAGGGTGGGAGGAGCTTAGGTGGGGGATGCAGGGTGGGAGGGGCTTAGGTGGGGGATGCAGGGTGGGAGGGGCTTAGGTGGGGAATTCAGGGTGGGAGGGGCTTAGGTGGGGAATGCAGGGTGGGAGGGGCTTAGCTGTGGGATTCAGGGTGGGAGGGACTTAGGTGGGGAATGCAGGGTGGGAGGGGCTTAGGAGTGGGATGCAGGGTGGGAGGGGCTTAGGAGTGGGATGCAGGGTGGGAGGGGCTTAGGAGTGGGATGCAGGGTGGGAGGGGCTTAGGTGGGGAATGCAGGGTGGGAGGGGCTTAAGTGTGGGACGCAGGGTGGGAGGAGCTTAGGTGGGGGATGCAGGGTGGGAGGGGCTTAGGTGGGGAATTCAGGGTGGGAGGAGCTTAGGTGGGGGATGCAGGGTGGGAGGGGCTTAGGTGGGGGATGCAGGGTGGGAGGGGCTTAGGTGGGGAATTCAGGGTGGGAGGGGCTTAGGTGGGGAATGCAGGGTGGGAGGGGCTTAGCTGTGGGATTCAGGGTGGGAGGGACTTAGGTGGGGAATGCAGGGTGGGAGGGGCTTAGGAGTGGGATGCAGGGTGGGAGGGGCTTAGGAGTGGGATGCAGGGTGGGAGGGGCTTAGGTGGGGAATGCAGGGTGGGAGGGGCTTAAGTGTGGGACACAGGGTGGGAGGAGCTTAGGTGGGGAATGCAGGGTGGGAGGGGCTTAGGTGGGGAATGCAGTGTGGGAGGAGCTTAGGTGGAGGGCTGGCAAAGAAGATGACCATATAAGCCTGGGTGGAGAAACCAGCGGGAGAATCCCCAGCTGTAATCCCAGGACGAAAGCACATGGCGGAGTCAAGGGAGGGAGGGAGGAGCCATGATGGAGACTTTGCAGACGGAACCAGGGAGACGACCGACCGAGACAAGGCCGATGGTGATGAGACCCAGGCAGAGCTGATGAGACAAAGAGTCCGAGTGACACTGACAGTCCTGGGGAGACCAAGACGGACCAAGGCCCAGGCAAAGGACGTTATTCATGTCATGCCCAGGATGGTGCACCCTGCCTGGGATGCAGTTTCAGAAAGTCAGCCGGTCAATTCCTGGAGGTTTCATACTTCCAGAGCACCATCGCGGTCGAAATTTTACTTTCTCGCCCACCAGAGTGAGTCTAAGCGGGCCACACGATGGGCTAATGAGGCCCTGGAGCTCTGCCATCTTAAGCCTTCAAAACCTTAGTCCATATTTTCACCTGTTCGCCAAAACCGTGATGGCCCGTCTGCACTCCTCGGTCCACTAGACTCCTCCTCCTCCTCCTCGCACATACTCGTCCAGTTCCAGCGGTCGATCTCCAGCTGACTAAAACAAGCCTTTTCTATTTCCTAATTTTAGAAATTTCAGTCACATCATTACTGTATTCTCTGCTCTTTCCTATAGTGATGGATGGTACAGGAATTTGGCCAGTGTTACACAGTGAAACAGGACATCATAGTTTACCACTTCACTGTACTAAATCACTGTTAAACTTAAATTGATCATATATATTGCACAATATAGTTCGATTTTTACTCATAAGAATTTATGATATATAATTGGCACGTTTTGCAGAAAATACTATTTTTCTCTTTTCTTTTTAAGTATACTTAATTTAAAGGTATTTTTGTGAATATTTTGAATGAAAGACTAAAACTAAAAATTACTTTGCTTACATTTAACAATTTTGACAAACATTTTCTGCATAAAGTCACGATGAAACAGAAGTTGCACTGGTCTTTTCTTCTCTATTGTGCTGTATGTACAAGTGAAATGCTTCTAGAACAAGATCAAATGTGGGCGGGGCTTGATTGTGTCCGTGGGGAATTGATTGGATGGTTGTGGTTTGCTTCATGTGAGTGACAGGTTATAGCCCCGCCCTCGTCATCAGAGAAGAGAAGAGATGCTGCAAGAGCAACTTATTCTGATTCAAGATTACCAGGAATATCTCTAAGCTTATCATGTGCATCGATAAATCATTCAGAATAAAGATTCCATAAGAAATAAGAATGGTTTGTTTTGATTTCATAGTGACATTAATAGCAAAACACTTATGAAACAAAATTAATGAAACAGGAAAAATGTAAATGTAATGTACCAAAATGTCAAACCATTGCTAACTAAACTCACATAGGGTGAGAATTGCTCATTTCTTTCCTGATCTGTGTTGTTGTTCAGGGATAAGTTTGTGGAGATGGATCTGAAGCCTGTGTGTAAGCGCTGCTACGAGCGAGTGCCAGACGAGCTCAAGAGACGCTTGTCCAGGCGTGATCAAGACAACAAGGACAAGAAGAAGAAGATGCCCATCTGTCTGTGATGATGGCCATCCCAACACCTCAACGGTCAGTGCTTTTAACCTCCCTAAAGCGATAAAGATGAAGCTCAGCATTCTCTCATTCCGCTTAATGGGCCTCATTTATAATACGTGTGTATACACATTTGATCTTAGAGTGTAATTATGCTAAAATCCATGCCAATATTCATATTTATAAAAAGTCTTTGACGTGGAAAAGTGCTTTTCGCCACATCAGTGTCTGAGCAGACGTACACACTATTCCATGTGGCAGAGAGTCGGAGAACTGCAGGTAATTGGAAATCTGAGCAATTCTCGCTGCTCGCTGTTCTCAAGTAAAGGATTCGGACGTTGATTGGTGCTGTTACATGCTCATGACAAATTAGGGTTAGGAGATCTGAAACCAACACACAAGTCCATATAATGCAAGTATACGGGACCGTATTAAAAACCACAAAACGAACATGACGGGAATCATTACAAGCCTAATGGATGAATCAACGTCTTCTGAAGCGAAACGATAGGTGTGAAATGAACCATCACTTCCAGCTAACTGTCATATGTGTTCTCTTGATGTGACGTTCCTCTGCTTTTCTCTCGCGTGAGATTCAGAACATGTACACGTCTACATCAACAAACACATGCATAACAGCTGGCTGGAAGCAATGGTTCATAGTTTAAAAAGTTTACAATAATAGTATTTTTCTATATCACACACACACACACACCTATCGTTTGGCTTCAGAAGTCATTGATTCATCCACTGGGCTCTTATGGATTACTGGTATGTTTACTTTCTGAAGCGCAAACTGACTCACAGAGATGGACTGTTTCTGTCAAATATAAAGTCATGTACTCCTGGGACGGCATGAGGCTGAGAATCAAAAGATAAGCTTCATTTTTGGGTGAAGGATCATTTTAAGTGCCACATTAAAGAATACTCAAACTTTGCTGAACCTTTACAGTGCTGATGAAGATGGTTTTACTCTCAAGTCAAACCTTTGGTCCATTAAGAGCATTTCTGACCAGTTTTATACATGGACTTTTGTTGTTTTATTTCATTAAATTTAAACATCCAAAAGCCAAGGGTCCTTTTAGCTTCTTCTATAAATTCAGTGTTTGAGCTATTATTTGTCCTGTAGTCATGAGTCTTCCTTGTCGTTATGTTGGACTGAATGACTGATTTGAGTGGTTAAATGTGTTTTGCAGGAGAGTTTATCTGCGCTTGATGAAGATGAACAACTGAACCGACTCAAGCACACGCGTCTGAATACATTCACTGTCTACATGTTCATGTGCGCTGGATTTCATCTCGATTGCACAGAATCTGTATGTTATGAGCTGAGACTGAGATTTCTTCTTGTAGTTCAGTCACTTCAGTGGTGTGTTCATGAATATGAAGATATGCAGTCTTATGTTCTGTTATGCCGTTTAATTCCTCACTTGAGGTCTATGAATTGTATTTGATGTGTGGATGTTTTTATTGTTCAGCAGCAAAAACACAATAAAAAGTTTTACTGTAAGAACTTCATTTAGTCTACTATCGCACTGATAATGCAAGCGCTAAATGTACAATCCTGTTCGAGAGTAGAAGAGAAGATACACCTACAGTTTATCCTTTTGATCATTCATTCCAAAAGTTCCGAAGATCTATCCTTTCATTGAAGTAAAACAATTAAAAGTGGAGGGAAAATCTCATGGAATTAATGTTTTATTCAACACTTTTTTCAACCTGCTTTTGCCAAGATAACAGATCCTTCATTCCTTCACACAGAATCTCCCCAGATCCTTCATTCCTTCACACAGAATCTCCCCAGATCCTTCATTCCTTCACACAGAATCTCTCCAGATCCTTCATTCCTTCACACAGAATCTCCCCAGATCCTTCATTCCTTCACACAGAATCTCCCCAGATCCTTCATTCCTTCACACAGAATCTCCCCAGATCCTTCATTCCTTCACACAGAATCTCTCCAGATCCTTTATTCCTTCACACAGAATCTCCCCAGATCCTTCATTCCTTCACACAGAATCTCCCCAGATCCTTCATTCCTTCACACAGAATCTCCCCAGATCCTTCATTCCTTCACACAGAATCTCTCCAGATCCTTCATTCCTTCACACAGAATCTCTCCAGATCCTTCATTCCTTCACACAGAATCTCTCCACATCCTTCATTCCTTCACACAGAATCTCCCCAGATCCTTCATTCCTTCACACAGAATCTCTCCAGATCCTTCATTCCTTCACACAGAATCTCTCCAGATCCTTCATTCCTTCACACAGAATTCAGAATCCATGATACCATGTATCGAAATAAGAAGTCCAGGACCTCCATCAGAAAAATAAGCCCACAACATTAAAGATCCAGCAGTATATAGAACCATGGGCATGGGCTACTTTTTATGTACCCCATCATGTCTGACAACTGAATATGCTGGAGTTTGTTTTGTGATGAGCAAGGAGACTTTTTTTTCTTTAAACTCTCCCAAACATGTGATGTTGGGCGGTTTGGTTTTCTGACCCCAATAAAAAACAATCCATCCAGGTCTAAAATATAAACACTTTTAATAGGCTTACCTTATGGAAGATGGATTTATGATGTACTCGCTTATTTAAATTCACAATTTTGAACAAAAAATATTTAGTGTACTTTGAAATTCAGTATGCTTTGATATTTAATCAATACATTTTTGGTCAATTTCATGTAGTCATACCTACGAAGTAGAGAGAAAAAAAGGAGTGGATTTACTGAACAAATAATGACTCCTGATCTCTGCCGGTTAGTCAGAGCTTAAATACTGGTTACCAGTTTTCTTGAAACAGTGAAATTCTTCTGGATAAAGTGAAGCCAAGCTGCTCTATTTCTCCTGTAGTTGTATTCAAATGTTTTATCAATAATGACACTATAACTAGTGAAATGCAAGCTGGCAAATATTTATTTTATGTTCAGGAGATTGAAAATACAGACTTAGAACAAAGAAAGCCAACCTTGGAAAAGTCCCTGTAAACTCAATCCACATCGAAGTAAATCTGGGGTATACAAGTTTTCATAATAAAAGGTAACTTATTTTTTGCAAAGCACAAATTTTATTGTCAACTAATGCGGTCTAACACTAACAGGACAAAAATAAAACCACTGCATGTACAAGATCTCTCACACATTTACACAAAAGTTCAGGGAACATGAACAGAAGTTTGCCAAACATAGAAAAGTTTACAACTGTCCACAGTCTGAGACAGTGATGGTTTTAGTGGGTTTGCCGTCTTTAGTTCCCAGCTCTGCTATTCTCTTCACCACATCCATGCCTTCTTTGACGAAGCCGAAAGCGACGTGCTTGAAGTCCAGGTGTTCTGCTTTCTTGAGTGTGATGAAGAACTGCGAGCTGTTGGTGTCTCTGCCGCGGTTGGCCATGGACAGCAGTCCCGGACCCGTGTGCCTCACGTCGAAGTTCTCGTCCTCAAACTTCCCTCCGTAGATGGACTTTCCTCCCGTCCCGTCCCCGCTGGTGATGTCGCCTCCCTGAGAGAAACAGACCAAACAATCCCCTTTACTGATGTGTGTGAACACTGATATGTGTGAACAACAGACCAAACAATCCCCTTTACTGGTGTGTGAACACTGATATGTGTGAACAACAGACCAAACAATCCCCTTTACTGGTGTGTGAACACTGATATGTGTGAACAACAGACCAAACAATCCCCTTTACTGGTGTGTGAACACTGATATGTGTGAACAACAGACCAAACAATCCCCTTTACTGGTGTGTGAACACTGATGTGTGTGAACAACAGACCAAACAATCCCCTTTACTGGTGTGTGAACACTGATGTCTGTGAACAACAGACCAAACAATCCCCTTTACTGGTGTGTGAACAACAGACCAAACAATCCCCTTTACTGGTGTGTGAACACTGATGTGTGTGAACCAGACCAAACAATCCCCTTTACTGGTGTGTGAACACTGATGTGTGTGAACCAGACCAAACAATCCCCTTTACTGGTGTGTGAACACTGATGTGTGTTAACCAGACCAAACAATCCCCTTTACTGGTGTGTGATCACTGATATGTTTTAACAACAGACCAAACAATCCCCTTTACTGATGTGTGAACACTGATGTGTGTGAACCAGACAAAACAATCCCTTTTACTGGTGTGTGAACACTGATGTGTGTTAACAACAGACCAAACAATCCCCTTTACTGGTGTGTGAATACTGATGTTGTGTGAACCAGACAAAACAATCCCCTTTACTGGTGTGTGAACACTGATGTGTGTGAACCAGACCAAACAATCCCCTTTACTGGTGTGTGAACACTGATGTGTGTTAACAACAGACCAAACAATCCCCTTTACTGGTGTGTGAACCAGCCTATAATGGGAAACATCCACCCACTCCTTTTGTTATATTCTCCATAAATCAGAAGCAGTGTCTAAATATGCCGTTCCAGATTTCCCGCCCATGACTGGTGACGATCTAACCAATTACCAAAGATCCCGCCCTGAGTGAGCCGCACATATTTATCCTCGCTATAGCACCTATTGATATAATGTTCACGCCACAAACATTATAAATGTTCTGTTTTTAAATGAACCAATGAACATACGAGTCTCATGGACTTCCGGCATCTGAGCCACTGAGGACAGCGGGGTTTATTTCATTTATGAAGGAAATGTGCAGAAGAAATTAGGTAAAGTCTTATGTTTGTGCAAATCATTTTACGCCGGACTGCTTTGCAAACGAGGGTCAGTTCAACGCTGGATTTGCACAAAAGTTGATTCTGAAAGATGGGTCGACACCAACATCCCACTACAGTTCCCACATGAGCGCCTGTACAACAATTTACAGATGATCATGACAAAACATGTTAATCCATAAGTTGAATAAAGTTACCTCCACAACAACTACATAAATTCAGAAACGTCCCCTTGCATACTAAAAGTTGTAAATCTTTCCATCAGTGACCCCAGTTCCATCATGTTACACTGAACGCCGCTGCTGACAAGTTTCTGACATTTTGGCTGTGTGAGATTCCCCAGTTTTGTTGAGTATCCGAAGCACGAGCTGAGCTGTACAGGCCCCACTCACTTCTGGAAAGGGGGCGGGGAGCAGCAGCTCATTTGCATTTAAAGGGACACACGAAAACTCTTTTTTTCACACCCAAATAGGAGCAAATTGGAAATATATAATAAATGATCTGTGAGGTATTTAGAGCTGAAACTTCACAGACATGTTCTGGGGACACCAGAGTCTTAAATTACATCTTGTAATAAGGGGCAAAATAGGTCCCCTTTAAAATCAAATTGAAGGCTTTTTTAAATAATTTAATAAAAAACAAATGTTTATGAAACATCCTAAACAATAAAATTACAGTAAAAGCCACAATTTCAACAGAGTCACAGTTCAAACACAATGAATGATAATGCAGACTTGCTCTCTGACAGTAGATGGCGCTTATGAAACAGCAGAAATACAGCAGTTACCCCAGTAAACAGAGCATCATGATTCCTGTTTTTTCGTCCTCAAATGTAAGACCTCTTGATAATAACTAAGACTTTTCTTATAACATTTAAGCCTTTATGGCATTAAATATGTTTGCCCTGAATGTAAGTTAAGGAGACATGCTGTGTCTTCAGATGGTGCGGCCTCACCTGACACATGAAGTCAGGGATTATCCTGTGGAAGACAGAGCTCTGGAAACCGAAGCCCTTCTCGCCCGTGCACAGAGCCCGGAAGTTCTCCGCTGTTTTGGGAACGATGTGAGCGAACAGCTCCATGACGATTCTCCCAGCTGGCTCGCCATCGACAGCCATGTTGAAGAACACCACAGGGTTGGAGTCTCGAGAATGCGCCTCGGCCACAGACACCTGAGCGCAGTCGGCCCGCGACATGAGGCTCTGGCAGTCGACGAACGCTCGTCTGAAGGACTCCGCCAGCTCTGGAGTCTTGAACTTGGCCGCGAGCTGCTCGACCTTCCCATCTCCCTCTGTTTGTGGGAACACACACAGACACATGAACAACACTGTCCAGCACAATTTCCAATAAGGCTGTCAAATAAAAACTTGAATTTCGAATAGTCATCGAATTAAAAAAAACCTGCACATTTGAATGCAAAAATCGTGCATTTGATTTTTGGTGTGTCGAGAGGCCCGCGAGACATGATGATGGCGTAACTGACGCGGTTTGTGTTTGTTAGCTTATCCAGTGTACAGCGTGGTGAGGCTGCGTTGTTCATTTGAAACATAGCGGGAAAAATCTCTTCCTGCTGACAAAAAAAAAACACTCAGTTGGAGGCAAAAATTGTGCAAGACATACTTGACCAAACCTGCACATCGGTCAATCTGAGCGTGTGTTTTCATCAGCTGGAAGCATTGCCAACAGAAAGCGCTCAGCATGTGAGTGTGTGAGTGTGAGTGTGAGTGTGAGTGTGTGTGTGTGTGTGTGTGTGTGTGTGTGTGTGTGTGTGTGTGTGTGAGCGAGCATCTGGTGTTTTTGATGAAAAATATGTAGATGTATTGAGTAGAAATGGATTGTTTCTGAATGCCATTTTGCTATTTTGTGTTCATGTAGTTCATTACGCTGTCTTTTGAAGCGTCTTTTCTCAGATTACTGATGCACTTACTCAGTTTTATGCACTTTTGTAACCTAATTTTCCTTGCATGCACATTAAGGAAATTAACTTTTGAAACAATTGGTCTTAAATAAAATGAAATCCACTTTTTAAAGTGCATTATATTTCAAAAGATGCCATACTTGATTTGGTTTATATTTGATTGCGCTCGCTTGCGGGCATAGGAGACAATGCAGTACTTTCCCCCTGTAACATTAAGTATTGCCTAAAGAATTTGAATTTAGCCGATATTTAAGTATATAGCTCTTCAGACATTTTGACAGCCCTAGTGTCCAGCGGGTGCGGTGCGAGGACTGTACCTGAGTGGTCGGTGGCGGTCCACACCAGCGCGTTGGCCGAGGTGTTCATGGGCTTGAGCTCGATGCTCTGGCTGATGGTGTGGTTAGCACAGACCTTCAGCACCTGCTCGCGTCTCATCAGCACACGGTAGCACTTCTTGACGGGGTGGAAGAGGATCTTGATGTCTCCCACGCCGCGCTCCTTCCACTGGTTGAGCTCACGGTCCCAGCGGTAGAGTTTGGTTCTTTCTTTGAACAGGATCTCCTCGTCCTCCTCGCCAGACTTCACCTCCACCTGCAGGAGTCACGTCAACACGTCAAGTCAGCTAGCTGTATAAATGCCCATCTAAGAGGTAGGTTAGTGCCCCCTAATGGCGAGGAGAAGCATAACCTCTAAATGTAAACGTTACCGTTGTTATAAGCTCAAACACGGGTTCTGACAAATACAAAGTTTTATAAATGTTAAACCGCAAACATTTTTAATAAAAGGGATGAGACAAAATTAAAAATTATATCTGAAAAGCCTGGGCCTGTAGAACACACTACAGCATCATGTTTTTACTGTGAAACGTGCAGTGCTCACATTTAATTAAACCATAGCCTTTGAAGTTTAATAAGCAACAACATTTTGAATATTGCATTTAAAATATTTAAGACATTTTATGGCCTTAAATTTTATAAAAGGCCTTTTAAGGCTTTCTATGGACCCACAGACCTGTTAACAGGGGCTTGGGGCTACAGCTATAAATCGTTAGAAAAGATGCGTCACAGTATCTGTAATGGTAATTTCTTATTTTTCTGTCAAGAAGTCTTATGCATCCAAAAAAAAAAAAAAAACTCATGTACACAAAGTCCAATAAATGATTATTTTATATGAGATAAAACCTTGCGATTTGCAGTGCAGTTATGAAATAACAAAGTTTAATTCCAGTTAATCGTGCAGCCCTGGATTAACCTCTCACACACACACTCACCTCTGGCAAGGACACGATCGGCTCAAAGTGGATCTCCTCATTCCGGGGAGATTCGTCATCACTGCCTTCCTCTTCTCCTTCATTGTGTGCTTCCCCTCCTTCAGTCCGCACTTGTGCACTTCCAAAGACCGTGGCTCCGGCGTTTGACCACGAAAAATTAGCATCTACAGAAATAAATGTGCGTGTGAAATAGTGTTAATTTTACCAGCCATTTTTAAATTTAGTTTCAGTTTTAGTCCAGTTTCAGCATCGCTTGTTAGTTTTTATCACATTTAGTCGACATCATCCCATTTTTATTTAGTCTAGTTTTAGTCGACTATAAGTTGAGCATTTTAGTCTTTATTTTAGTCCAAGAAAACATAATTTTATTCGTTTAGTTTTAGTCAACAAAAACTGTCAACATTTTAGTCTAGTTTTAGTCAGGACATCATTTTAACCTTTTACTTTTTTGTCAGCAGATAATATTTAACATTTCCTAAAATTATTTCACATTTCAACATTTTCTCTCATCTTTTTGATAAAAAACACAATTTTAAGGAACACATGCAGACATGGAAGATGTTCTGACAATATTTGCATATTTATTTTGAACATTGTAAAGGTTCAAAGACACAAACACAAATGCTTGCATTAAAACAAATAAATAAAATAAAGTGTCTTATGAACTTAACAAGTGCTGGCTGTTTAAAGCTAGTTCACATAGAATAATAAGATTTGAGGTCAATGTTGTCAAGTCAAGTCAAATATATTTATATAGCGCTTTTCACAATACAGATTGTATCAAAGCTGCTTCACAGTATCAATCAAAACAACTTAATGTTTGTTTATTACTGGAAAAAAGACATCCAAGTTTGGTAGAGCTGATCAATGATATGATTGGTTAATTAATTTGAATATCCTGGGGTGGTGGTGGGGTGGTGATGGCGCAGTGGATAAGACACATGCCTTTGGTGTGAGAGACCCGGGTTCGAATCCACTGTGAGACACCAATGTGTCCCTGAGCAAGACACTTAACCCCTAGTTGCTCCAGAGGCGTGCGACCTCTGACATAGCAATTGTAAGTCGCTTTGGATAAAAGCGTCAGCTAAATGAATAAATGTAAATGTAAATATCCCCAACTGAGCAAGCCAAAGGCAACAGTGGCAAGGAACTGAAAAACTCCATCCAGTGACCTAATGGTGTCCTAACACCCCATCAGATGACCCAATGGAGAAAAAAAAACCTTGGGAGAACCCAGGCTCAGTCGGGGGCCAGTTCTCCTCTGGCGTTTATGAACTAGAGGCCGAATTTACAGTAACTGTAAGATAAAAAATGTATATGAATGCCTGGCTAAATAGATGCGTCTTCAGTCTAGTTTTAAACTGGGAGAGCGAGTCTGAGCTACGAACAATATCAGGAAGGCTATTCCAGAGCTTCGGAGCTAAATGTGAAAATGCTCTGCCTCCTTTGGTGGATCTGGATATCCTAGGAATGACCAGAAACCTCGAATTTAGTGATCTTAAAGAGCGCGATGGATTGTAAGGCGATAGAAGATCCGTTAAATAGACTGGAGCTAAACCATTTAGAGCTTTATAAGTCAAAAGCAATACCTTGTATTTAATACGGAACTTTATAGGTAACCAATGAAGTGATGATAAAATCGGTGTTATATGATCATATTTTCTTGATCTAGTAAGAAGTCTAGCGGCTGCATTTTGGACTAACTGTAGCTTGTTTATTGAAGATGCAGGACAACCAGCTAATAAAGCATTACAGTAATCTAGTCTCGAGGTCATGAATGCATGAACTAACTTTTCTGCATCAGAGACTGATAGCATATTACGTAGCTTAGCAATGTTTCTAAGGTGGAAAAAGGCAGTTTTTGTAACATATGAAATATGCTTTTCAAAAGACAGGTTGCAGTCTAATGTAACACCCAGGTCTTTTACTGTAGCGGATAAAGTAACAGGGCATCCTACTATGTTAAAGTCGTGCTGTGAAAGGTTTTGTGGACGGTTTTTAGAACCGATAAGTATTACCTCTGTCTTGTCTGGATTTAATAAAAGAAAATTACGTGTCATCCAATCTTTTATATCTTTAACACAATCTGTCAATTTGGATAATTTAGCGTATTCATCTGGCCGTGATGAAATATATATTTGAGTGTCATCAGCATAACAATGGAAACTAATTCCATGTTTCCTTAGAATATTACCAAGTGGCAGCATATATATTGAGAATAATAAAGGGCCTAACACCGATCCCTGCGGCACTCCATAGTTTGCCGAAGTTATAATCGATTTTTCTCCATTTAAGTAGACGAAATGGTAGCGGTCAGATAAGTATGACCTGAACCAGCTTAATGCTTGTCCTTGAACACCAGTGTAATTTTGTAGTCGATCTAAGAGTATTGTGTGATCTATAGTATCGAACGCAGCACTAAGATCAAGTAAAATTAGTACTGAGATACAGCCTTGGTCCGAAGCTAAAAGTAAATC
This sequence comes from Gila robusta, assembly GCA_030770095.1. Lineage (NCBI taxonomy): Eukaryota > Metazoa > Chordata > Actinopteri > Cypriniformes > Leuciscidae > Gila > Gila robusta. Next base: position 469,917 of record JAVALU010001534.1, on the reverse strand, counting down.
ATTTGTGATTCTAACAAGCGCAGTTTCAGTGCTATGATGTGGCCTGAATCCAGACTGAAACTTTTCATAGATGTCGTTTTCTTGCAAGAAAGAGCCGAGTTGAGCGGACACAACTTTTTCTAATATTTTTGACATAAATGGAAGATTCGAAATGGGTCTGTAATTTGCTAGGTTATTTGGATCTAATTGTGGTTTCTTAATAAGAGGTTTTATAACTGCCAGCTTGAACGTTCTTGGAACATGACCTAAAGATAAAGATGAGGTAATAATACTGAGAAGAGGCTCTTCCACTATAGGTAACACTTCTTTCAGTAGTTCAGTTGGTATAGGATCTAATAAACATGTTGTTGTTTTAGATGAAGTGATAAGTTTATTTAACTCTTTTTGTTCTATGGTTGTAAAGCATTGTAATTGTTCTTGCGGGGTGATAATTGCGGCCGAATTATAAGGCGCGAGCAAAGATCGAACGTTTACGATTTTGATTCTGATGCTTTCAATTTTCTCGGTGAAGAAGTTCATGAAATCATTACTACTAAACTGTAATGAGGTATTTTGTTCAGACACGTCTGTTTATTTGTTAGTCTAGCCACGGTATTAAATAAAAACCTTTTTTATTATTTCGGTTGTTTTCTATTAATTTGCTGAGGTGCTCAGCCCTGGCCGTTTTAAGTGCCTTTTTATAAAGTGACATACTGTCTTTCCACGCGATTCTAAAGACCTCTAAATTAGTTTTTTTCCATTTACGCTCTAAATTACGGGTTTCTCTCTTTAAAACATACGTAGTATTATTGTACCATGGTGCTATACTTTTTTCTCTGACCTTTTTTAGTCTAATGGGTGCAACAATATCCAATGTTCTAGAGAGAATGGTGCTCATACCCCTCTCGTGCTCATGTTGGTGCTCATACACTCTCTGACCCCGGGCTGGACTTTTTTTTTTGTGAAAAAAAAAAAAAAACTCCAACTGATACAACAAAAGAACTTTCCTGCCAGCTAGTTCACATGGATCTGTTAACTTACCACAATGTCTTTGTGGTGAACTGCGACGTGTCTCTTCAGGTTTGTTGTGCTTTTTCCAGCTACCATGTGGCCACATTCCTTCCCTTCGACTAAAATCAAGCATTTAGTTTTGTTCTCCACTTCAATGAAGCGAAAATGTGTCCATATATCACGTCTCCTCTTTCTCCCGAGCCCCGTGCAAAGCATGTTTTACTTTTAACCTGTCGCCGCCTCGCCGTGAATCCAGCTCCTGTCTGCTCCATGTGTTGTGTAGGCTACTCTGTGCCCGGCCCACCCGCTCCAGGTTTGAAAGTGGGTGTGTGGCGGAAGAGCTGACGAGGAGGAGGCGGAGGAGGAGACAGGATTTGACAAAACCATATCATATAATTAATTATATGTAATTTTCGTCTCGTCTTTGTTCGTGAACTAAAATGCCCATACCGAACTGCATTTTCGTCTCGTCTTTATTAGTCTACGAAAATTATTTCTGATTTACTCCCAGTTATTGTTTATTAGTGGGGATTTTAGTCTCGTCTCATCTAGTTTTCGTTCGGTGAAAAATGTGCGTTGACGGAAATATTTTCGTTTAGTTTTCGTTAACGAAATTAACACTAGTGTGAAAACACTAAAAACAGCAATATATACAAACACTTCTGCTGCATGCTGATCGCTCTCAGCACACGTGTCATTTGGATTACCAAATTGTATATAAAAGTAAAAACATAAAATGTTACATGATTTCTGTACAACGAGTGGTTTCCTACATTGCAGGACATTTACAGGACAAGTTGTCAAAGCGCATGCTCAGAAAGTGGCCTCTCAGACAGTGAACGAATACTGAATTTAGTTCTCTTTCATGTCTTCTGTTGAATGGACAAATTAACACAGAATTGTCCAAAATGCCCGTATCGGAGAGAATCCTTGTGAAACATAGTTGGTTATGAGAAAGACAACATGTGTACAGTATCAGTATATTGGATCCGTGCATTATGTCTTTAATGGAAGAGAGTGAATATTAGGCTGTTTTCACTATATTTATTAAACAACAAAAGAAAAAGAATTCACCCCTTGCTCTTGACTGAAACATTTTGCAACTTTAATAAAAATGTATATTTAATTTATGCAGTATTATTTCCCATTTGATTACTTTACTCAAATCCTGTACCTGAAAACGGTTAGATCTACCCGAACAAGGTTTGGTTAAGGTTATAATCTTGGTTCTCTGAGGGAGATGAGAGACATCTCACCGGTCTAACCATAACCGTGGGCATATATGCGGTTTGCACAGGAAGGGGCGGGGCTTCCGGGAGCGCTGGCCTGATAGTGTGACTGTATAGGGCTTCATGAATGACAAGAGGTGTTTCCCATAGAGAGATGGAGCGAGTCGACCGAAAGAGAACCTGAAAACCACTGTTTATTTCATTTGTATATTTGTTATATTGTATTTTTTTGTAATTGCTTGTAATTGGATTATTTGTCCTTATTTTATTACTGATTACTTGTCTTTTATAATGTTTTAAATGTACATTAATTAGGCTAGTAGTTTTTGCTTTAGTATCAAATGGAAAAGAGAAGTGTGATTTCACTGGTATCTAAACATTTGAACAAAAGCAGGCTAGTAGAAAATATCCTCAAAAAATACACAATCCTCAAAAAAAAAAGCACAAAATATAAATGTGCTGTTAAATCAAAGATAACATGATAGAGCAATAGATATGAACAGTGATATTAACAAGCTCCTAAAATACATTTTAACAGGCATACTTAGATGTGAAAATAACTGAAGGAATATATATATTTGCTAAATTATTTGGTTTCTCTACCCAATATTTTTAAAAATTACAAATACAATGAAAATACAGGCATCGTTGAGCACAAGAAAATAAAAGCATTGGCGTATCCCGAACTGAAATGTACTGTATTTATTGAAAACATTGGGCTCCTGTGTGTTGATGAGAGCAGCAGTTCACACACACACACACACACAGTAGGTGTGTCCTTTTCTCTCCTGTGCTCTGCTGGCACTACACCTTCATGCTAGATTTCTCATTCTCACTATGGAATAGTTTTCAGTCAGACACACTGTTTAAACGCTGGTTAACCCTCTGGGGACCAAGAACGCGCCGGCGCGTTTTGCTTGTTTTTTTTCACATAGCAGAAAAATAGACTTAAAGTACTACCATCATTTCTGTTCATATAGAGTTAAGAAATATGAGAAAATAATCTGTTAAATGTCTACTTTTTTATGTGCCCACATACAATCGAAATAAAATATTGTGCTTTTGTAAAATAAAGAAAATAAACAGGGTGTGCGTTCTGCCTCTCAGTCACCGTGAACTTTTTTTCTGGAGCACGTCTCTAATCTTCAACAAAACTCAGCAAATACTATTCACCCAGCCATAAGCAATATATCTTTTAAATCATTTGATTTTGTACTTTTAAATGATCCGATTTAAAACTAAAATAAATATTCTCCGTTTATGTCATCTATATAAAAAGAGACGTGTCAGCCGGTCTAATTATCTTTCTCTCAGCTCATTATTCTGGTAATGTGACACGCCCACGGAGAGCACGCGCTATTCAGACGCAAATATGCGAAGCAACACATTGAGACGCGTTAACGCCCATACACTCTGAAAACACACTATATTTTTTAGTCAGATTAATCTACTGTCGTCTTGCGCGGCTATATGAGGAACAATCCTGGGACATTTACCTACCTCAGAACAAGTGCTGGTTTATTTTCACCACGAGGAGGAGCAACAGATTCAGCTGAGAAGTAAGTGTTTTATGCTTGTGCTTTGTTCTAATCGCGATATAGAATAACGTTAGTGTCTGTAAACGGAAAAATAGCATACCGTTTAAATGTGAATCATGTTTCTGTGTGTGTGTGTGTGTGTGTGTGTGTGTGTGTGAATGAATGAATGAATGAATGAATGAACACACAGATACGCACTGTTACAGACGAAATAAAAGACAACATTTCGTTGACTAGTCTAAAATAGACATCAAATAAGCTTTTGTTAGGAGTTTCTGCTCATATGTTAAATATATAGTATGTTTTGTCAATAAACTAATCAACTAAGATGTTATAGTGTTTGTTCCAATGCAAGCTATATCAAAATAATGAATCCTCAACTTTGAAATATGTATGATCAAACTAAGACATTTATGGAAAAAGACAATTTTCTTTTCAAGATGTTTCCAACTCTAACTTTGAACTTTGAACTGAAATAAAACCATGTCTATATGGTGAAGGGTGTATGATAGAAGTGTCCAGACGTATGCACCCTGTATTTTAAGATTTTTTATTCCTCTTTTTAGTCAACTTTAGCATGAGTGTGTTCACTTATTCTAAGCAGTGTGTGTGTGTGTGTGTGTGTGTGTGTGTGTGTGTGTGTGTGTGTGTGTGTGTGTTGTAAATAAATCCAAACAATCTAAAAGCCATTCTTTTTTAAATCTCATTCTTTGTGCAAGGCTCCTCATAATGATATGGCCTGATAGCACACCTAATAGGGCCATTATGGGAGGGTCTTTGTCTTTCTCAGGTGTGAAATGCCACACATATTAATGAGAGATCACGCCTACTCGCATAAAGCTTTCTCAAACAAAACACGTCATACACATTCTAAAAGACTTTATTGACTTATCTGAATGAGTAGTCAGGATGATTCTCACATAGTTTTGGAGCAAATATTCTAGACTATGTGATACAATTTTCAAAAGTCTTGTGAAGAAATAATCAATATGTGTTTTGTGGCCTTATTTCAGAAACTTTTATTTTTAGTTTTTTCAATAACCATGCATAAATAATATTCTCTCAAAAATACAAACATGTACATACATGTTGCTCATATATTACGGTAGCCCCGTTTGTGCTATATAGAGTGAATTTACACCTTTGCCATTAACATGTTTATAAATAACTGAAAAAAGCACAAATGTCAGTGCATGTCAGAACATCCCAAGGGCCCCAAAAACCCCTTGGTCCCCAGAGGGTTAAGATGGAAACAGAAAACTCACCTTTTTTGCCAAAGGCAAATTCTCCTGAAGTCTTTGCCAAGTCTGCAAATGAAGACGCACTCTCAGATGCAGATGCAAATGTAAAAGGAAGACCTGCTGGAGAAGAGCAAAGACATCAGACGAGACCAAAGGCAAATGCTGTTCGAGTTTGAATGGACGTCCCTGATCTTCACTCTCTGACCCCGGGCTGGACTTCAGTCCCACAGGTCAGAAAAGTGGTGGTGATTATTATATTAGCCCACCTCCCCATATATAAAACATATACTGTCTGATTAGGGCTTACAGATGATGGTGTATTATAGAGAAGAAACTGGTTCAACTGGTATCATGGTTTCAGTGATGTTTTATCATTTCTATACTAGTAGTAACTGTTTTTCATTGTCTTATCGTCGTGTCAGTGTGTTTTTATTCAGTGAGTTCTGCCCTCTCGTTATAACCAATGACCGTCTACACTGAAAGATGAATCTCTTATTTATATTGTGTTGCACTGTGTGTTATGATGAAAACATTTGTGAGGGTTCAGTAGACATCACTGTGATTGGCTCTCTTTTATGCAACATGAGAAGATCTAAATCTAATGCTGTAATCAACACCTTTCACAATAGATAATCTCTGCAGCTGTAAGAGTAGAAGTGTAGTTTTCAGAAGAGCTCCACATGTACTAATTTCATATGCAAAGGTGTCAGCCAATCACAGGCATGTCTCCTTTCAGTTATCAAAGGTGTCAGCCAATCACAGGCATGTCTCCTTTCAGTTATCAGTGTTTACATCATGTGGAGGGAAGCCCATTTAGGGATGGCATTTCCCTCACTTCTGCATCATTCTTAACTCACCACCAAAAAAGAAAAGGTCATAATAAGAGACCCGCTGTCCAGCACACTGCAGCTAGTGTCCAAGAACTAGCTGGACTAATGAAAGACATTACGCTCCAAGACCCCCCTTCTAAGAGAAAGGATATTTAGGCCCAGGGCTGTTGACCTAATGAGGCATGGTAAGCCATATACACACACATAGAGTCTGCAACAGGAAACTATGCTTATGGCTTGCTCGAGTCTTCTTAAACCATAGCATTCATATATATGTTAAATTAGAAGCCATACGCTTATTTGACTTATTAAACTATTATCGTTTTGGCTTACTAAGCCACATTACCTACTAATGCTTATGAGAGGCGGGGTAAGACCCACATTGTGTATTCATGCTTATGTAACATGTAAAGGCAGGGCCAGAGGAAGAGACTATAAAGGATGAAACTCGGAGAAGATTCTTTGCTCTTCCTTGCAACCAACAAGTCAATACTCCAGCTGTTATTGACCGCAAGAAGCATTGACGCCTAGTTATTACACCTCTGTTATTTAGTACTTATATATGTAACCTGTAACAAGTATTTCTTTCATTTGATTCTTTTAATAAATTTTGTTAAAACATTTATTATAATCATCTGACTGAACCTTGGGTTATTGAGTACGAGTCAAATTCTTCCAACGGGACCAGGAGGATCCTTTCTGGAGAAGACGACAGCTGCAGGCGAGCATTCTCTAGAGATGAGAATAATTACTGTAAGATATGATTGATCAAATAGCCTAGCCAAAGAGGCAGCATATGACAGGGTTGTTATATTGCAAACACGGTTGAAGAGTACCACGAAAGGTAGACTTATAACACAACGGGGAAATCTATTATTAATTTTATAATAGAATACGATTTTGTATAGACTGATCACCTAACTCTTGAGGACACGACTAAAGGATAGGCTCTTTAGTTACCGCAAAGTTATCCAAATATTCTAAATGGGAATATAGTATAATTGGGAACGGTTTTAATCGTGATAATCCATCGCAATCAGAAGGCTAAAATCTGGAGATGTTTTTTCATGTCTCAATCCTTCTTATATAATCCTTCATTATAAATGCAGGTCATAACTCCTTTAATAGAGGGTATGCACGTGACGTCACCGTTGGCCGGAGTGACTGCGGTTACGCCCACAAGTGGCAAAAAGACTGAGCGGCAGCATTGGTTTTCAGCGTGAATGCTGCCGAAAAACACACAAAACGCGTCTAAAACGGGAAAGAGCTTTGAGACTGACTGTACAACTAGATTTGACAAGAAATATGAGGTATATTTTTACAGACTACCTAAAGCTACAGAACAGAGAAGCAAATAGATCGCTGCAATTCATAGAAACAACTGGACTCCAGGCAGCGAAAGGTGGATTTGCAGTTATCATTTTTGTGTCAATATGCTGAATTTAGTGGTAAAATCATTCTCTATATATTGTATTGTTATATATTGCAGTGACAACTCATCAATCAAATATTTACCACTGTATATTCTGTATAATTTGACATTTTTAAATAAACACTGACAAAAAACTATACAAGTTTTAAGTCTAGACGATATGATGATATATATAACATTGATATAAGTGATCACCTGGATTTAGACCTGCCTATATTGTATTTATATAAAGCGTTCACAGGCAAATTTGCTGTATGTATTTACCCGGTGTCAAAATCAGGCACATATAAATGTCAGGAAACACGATTCCTGGCTGCATGTCAATATCCATGGATCACTGGATCTTTAGTAAGTTGTAAGGAACACTATATTGAGTCCAATCTTTAGTTTAAACTGATAATCGTTTGTTTTACTTGCGTTTTCGCAGTTTCCCCTATTAAATCCAGTCACGCAGCAGCTCTTCTGCCACTCAGTCCGGCTGAGGGGGCGTGTTCCGGCGGGAAAGTGACGTTAATGCATTCCCTCTATACGCCAGATAAACGCCCCTCTGCTGCTCTGCTCTTACAGTCTCTAGAGGATACACTGGAGTGTGTCCAGGGCAGCGCTGCTGTAGAAGTGAGGAGGACACCTGTACCTGCAGTGGAGCTGGACTCACTCTCGCTGCTCCTCTTCTTGGAGAGGTCAATGGGGTCAATCCTGCCGTCCACGGGAGGCTCTTCCGCTGCTGCATCATGGGAAGGCTTCGGCTTCACCTGTGTGTCCAGAACAAGTCACATGAGTGCAACCAGTGCTGCTAATCACGTCTGATGTCAGTGTTCAGAAAGTCCTCTGACCTGAGCGTGCTGCAGTGTGTGTAGCTCTGCGCTGAAGTCTTCGGGTCGCTCGGAGTCGGAGTCGCTGCTGATGCCGCAGAGGAAGGTGGGCGGCAGCTTCAGGCGTCTGGCTCTCTGCTCCTCGTCTGCAGTCGGCTGCTTCTCCCACACTAGTGTGACCTCAGAGTCTGCAAACACACACTCTATCAGAGTCCGCAAACACACACTCTATCAGAGTCCGCAAACACACACTCTATCAGAGTCTGCAAACACACACTCTATCAGAGTCTGCAAACACACACACTCTATCAGAGTCTGCAAACACACACTCTCTATCAGAGTCTGCAAACACACACACTCTATCAGAGTCTGCAAACACACACACTCTATCAGAGTCTGCAAACACACACACTCTATCAGAGTCTGCAAACACACACTCTCCATCTGAGTCAGCAAACACACACACTCTCCATCCGAGTCTGCAAACACACACACTCTCCATCCGAGTCTGCAAACACACACACTCTCCATCCGAGTCTGCAAACACACACACTCTCCATCCGAGTCTGCAAACACACACACTCTCCATCCGAGTCTGCAAACACACACACTCTCCATCCGAGTCTGCAAACACACACACTCTCTTATCAGAGTCTGCAAACACACACACTCTCTTATCAGAGTCTGCAAACACACTCTTATCAGAGTCCGCAAACACACACTCCGTCAGAGTCTGCAAACACACACTAGTCTTGCTTTTTTTCTTATCAGTGCGAAAGAGATCAAATAATTCCATTGAGTTAGTGTTATATATAATTCAAAACTTTTAAATGTCTTTTATTTGTACACATAATAAAAACAATGTTGTGATTTTCGTAAAATAAAGAAAATAAACATGATGCGCATTGTACCGTCTCTCTCAGTGTGAAGTCCATTCTGAAACACGACAGAAAATGAACTAATTCGACATGAGATATATGTCTTTAGAAAGCTTGAAGTGTCTATTTTTAAATGATGTAAATCATATCAAAAACAAATATTCTCGGTTTAAGTAATCCGTATGAAACCAACGATAGGTACAGTTTCTCAAGCGTTTGCTCATTAGCTCTAATGTGACCACAACCATGCGCACACAAGTGATTCTCATGCTAATCGTCCACGTGAAGGAACGCAGAGCTGTAAACGCCCTCATCACCTCTAAACATAACCTCAAACTTCATCATTCCTCTTCTTTTCATCAAGTTTGTAAGACACGCTGTGAGTTTACCTTAGATTTACCACAGAAGAATTTTAAGATAAAGTTATAAGGTAAGAAATTTATTCTCACATATTAGCTAGCGTGTTATTGTTGCATAAACTGGTGCCAGACGGACACAAACACAGCATGATATAAAATTAGGCTAGTATGAGTGTTTACACTGGTCTAAAAATTATAATATTCTTCATGTTAGGGTTTACTGTGAAATACAGTGATCGTGGATATCTGCTCAAATGTAGCCTAGATGTTTATAATGTGGTAACAATAATGTTTCATAGTGAGGAGCAGTTCGATCGCTTCAGTAAATATTTTGTTATAATTATTTTATGCAGCCCTACAAGTATATGCCTTACAAGGCACAACAAACCTGGTGTTCTTTATATATATATTTTTTGTGAATTTTAAATCGCAATTTTAACTAAAAAATAAATAAATAAATAAAAAAAATCTCACAATTATGGTGCGTTCACACCGGACGCGAATAGAGCGTCTAGCGCGAGTGATTTCAATGTTAAGTCAATGCAAAGACGCATTATGTGCGTAAAAAATTCCTGCGGCGCGGTAGATGCGAATTCGCCTCATTCGCGTGTAAAGTTTGCGCGAATGGCGCGAATTGAGCGTCTGGCGCGTTACGCACGAATGATTTATTTAGCGCTTTTTGTGCATTCAGGGGTTTGACGCGAATTCGCGTCTGCCGTCCGAGTTGAAAAATCTGAACTTCTGCGTCAAATTCGCGCCGCGTTAACCAATCAGGAGCCAGCTTGCTGCTGTCACGTGGTGAAGTAAATATTTTACCACATAAAAACTTGATTTTAATATATGAGACATTAATTTTGTATGATATTTATTCCATATCTAATCTAGATTATATGAAACATTATTATTATTCTAATGTAAAGAGAACCAACATACTTTAGTGCAAGAACATAGTTCGTGTCTGGACAGTGTTGTGTGAGGGAGAAAAAAACAGGACAGTTTAATCACTTTTGTAGTAGCCTAGGCTGGCTCCATTTATCATAAAAACAAAAATAAATTACAGATTAGGTGTGTGAGGGCGAGGGTGATCCTCGCTCCGATGCGGGAAAACAGGTAATCAAACTGGGCGCGGGACAGGCGGAAGTACCGCTGAAAGCGTCCGTCATCCAGGCGCAGCTCCTGGAGGAAATGGTGAAACTCGCCGAACTGGGTCCGCCTCTGAAGTGTCTGGTGGACCCAAATACGGCGACGATGATCCCTACGCCGCTGTTCTGCTCTCCAGAGCAAATACAGAGCGGTAACTCTCTCGATAAATGACCCATCAACAACAGACATCTTGTAAAAAGATGGCCGCCAACGGGATTCTAAACTTTTTCCTCTGACGCGCGTAAATTTCGCTTCAAACTTTTGTTTTTACGTGCGTCAGTTTCACTCTTGACGCGCGAATTAACACAAAGTGGTCAAGCATCAAACTAGACGCGGTAGACGCGAATTTGACGCGCTATTCGCGTCCGGTGTGAACGCACAGTTAGATTTTCTTGCCCAAATTGGCAATCGTTCACAGTTGTTGGTTTTTTTGGTTTTTTTTTACAGGGACCAGATGAGTCCTGCTGACTTAAATTCACACGAGTCTCTGCTTCATTTTACCATGTTCATGACATGTACAAACACCTTGGAAATGACAGGTATGGTAATCAGGAACGTTTCAGGAATGGCACAAAGGTGTGTGAATGTTCATGTGTCTCGGTTTAGATCAGTGTGTTCAATAATGTGCCTTTTTGTCCTTTGTATCTTTAGCTTTTTGCTTGTTTGGATTTATTTACAACACATAGTCCTTTCTTTTTAATCTCTCCACATTATTTGTGCAAGTTCCCTTGCACAAAGTCCCACCTAATAGGGCCATTAGGGGAGGTTCTTTGTCTTCCCACGTGTGAAACACATCAATATTCATGATTATTTATGTCCTCCCCGCATACAGCTTTCTTACTCAAAACATGTAATATAAATTTTAAATAATATTTTTTTTGTGATTGAGTGGGCAGGATGATAATTCTAGGCAACGTGATTCAGCTTTCAAGTCTTGTGAACAAATAATCAGTATGGGTTTTATGGCCTTATACATACATATACATATACACATATATATATATATATCTTATATATCCGATATCTTAGAGAGCAGGGTGGCCGATTTGCCGATATATATATTATATATATATATATATATATATATATATATATATATATATATATATATATATATATATATATACACATATACATATACATATACACACACACACACACAGGTCCTTCTAAAAAAATTAGCATATTGTGATAAAGTTCATTATTTTCCATAATGTAATGATAAAAATTAAACTTTCATATATTTTAGATTCATTGCACACCAACTGAAATATTTCAGGTCTTTTATTGTTTTAATACTGATGATTTTGGCATACAGCTCATGAAAACCCAAAATTCCTATCTCAAAAAATTAGCATATCGTGAAAAGGGTCTCTAAACGAGCTATTAACCTAATCATCTGAATCAACTAATTAACTCTAAACACCTGCAAAAGATTCCTGAGGCTTTTAAAAACTCCCAGCCTGTTTCATTACTCAAAACCGCAATCATGGGTAAGACTGCCGACCTGACTGCTGTCCAGAAGGCCATCATTGACACCCTCAAGCAAGAGGGTAAGACACAGAAAGAAATTTCTGAACAAATAGGCTGTTCCCAGAGTGCTGTATCAAGGCACCTCAGTGGGAAGTCTGTGGGAAGGAAAAAGTGTGGCAAAAAACGCTGCACAACGAGAAGAGGTGACCAGACCCTGAGGAAGATTGTGGAGAAGGACCGATTCCAGACCTTGGGGGCCCTGCGGAAGCAGTGGACTGAGTCTGGAGTAGAAACATCCAGAGCCACCGTGCACAGGCGTATGCAGGAAATGGGCTACAGGTGCCGCATTCCCCAGGTCAAGCCACTTTTGAACCAGAAACAGCGGCAGAAGCGCCTGACCTGGGCTACAGAGAAGCAGCACTGGACTGTTGCTCAGTGGTCCAAAGTATTTTTTTCGGATGAAAGCAAATTTTGCATGTCATTCGGAAATCAAAGTGCCAGAGTCTGGAGGAAGACTGGGGAGAAGGAAATGCCAAAATGCCTGAAGTCCAGTGTCAAGTACCCACAGTCAGTGATGGTCTGGGGTGCCATGTCAGCTGCTGGTGTTGGTCCACTGTGTTTTATCAAGGGCAGGGTCAATGCAGCTAGCTATCAGGAGATTTTGGAGCACTTCATGCTTCCATCTGCTGAAAAGCTTTATGGAGATGAAGATTTCATTTTTCAGCACGACCTGGCACCTGCTCACAGTGCCAAAACCACTGGTAAATGGTTTACTGACCATGGTATTACTGTGCTCAATTGGCCTGCCAACTCTCCTGACCTGAACCCCATAGAGAATCTGTGGGATATTGTGAAGAGAAAGTTGAGAGACGCAAGACCCAACACTCTGGATGAGCTTAAGGCCGCTATCGAAGCATCCTGGGCCTCCATAACACCTCAGCAGTGCCACAGGCTGATTGCCTCCATGCCACGCCGCATTGAAGCAGTCATTTCTGCAAAAGGATTCCCGACCAAGTATTGAGTGCATAACTGAACATAATTATTTGAAGGTTGACTTTTTTTGTATTAAAAACACTTCTTTTATTGGTCGGATTAAATATGCTAATTTTTTGAGATAGGAATTTTGGGTTTTCATGAGCTGTATGCCAAAACCATCAGTATTAAAACAATAAAAGACCTGAAATATTTCAGTTGGTGTGCAATGAATCTAAAATGTATGAAAGTTTAATTTTTATCATTACATTATGGAAAATAATGAACTTTATCACAATATGCTAATTTTTTGAGAAGGACCTGTATATATATATATATATACATATATACACACACATACACTTTATATTTATATAAATAAATATTTAATAAATTTGATAAATTTAATAAATATTTAAAAATCATTAAAATAAACATGCTTAGGCCCTATACTTTAGATGGCAACTTCTTGAATCTGCAATCCTATTACAGAATTTTTCACAAATAAAGTAATTGTTTAAAAATATATGAATATGTGAATAAAAAGGAAGTAAACACTGTAACAGGGCACTCAGTAATCTGGTAATTAATCAGTAATCACTGAAAATCATATTTTTTCAAATAAAGACTTTTTTTTTACTTTGACTTTTGACAAGGTAACGCTAATTTTACATACAGCACACAGTGAAAACGACATGAATGACACAGTGGGCCACTGGATATAGCACAGCATATTTTAAAATGAAGGATTTAAAGTGTTTCGATCGAATCTCCTGTGAAGCTGATCTTCTGTTCGCATTTACTCACTGCGCACGGACCGTCATTCGCAGGAACACGTTTATGCAGGCTACAAATGCACACTTCACAAGATATCACAGCTGGATTCGATTAAATCTGCAAGGTTTGTGAAATTAAATGTTTATTAGATATTCAGAGATTTGTTTAAATTATGTAGACGCGCATTTGCTGCATGTTGCTGCAAATGAGAAAGTATTTTAGGCTGATTGTATGCCTTTTCGGTTACAAATAATATAAAAGCAAACGTATTACTTTTTCGCATACCATTTACTTTCTTTGACCAGTTCTGTAGCCACCGGTTCTGTCTAACAAACTATTAGATCTGACTGACAGAGATCGTAAACTAATGAAGACGGAGAATGAGTGAGCGCTGTGTGATCAGGCGCTGCCGGTCTCTTCTCAGGTGCTGGTGTTCTCAGCGCCGCCCGTCAAAATAAAAGTCCGCAGCTCCGTCAAAATAAAAGTCCCGCTTACAACACATCGGCCAATCAGAAAAACTTATCGGCCGATGCCGATATTTAAAAAAAAGCCAAATATATATATATATATATATATATATATATATATATATATATATATATATATATATATATATATATATTAGTGCTGTCAAACAATTAAAATATTTAATCGAGATTAATCGCATTAATGTCATAGTTAACTCGCGATTAATCGCACATTTTTATATATTCTGAATGTCTCTTGATTTCTTTTTGTTCATTATTTTTTCTCATTTTAATGCTCTTATCAACATGAAAAAAGTGGATTGCTTGCTTTGTGCACATTTTTTTTTTATTGAAAACAACATTGGCAATACTGTGTGCAATTTCACACTAACATTCTCACTTGGAGCAAATAATTTCTTTGTAACACAATGTAACACTGTCCATCAATAAAAGGGTGAAAGAAATACTGTCGAGGTACTGATATTGACGAGGGGGCGGAGAATTCGCATCAGCTGTGTGTGTGTGCTTGGCCATCATCAAGTGGTATTTCAGACTGGACGTGCTGCGATGATGATAGCTCAGTTCATAACGACAAAACACACAGCTCACTTTGGTCTAGTCAATGGAACCATTTGGCAACTTTTTAAAAGTAAACTTTCCATTCAGAATCTTATTGGCATCCATTTCGGCGTCTCGCGCTCGTAACGTTAACCTATTTGGCCGGCTCGCAAGCCCAAACAAGTGTGTGCGCGTGCCTGTTGTTTTGTTTCCGGTCTAGCTAGATCCACTTGCGCTTTGGTCGACGAAGCAACAAAACGTCCTCGCACGGCGCAAGCCCTTGAAATGAATGGGTTTCATAGCGCAGCGCCGCGCATGCCGCGTCCTGTTGCAAAAGCATGTGAAAAAAACTACAAAGTTTGCTAGGCCAAAAAGACCGTTAATCTCGCGATAAAAAAATTAATCACGTTAAAATGGTTTTGCGTTAACGCCGTTAATAACGTGTTTAACTGACAGCCCTAATATATATATATATATATATATATATATATATATACAAAAAATCCTAGCGGAAACACTGTAATGCATGTCACCCACCATGATCCAACGCCCCATCAGCTCCGTCTGGATACAGCTTTCCTTTCAGATTCCTCAATGCGGTTTCAAAATCTTCATCTGTGCAACACCGAGAGAAAACACACGTGAAGCATTATTTACCACACGTCGAGGCCCAGACACATGCACACTGATCTGACATAATCATGGACAAAAAAACTGATTATACTTAAAATACAGTTTAGATCTTACCATCATTGTCATCGTCACTGACGTATCCTGGGACGTTTTTGTAACAGAAGAACGCAGGAGGAAGCATCAGTCGGGCGGCCAGTTCTGCTTGCTCTCTCGTTGGCTTGCGCTCAAATATAATCTCAACATCATCATCATCTTCATTACACACGTCCGCAGCGTTCTTCTGTTCTGACCCAGACGAAACTGTCAAAAAGAATAATTTCAGCTAATGCAACAAGAGATGTTTGGAACAACAGGACTGAAGCTTTCAGAAGCAAGTCTTTTACAAATCTGAAACTGAAGTGCATGTATCAGACGCCACAAAACCCCTCATACGTCTCATCTAGCGTCTGCAGTGACGACACATTTCACACCAAACATTAGATCAATAGTAGACACACATGCAAACACTCATGCTCCCTATCAGACTGTGAAACAAGAGCATCCAACCAGAAATGTAATCCATAAATTTTTTCTTAACTGCTCTATTACATACAACTCTGAATCATAAACTGAATCAAGGCATCAACTGCCACTGCTGCCTTTTAACGTCACGACGTAACGGAAGCAGCAGCAGATCTTTTTCTTCCATATTGTGATGCATGTCAAATTTGATCAGATTATTAGAAAAGAAAAAAAGTAGGGTGGTGCTTGGTTCTATTTACTGCTTGTTGATTGGATGTTGAGATGTGGGCGTGGCTCTCGAGTGTATGCAGATGAGCGGGAGCTGATTGGAGAAGACTTGCGTACGTCACCAGAGCAAAGACTGACGCTTCACTGGAAGATACAGTTATGGCACTGCCATTAAATTCACAGTGAATTCATGAACTGATGAAAATCTATAACTTAAAGCAATGCGAGTCGCTTTGGATAAAAGCATCTGCCAAATGCAAATGTTCTGTCACTCATCTGAAAAGTAAAGAGGGTATATATTAGGCACAACTCTTTATCTTGACTATAATGGGGAAACACGGTGATCCATCATTAACTTCTAGTGAGGGAACATATGAAGCACTTAAACTACAGCATAAGAATAAGGTAAGAAGCAACAACAGCTAAACAGGTTTAGTGAAATCCACTCTCAGCACAGCATGCAGATCCACACACCGATTTGTTAGCTGGTTAGACTCACAACATCCCACTAGTACTCTAAGCCGAAAGTGTTCAGTTGTCCGTTGGCCATCTGAGCATGTGATGGGAATTTAGTGTGCTAACTGCCAACAAGTGCGTTCACAAGGTACAAGTCAGAAGCGTTTATACTGAACTTGATTTTGAAAGAGTATAGAAGATGACTCCTGGTCAGTGAAGTTTACTCAGGCCATGTCCACACTAATACGTTTTCATTTGAAAACGCATCTTTTTCTCTCCGTTTTGGCCTTCCGTCCACACGGATACGGCGCTTTTATTAATGAAAACAAAGCTTTTTGAAAACGCACACCAAAGTGGATGAATTTGAAACCACCGCTTTCGCGTTGTAGTGAGGACTATGAAGCCGGAGGTATTTGAAAACGATGACGTAAGTTTAGTCACGTGATTCATCTCGTACCAATAGATATTCATGTTACCGGTGGTATTGTGCCTGCTATTCACTTTCACACAGTTGCTAAAATATGTTACTTTGCACACTCTTCATATCACAGTCCTACAGTAGGTAGCCAACCAGAATGCCTATTACCGCCGCGACTCGTGCAGCGGCAAATCCACCGCGGCAAAAATAAACTAGTCGCATTTCAAAGTCGTTCGCGAAATGGCCGCCAGGTGGCGCAAAGGGACATTTAGCAAAACAGCCGCAATTGCTGCATTTTGAAACGTAAGTGCGGGGCTAATGTCAATTAACAGTAAGGATGAAATACTACAACTATGGCAATTTCCAAATAAGCAACAAACATGAAAAATTAAAACGAGAGCTATTTGCATTTTCTGTAGGCTATAATAATGAAACAAACAAAGATTTGGTGAAGCTGAAACTGCATGTTAAAGTAATAATTGTATTATTAATTAAAGACAGACAATTTTGTTAATGTTATTTAAACAAACGATCATACAATTTATAGTATACATAGTAGTAGCCTATACATATAGACGTTTATTTGTACGAACTATTAGGCTATATATCTCTGTTTGTATCTGTTTATTAAAAAACACAGCACAAGGTCTTGTAAAAAAAAACAAGAATGAGACTGATTGAATATGTAAAAAATAAAATAAAAATAAACAAACGAAACAGAATAGAACAAACTTTTAGAACAAAAAATAATAAAAATAAAAATAATTTAGCCTACAACAGATTCGGCTAAATTTAACGAAAGCAAAACTTAATTAAGTAAAAGTAAGCCTACATTTAAACAGAATATAACAAACTTTTAGAGCAGAACATTTTATGAATCAAAAGTTAAAATAGGCCTCTCTCGCAGTCAGTGGAAATAAATTAGGTGCAATAACGCTAAACTATTGAGGAATGAGAGGATTGAAAGAGCGCTTCTCTCGTGTGCGCGCACACTGACTGATGAACAACCGAAGTTCTGGGCAGTTCTCAGTGAGAAAAGTCGTGGTCGAGTGGTAGAACTTAAGTGGTTTCTATAATTTAGATGACACGGGTTCAAATCCCGAATAAACACGGGCTATTTATAAAATACAATTTCCATGCATTTCCATTTTACACAAAGGAACAAATATTATCCAACAGATTGACTGAATTTATATCAATCTGTATAATAATTCCAATCGTAATTTCAAAAGCAGTTCTGTTAAAAAAATATAAAAAAAAAACTTCATGGGGTTCCATATAGGCTACAGAAAGAGTTTTTAAAAACATGGTTGTGTAACAAGGTGCGATTTGCTGGTGGGGGATTTCCCCCTCCACAGTAATCAATGCTATAGCCTAATTCACCAATACACCATATCAAATATATTATATATTTTTAAAAATATGCAACACGCACGTTTAAACAACAAACAATAGCCTACAATATGAACCGGCGCTTCTGCTCCTGTATTGAGAGATAACATGCAGCGCGTTTCTGTTACGATCCTGGTTCCAGTGGCCTTAATACATTCACGGCTTTTCAAAATGTCACAAAGCGTTTTGAGATGTTTTTGAACGAAATATTGATGTTAATAATTAAGTGTTTTGGCACACCGAGTGGCGCTACGCATTGTTCTAAAATTGGGTTTTATTCTGGCATGTTGAACTAGAGTTCGACAAACGCGGCGGCGCTTTCACTTGAATTTATTTTTTCTCATAACAGCTAAAAGAACTTAAAAGGCTAGCCTACTCCGTAATTTTTGGTCATACAGATAATATATCATCTTTTAAAACTGTAAAAGGTCTACAATATGCTAACGATTAAAACGTTTTCTCGCTCATGTGAACGAACACACTGGAGAAACAAACGTTTGGTCATTTCACAAAGAGTTAAATTCATGGCCGAGTGGTAGAACTTACGGTTCGATCATTTAGATGACACGGGTTCAAATCCCGAACAAATTTGGGGCTTTTGTAAATTTTATATTAGCCTATTAATGCATTTTATATCCTATTATTAATGCAGAGAGATTTGTCTAGTTCTAAAACTCTGTTACACCATATAGTTTTTGCTTATATTTATAAAATAAAATTGCCAAGCATTTCCATTTTACACTGGAACAAATAGTATCCAACAGAATGACTTTACATCTGTATAATAATACCAATCGTAATTTCTAAAGCAGTATTTATAATTTATTTATCAATAATTTATTTGTCGAAATGTTGCAATATTGTTTCATTTAAGTTCATAATTATTCTATAAATGTTATTTAGGCCTAGTTTAACAGCAGCACAACGAAGCACTGTGGTTCGAGGTTTATTTGAATAAAAAAGAACAACTTATTGAAATTGAATGATAAATAAAGTTTCATGACAGAAATATCACTACATGTAGCTTACGTTATGTAATTCCTTCATTATCAACACTTTAATAGTCTAATGCTTAACTGTAATGCTTAAGTGTTTAAGTGTGAATTGCGACTTCTTTTTGTTTTAAGTCAGTCTCAGACTCAGAGAGCCTGTGGGGTGTGTGTGTGTGTGTGTGTGTGTGTGTGTGTGTGTGTGTGTAAGTCAGTCTCAGACTCAGAGAGCCTGTGGGGTGTGTGTGTGTGTGTGTGTGTGTGTGTGTGTGTGTGTGTGTAAGTCAGTCTCAGAGAGCCTGTGGGGTGTGTGTGTGTGTGTGTGTGTGTGTGTGTGTGTGTGTGTGTGTGTGTCAGTCTCAGAGAGCCTGTGGGGTGTGTGTGTGTGTGTGTGTGTGTAAGTCAGTCTCAGACTCAGAGAGCCTGTGGGGTGTGTGTGTGTGTGTGTGTGTGTGTGTGTGTAAGTCAGTCTCAGACTCAGAGAGCCTGTGGGGTGTGTGTGTGTGTGTGTAAGTCAGTCTCAGACTCAGAGAGCCTGTGGGGTGTGTGTGTGTGTGTGTGTGTGTGTGTGTGTGTGTGTGTGTGTGTGTGTGTGTGTGTAAGTCAGTCTCAGACTCAGAGAGCCTGTGGGGTGTGTGTGTGTGTGTGTGTGTGTGTGTGTGTGTGTAAGTCAGTCTCAGACTCAGAGAGCCTGTGGGGTGTGTGTGTGTGTGTGTGTGTGTGTGTGTGTAAGTCAGTCTCAGACTCAGAGAGCCTGTGGGGTGTGTGTGTGTGTGTGTGTGTGTGTGTAAGTCAGTCTCAGACTCAGCCGTGGGGGGTTTGGAGGGACAGTGGCTTTATCGTGCGTGCACAATAGGTGTTAATGTTCGTCTTTCATATGGAGATGTCGGATAGCCAGCCTGATGAGCAGGCAAAGGCTAAATTATTTGTGTCCAAATGTAGGCCCTAGCCTATATCTTATTAAATTATAAATATTGTATATTTGTATTTAAAGTTTTTTCACACAAAATTTCAATTAAAGTGTTCAATCCAGTTGTTTCAACTGGTTTTTCTAGAGTTTTAGAATGTTTGAGCAGTGTGTATGATTGTTAACAATCTGGCATTATCTAAACATGAACTGTCGACGAAACGCGTTCATGCCACAGCAGATACAGAGCTCTTTAATTCGCGATCAACCTCGTTTTATTGTAAAGTGAATTCAACCAGGCATGCTATGTCTTTGAAGCAACAAAGGCTAAATAATTTGTTACAGTTTTTTTTGGGAGGGAGGGAGACAAAATAAACTTGCTAAAAAGAGATCAAGCGCGAGAGAGAGGCAAAGAAAAACGCATGTTCTTAATTTATGTGGCTTTGGGCTATTTTCGTTTTGTACTGTTTTAATTGTTTAATTTGGCTGAAATTTCTTTGGCAATACAAATTTTAAATGTTGCAAGAATAAGATTCTGAGTTTCTTATTTTGCATCGCAAAGGAAATAAACTCTAAACTCAATGCAACCCTGTTTTAAACAAATAAACTCTCCCGACACTTTATTTAAACCTTAAAAATTTGCGATGGGTTTCAAACTTAATTAATTTTAGTGTTCTTTTACATTTTCATTTGTTTTTATATTGAAAGTAATACTATTTAGTTAGTCTGTCAAGTCAACAAAATCAGTCTTTTCTGATTTGTTCAATATGGATCTGTTTTGAAAAATTTCTCCCGTTGCTATGGCCAGGTATCACTGTCAGTCAACTCAATTTCGTGAATGATTCACAAAACAATAATTTAGCAGATTAAAGACAAGCATCATTATTTTCATTTTCTGACGCGATCAGCTTTCTTTTTTTATTTATTTTCATTTCCCTCATCAGTTTTGTCGTGCAGCGGCTCTACATGGAATGTAGCAAATTTACGTTAATGTGGCATTGATAATTAAACAAACGCTTGACATTAAATAAATAAACAGTTAATGAACTCGCTAATAAACAGTTAGCCTACCTATTTAAGCATCAAGAACGGTAAAACATAAATGAAGTCGGCCAACAGAATGTTGGTTACATTGAGATTCGATCTCGGATCGCTTGAAGCGCAGTGACTCATGTTGTTGCGTTAACCACTGACTTACCGTCTGAACGCTATTAAATTTCGTCTTATGCTCTTCAAGAGCCTCATTGATAGCCTAATATATTTCGGTTGTAATGTTTTCACTATTTATTCAATTTAATTTCAGTATTGTGATTATGAATTCGTTTATGTTTCACTTGAATTCATCTGTTACCAGCTTTCAATCGCTCTGAATGAGCCGCGGCGCGGCGTTAGATTACGCAATAGAGAGAATAAACGGACACCTTTCAAAGTCTGTGATTGTAGCGCCTCTTAGCGGTAAAAGGCAGCAAATACAGATCCGAATTTTACCGCCGCGGGAGCGGCGGCGGTAAAAGTATTATTCTGGTTGAGTAACCACTGTACAAACATGACAATTTACTCACATTTGCTGTCCTACAGCAAAACATAAGCAGTTGAGTTTTAGACCACACATATAATGGTGAGTGAGTGCGACCTGGACGCATCAGTGAATGGTGAGATATTTTGCTCAAATAAAATTATACTGACAGAAGAATTGCGCAATAACTATTATTTTTCCATCTACATCATCTCAGTGAGCTTTTGTGAGTTTTTACGCATGTGCAGTCAGGTGAATTTAGGGTTTTCAGGCGTTTTTCAAAAGTTTCTCATCTACCCTGAAATGTCAGAAAACGCTAGTGTGGACGGAGAGCAATTTCAAACGAAAACGCCATTTTCAAATGTATCCAGATTAATGTAGATGTAGCCTCAGAAACACTCAAGTGTTCAAAGAGCCAGCTGGAAACCCAAACTGTAGGCCTTCTGTCCTGTTCTGCACAGACATCTCATCGCCAGACAGTTTCAATCCTATCAAATCCAGTTACTCTTCACTGACAAAATTACACAATAGGTACTTGCATTATTCCTCTGTTAAATACAGACAGATATGGCATGAACTGGACAGTGAAAGTCAAGCAACTTCAAATAGCATTGAGAAGAACTTCCCGAACAACAGGGCTGGGTAAAAAAAATATATATATTATTTCTCGATTTTAATTGATATTTTAGTCTACGCTGTTTTCAGTGGATGAACAGAACATTGTGTCGCACCTCCCATTACAGCAGCAAATAAACATCAAAAGGAATGTTGAAAGATACAGAACAACTTACTGAAACCAATCATGTCTCATGTAATCCATCAGTGTTTCAACCGCGGAAAGACCTCAAAACAGTTGGAGAACAATGTCACGTAACGTCACATTAACCTCAGAAAAGAATGTTTTCTACACGTTCGAAATACTGAGAACAGATGAGCTGCAGATACTGAGCATGCGTGCTAGCACCGTCTGTACCGAACGGTTTCTTTCGGACAACTGATACTGTGCTGATACATGAGCACAGGTGAACCGAGGACTTGGAGGAATGAGGGGGTGAATTTGGCGAAATGTACGTTTATTTAATAACAAATACAATCTACTAGAGAATGCGAATGCAACTAATTTTATTAAACATTTTAACATGATGAACATGCAACAACTGTTCAGTCAAAACTTGTAAATGAATTTTGCTATTTACTATTGTTTATGCAAGTTATATTAAGCTTTATGAGCTGGATCCTGGTTTCTGTAAAAAGTTGATGAAGACTTTATTCACTTTATATCTTTAAGGCGTGTAAAACATCCACGTTTGCACATCAGTGCCTGTATTGGGTGCTTTTGCAAAACGTTAATGTAAGAAACTTGATGATGGCTATAATTATTATTAATTTAACTTAAGTTATGATTACAAATTACTTTATTTAAATGTGTTTGAATGTATTTTCATCCGCCGGGATTTTAGAATTGACATCATTACACAAGGACGTAAAAGAACAGGTGAATGAAACGAACTGTCCGAATGACTTCCCATCACTACCTTCAACATTACAGTAAAGGACCAGCTGACTCACTGCATAGTTTACAGTATTAGTTGAGAGATTTTCTTTCCTTGAGAAAAGTTGACATTTACTGTACCAGATATGTTCAAATGAATCGATATAGAATTGGATCGGAATCAAATTGCAAGCTTATGAATCGAATCGTGAAATTTGTGTCAATACCCAGCCCTACCGAACAATATTTAAGTCAAAACCTAATGATTTATTTTTTATTTCCAAATGTTTATTTGTTCTGAACATTCATTTAATATCGTATAAGCTGAATAAATCTAAAGAACTATAAAAATAGCGGTGTTCTAAATACATGTGAACATCAGTCAGGTCATCAAGAGACCGAAGAAAGATTTCATGAGGGAGTCAAGGGGGATTCTATAAACAACCAATTATCTTGATTTTCTGCTTTTCTGCAAATCATTGACATTGCAATAACATCTTATAGAATTGTCATTTACGGATGTAGTGTCTTCACTCAAAAAAGTATTTTATGGCAAGTGCTATTAACAGGGATTAAAGTGCAAAAAATTCTTCTGACTGAAATTTTTTTCAGGCCAAGTCATATTCCTTTAACTTTATTTAAATAGTTGAGACAAATAGCGTTTTAAGGGGAGATGTTTTAAACCGCTTTAATATTGCCAGTTTGCGTATTTTAAAAGCTATTTTAATCTATGAAAAAATTTTAATTAGCTTGACAAATAATCAACCATCTACATAACTTTTCAGTGCATGTTTTTATTTATCTTATAAGACCAAACAATGCTAAACTATATTAATATATAGTTTGTTCCATGGCAAATCGTTTTGGCTGAGGGCAAAGTGAAGTTTCATAACTTTATATATTTAGGCTATTTAACTTTAACTTTGTAGCCTATTAGAGAGCTGACTTATGTTTGACTGAATTGTTTGATTTATTTCTCATTGTATAGCTTCTTATAGCCTACCTATTAGGCTACTTATACTTTTATACTGGATATTATTGATCATTAAAACTGACATTTAACAAAAAGAGACAGGGTTGTGTAATGTTATATATTCTAAAATATATAAAATATTCTTTATATATATTTTACTATGCATTCTCTTTACTGTATGTGTACATGCATAATAAAATAAAACGATACAACCCTGTCTCTGTTTGTTAAATGTCAGTTTTAATGATTAATAATGTTTCATATTTTTGAAATGAAAACAAAAATAAGCAGGGTTGTGTTTTATATTTCGTGTTATAAATATATGCAGTGAAGATAATAAATGTGCGTTGCCTGAACCACATTTGTGTGGCCATTAATATGTTTGTTTATGATAATATGTTCATTTATAAATTAAAAGAGGTGTTTATATATATTTCGTTTTATTGTTGATGAAAAGAGGCAGAGTTGTATTTTATACCATATTTCGTTTTATTGTTGTCTAAAATATACATAAAGAGATAACCGGAGTAGCCAGAGCGAGCTGAGTGACGCGATCAAGAACGCGCTGTTCCATTTGCAGAATAACCGGACTCGCGTCCTCGGGAGTTGTTCTCCTGAGTCGAACTTGGCAAGTCCGAAGTTTGCGTACTTGGTATTGAGAAACGGCCAATATTTACCCGCGTTCTGTTTTCTATCATGCGCCGTGCACGTTTGCGATGATGTAATATGCACGCAAACGCACCAGGGAGTGTGAAACCAGACCAACGCTGCGGGGGGCGCCGGGAACAAACGCGC
Organism: Gila robusta; assembly: GCA_030770095.1. Lineage (NCBI taxonomy): Eukaryota > Metazoa > Chordata > Actinopteri > Cypriniformes > Leuciscidae > Gila > Gila robusta. Next base: position 444,918 of record JAVALU010001534.1, on the reverse strand, counting down.
TCGGATTCGGACCGCAGCAAACCAGCTGTAGCCTGACATGCACTTATCCAAAAAGATGAATTGAGTGAACACGGAGCAGTTTTTCCGTGAGCGGGAATTGAAAACCCGGACTGGACCATAAGCGAAGTGATTACAGAATGCTTAGAGTGGAGAGAGGAATGTGCTTTCGCTCCAATCCAGGCTTTATCACATCCCCCTCAGCAGGGTGAATACACCTCGTCTTTCCTTAATTTAAGACCTATTCAAACTAAAATTAAGACATTTATCACACTATTTGAGAAATGAAAGCCTATTTACGGCCTTAAAATTATGAAAAGTGAATTTAGGACATTAAGGAACATTAAGGACAGACGGGAACCCTGCAATTGACGGAAATCCGTCATAGACTCGCTGCAATTAACGGAAATCCGTCGTAGAGACGGAGAACTTTAATCCCTGTATTAATCAACATAATTAATTGCGGTATTTTACGAGAAATGTTTTTATGTTGTCATAATTGTGCAGCCCTAACTCATGTTTTTTGTGTCCCAGAGATTGATCTCTGTAGTCCATCAGAAAAATGTGCCACATCTGTTTTAATGCAAATTCTATTGATACTTGCCCAATCAAGTATCTTGACTACTGCGTTTAAGACTGTAAAGAGCAACAACATCATAACTGAAATCCAAATAGGCCAAATAGCTCTTTGTTATTTACTACATCAACAGAAGCAGCTGTCTACAATGTTGGAAACGTCTGCTACACGAACAACATATAGCCGAGACAAAAAAATCTTGCAACACCACATCCCAAAAACCACACCTATTGGCGTCACATTTCAAGAAGGGAAAATAACTTTACAAGACACTCCCTGCTGAATACTTTAAGGACTTTGAAGCCACTGGTGCACTTTAATTGTAAATTCTACTAAAGTTTCAAAACAAACATCTAAAGGTTAGCCAATTTCCGATCATGCAAACATTTTGATTGAGGCCAAGGAAACAATGTTTATCACATCATTCAGCCAAAGTCAGGTCTCCCGGCTCATGCCAGTCAGTGAGAACTCTGTGTGCCACAGTAAACTGTGACCTGAAATACCTTGGGCTTCAAACTGGGTGGCTGATGTGCAGCTCCAAAATGCCATTGGATTATTTTTGAAAAGCCTAAAATCCAAACCTAAAAAAAAGTTACGTGTTAAAGATTTTTTGTTATTCTTGTCAGGGACTTGAATTTATCTCAGTTACTGAGTGGATGGTGAAAATCAGTCTCTATACGACAGAAACATGGGCTTAATGACATCAGCTGTAAAGGAGACATTTCAGAGGCAACAAATTGCAAGGACATTTTTTTCTTCCTTGGGAAAACATCAATGAACAGTGCCCAATAAGATCATGAACTTGTAAATAAACCATGAAACTGAACAACTAGAATATAAACTAGGGATGCGTTTAGCTCCAACCTTGATTAAACACACCTAAACCAGCTAATCATTATCTTTAGGACTACTTGAAAAATTGCAGGGAACAGGGTTGGAACTAAAACTACAGGACGGTAACCCTCTGAGAACAGGGTTGGACATGCCTGATCTAAACTAAGAGGTCTAAACAGTTCCATTCATAAACTATGGGCCACAGAATATAGCTTACTTGTTGGGATGCTGAAAGGATTCCCAATGGATGGCTGACTGGTCACTTCCTGTCCCGAGGTTTTCAGTCTTGAGGCACTTGTTTCCTCATCTTTTGGACTGGGAATCATAACAGGAGATCTCTCTTTTGATGACAAAGGGCTCCCAAAGATCTTCTGCACAGAGTCTGACCCAAAGACAAACTTGGGAGGAGAGACCAGAGAGAACTTGGGACTCTTGGTGACCTGAGCACCAAGCTCTGCCCCAGGCGACCCATCTAGTTTAGGACTGCTTTCAACCTCAGGAAGTGCAGTACGTTCTTTTGTGGTTTCCTCAAGTACAGCAACTGCAGCCTTACCACAAAGTGGCTCTTGGCGGAAGGTAGGTAATCTTTCGGAAAGCAGGGTGAGAAGAGTGTCTTTTTCCTGGGCAGTCTTGGCCTCTTCGAAGACTTCTTTGAAAGTACTTGCCGTTTCCTCCAGTTTAAACCGTACAGCCAACTGTTCAATCTTGCCCTGCCCTTCAGCAAAATCGAAGGCACTCCAGATCCATGCTTTCTCGGATCCTTTCATGGGCTCAAGATTCATATTTGAAGCAATCCAATGGTTTGCACACAGTTTCAGGACCTGGTCCCGCCTCATCACAAGTCTAACACGCTTTGTTTCATAGTTTTGTAGTATTTTAAGGTCTCCTATACCACGTTCCTTCCACTGATTAAGTTCTTTATCATAGCGGTATAGTTTGGCCCTGTGACTGAAAATGACTTGCTCGTTCTCCTCTCCTGTTGAGACCTCGACAAGATCAGGCAATGGCACAACGGGCTCAAAGTACTGACCATCTCGCTCTTCCTCTTGCGATGCTTCTTGTTCATCATCTGTGCCAACAGAAGCCTGGCTCTGGTTTAGCTTAGTTGGAGACTTGGAGGGACTGAGAATAGGCTGAAAACTGAAACTAAAGCCTGTGGACGATTCGCCAAAACGGAACAAACTTTTTGCTACTGAATCAGGCTGCGAAGAGGTATTGCACACAGAAGAATCAGCATAGTTCTCGAGCGCTTCTTCTTGCAAATCATAATTATCCCATTCTAAAGCAGTTGTGGTGCTTTCAGAGTCGAGCTTGACTATGACTGAAGAGGTACTGATACCTGCAATGCTACTTTCATCATCCTTGCTTTGGTAAGTTAAGAATGATTTCAGGTCTTTCAGACCAGATTTCATTTCTTCAGCTTTCTGTATAAGATGGGCTGTTCTGCCAGTATTCACAAGCTTGTGAGGGGTTTGTAAAGGAATATCCAATAGCAGCCGCTGACACTCCTCAAATTTTTGCTTGAACTCTTCTGCAAGCTCTGGTGTTTTGAATTTTGCCGCAAGCTGTTCTAATCTGGCATCTCCATCTGAAAAGTCATTGGCAATCCACATCCAGGCTCGGTCTGACCCAGAGAGGGGCTTCAAGTTCATTGTGGTTGTGATCCAATGATTAGCACATACCTTCAACACCTGCTCTCTCCTCATAAGAACTCGAAGTCGCCCATTCTTATTATTTTTGAGCAGTTTAAGGTTGCCAACTCCTCTTTCTTTCCATTGGCTAATTTCTGTATCAAATCTGAAGAGTTTGACACGCTGCGAATACAAGCTTTTCTCATCTTCTTCCCCTGTAACAAGGTCAACCTTCTCAGGCATCTGAACAACTGGCTCAAACTGAATATCGTCATTATCCTCTGTTTTGTACATTTCATCTTCTTGATCGGCAGAGGTGTCTGTCTTGGAGCTGGAATTAATTCCTGTAAACAACTGCTGGCCAGCCCCTGCAAATCCTTTGAAAGTGGGATCCTCCTGGCCAAACTGAAAACTACCTTGTGAGCACGTTGCCAAGTCTGCAAAACTAAAAGAGTCAGGCTTACCGGTAAGGAGGGGATTATTATCGTGACTACCAGTGCCTAAAGGCTCATCTGAGGAACTTGGGATTGCCTCTTTGTCCTTCTCTCTGTGAAATTCAGTACTATCCTTCTGGCCGAACTTTAAACTACCTTGTGAAGAATTTGCCAATTCTGCGAAACCAAAGGAGTTAGGCTTACCGGTAAAGAGGGGATTATTATCATGACTACCAGTGTCTACGGGCTCATCCGAGGAACTTGGGATTGCCTCTTTTTCCTTCTCTCTGTGAAGTTCAGCAATATTTTTCAGGAGGTCAGATGCAGATCCATTTTGTGACTGTCCGTCTGATGCGTTTGTCTCAGATTCTGCAATGCCAAACTTGAAACCACCAGCGGGCACTGGCATGGAAAACGAAAAATGTGAACTGCTTGACTTATCAGCCTGAGTTGTAGAGGACTCTACAAACTTGAAACCTTCTGAGGATGCTTTTTCCTTACTTGTACCAAACTGAAAAGCAGGACCTGGATTGAAATTGGCTGTAAATCCTGTTGCAGCAGGTTGCTTGCTAGAACTACCAAAACTGAATGAAAAAGAGGAACTTGATGGTGCAGTAGCGGCCTTGCCTTTCATATTTGGGTTTGCTGCCTGACATGAAACACACTGCCTAGCTGTACCTTCATTTCTTACCAGGCAAGTGTCACAATCCCACGCAGCTAACTCAGTGCTGCAGGGGGCTTTGCAAGAAACGCATTCAGTTGCTGAAGCATCATTCCTCACTAAGCAGGAGTCACAGTCCCATTGACCCTCTTTCTTGACAAATTGAGAGCCAAAACCAGAGCCAAAAGGAAGTGCTGGAGTTGCTGACACTTTCGCATGTTGTGGTGTATCAGCCTGAATAGTTTTCTTATCAGCTTGAGCTGCAAGGTCAACAGATGATACTGCAGATTCATTTGATCCAAATTGAAAAGAAACTGGTAATTGAGAGCCAAATGCTAAAGCCTTTGAGCTGACATCAGTGTCTCCAGTAAGTCCAAAAGAAAAAAATTTGGCAGGAGGAACCACAGGCACAGTCTCTTTGAGTTCCTCTACAGGTTTGTTCTTTGCTGTAGAAGGAGATGCACTGTTGCAGGCAACACACACTGCAGATGTGGGAGCGTTTCTTACACAGCACACATCGCAGTCCCATTCACCCTCCTTCTTGGAAAACAGTGTTTTAAGATCCATTTCTTTGGATGATACCTGAGGCTTCGGAGTTTCACATTTCTTTTTCAACTGTTGGCCATGTGGGAACTCCACAGATTTATCCTTTGTTGTAGAAGGAGCTGCACTGTTGCAGGCAACACACACTGCAGATGTAGGAGCGTTTCTTACACAGCACACATCGCAGTCCCATTCACCCTTCTTCTTGGAAAACAGTGTTTTAAGATCCATTTCTTTGGATGAAACCTGAGGCTTCGGAGTTTCACATTTCTTTTTCAACTGTTGGCCATGTGGGGCCTCTACAGGTTTATCCTTTGTTGTAGAAGGAGCTGCACTGTTGCAGGCAACACACACTGCAGATGTGGGAGCGTTTCTTACACAGCACACATCGCAGTCCCATTCACCCTTCTTCTTGGAAAACAGTGTTTTAAGATCCATTTCTTTGGATGAAACCTGAGGCTTCGGAGTTTCACATTTATTTTCCAACTGTTGGCCTTGTGGGGCCTCTAGAATGAATTTTTGAGCCTCCTCAAATTTGTATTTAAACAGTGCGGCATCATCCGCAGTTTTAAAACGAATGGCCAACTGCTCAGTCTTGGGCATTTCATCTGCATAGTCCATAGCATACCACACCCAGGACTTGTCAGATCCAGCATTTGGTTTGAGGACCATATCTGCAGTGATATAGTGATTAGCACAGATTTTGAGAACCTGTTCCCTCCTCATCAACAGACGAACTTTCCCAGAAGTTCTGTGTTTTAGAATTTTGAAACTTCCAATGCCCCTCTCTTTCCATTCTTTAGTTTCAGGGTCGAACCGGAAGAGTTTTGCTCTCTTGCAGAACATCTCCTCTTCCTCCTCCTCACCAGTTTTCACATCAACCTTATCAGGAAGAGGTACAATGGGCTCAAAATGAGGTCCATCCTCTTCCTCTTCCACATGGGTGCTATCATTATCACTTTCCCCGCTTTTCTCTTCCCGAGCCTCTGGATTTCCTAATACTGGTTTGGTTCCATTTGCAAAGCTAAATCTTTGGTTAGTGTTGTCAAAAATATTCATTTTGCTCTGAGTAGCATCGGTGAATGAAAACCCTGTGGCACTTTTACTCCCAAAAGTAAAGACTCCACTTTGGCTAGGCGGATGCTCTTGGGTTTGATGTTTCGGTTCTGATGGTCCTTCCGCTTTGGGAGGAATATCTGACGTCAGAAGTCCCAAGAGGCTTTCACTATTTTTCAACTGAGCAGAGGAAAAGGTGAAATCACCATCATTGGACTTGAAATTGGAGTTGAACTTGAATGCAGTTGTTGCCGATGTTGATGGGGCAACGGCAACCCCCCCAAAGTTTGGAACCTTAGGAGGTTCACCTGTGAACTGTGACCCAAGACTCATCTTGGGGTCAACAGCCTTGTTTTCACTGCTCTTGGATGGTTGAGTGGATGTATCGACACATGGCTTAGTGAAATATCCAGGCTCTGGCAATGTTGGATTGACTGTAGGTTGAGGAAAATTGTGACCATAATACTCTTCACTGTATGGGGAGAGTAAGGATGTAGCTGGTGACTCAAACCGGATGGGAGCACCAAAGACCTGCTCTTGAGGATATATGCATGCAGGAGTTGACTGAAGAGGTGGTGTGTGTGTTGATTGTTGGTAGGCATACATATGCTGCTGTGGAGGAAGACGATTCATCCCGTATACTGGGCCCTGCAGAGGTAAACAACAAAACTTTGATATTGATTCTCTGCGCTTTTTCTTGGTAAACTAAAAAGGTAGAATATATTGCATTTACATGAAAAGCACTCCACTACCTTTGTTGGTGTAACATTTGCAGCAGGGCGTAGAAGATACTGTGAATTATATGCTGGAGACTGGTTGTAGTACGCAGAGGGACCTGTAGTGGTAACTGAGGAAAAAAAGGAATGGATTTTAATTATGTCTTAAATCTTGTATACACAAGTGGTTCTCATTTTTTGGTGATGCCACCATTTAGAAGTAGAACTTTTTTGCGGTAAACCAGAGGGTCTACCATGCGCATAGTAAAGCAATCACCAACAATCATTTTGGGTGGAAATTAATGTAAACAGATATCAGATACCAGTCGTGTCTAAAGGGAATATCGAATATGTGTGCCATAAAATGGCGGGTCAAATTTTTTTTATATGAATTAACGAGAATGACCCTCATTGGTTCTTCGGGAAGCTAAAACATGCTGCGTAACACGAGAATGAACATCGTTTCTCGCACGTCAAGGGATCATGCTTGAGCTTCCATTTACCACAACTGATGTGCGAGTTGATGAATGTTTATATGCGAATAAAAGCCTAAATTAAATATCTTCATCATAAAATCGAGTTGATCGAGTCGCTTCATAATTTGTAGCCAGGTTAAAACCAGACCCTTCTCAGTCGTAACTGAGTTCGAGTCTGGGGAAGGTTCATTGACGGCTCATTTCCAAAAGGGCGTCACCAACGGACGTCGCTCAAATGCCTCTGTGCGCAATTGGATAGACCTAAAACAAATCAGATCGATCGTCATCTTGTAAAGCCCACCTCAACGTTTGTGATTGGTGCCTCGATTTGGAAAGATTGGAAATGAGTTTGAATGGGCTCTTCGCCAGACTAACTTGCAGAGCAAATCTAAATTTGCCGGAAGTTCGTCTGGGTTTTCCCAGGCTACATAATTTGGACTAAACCGCTCAATTCAGATGGATTAGTTTTACAATCTCTTTGTGAACTTTTTGAAGCGTCACAGTGGAAGTTGCATAGCTGTCGATGGAGGGACAGAAAACTCTGATTTAATTTAAAATATCTTTTATCTTACATGATCCATGAAACCAAAGCTTAAATGTCACATAAAAGCACCATAAAAAGTTTCCATGTGATTTGAATCTTTTGAATTCATTTGGTTGCTTTGTGGAAATCATCATAATTTAACTCTTTCATGCATGAATTATGATAACCTAAGTCAGGATTTTTCTTCCTATGTGTTTTTATTGCTCTTAGGCTCTTTTTTTTTACACACATTTTTCAAAGAGATTTTCAGATGTCCACTTGAGTGGACAGCATGTGTTTATGGTTTAAACTGAAGATATACTGTATTAAACACAAATGCGAAATATTGCTAAGGCAATTGACCCTTCGCTAAGCCACGCCCGAAAACAGTCACTGGCCAATCGTGTCTTAGCAACCGTAACTAGGCGTGGGAGGTCTGGCAAGCTTTCGAGCGAGGGAAACATGCCAAAGGATGTGCGTATGGATTGTGCAAATCTGATACCCGGTATCCTAAAAGTTTGGACGGGGGAGTGGAATTCTTTTCCTTCCCGAAAATCTAAAAGCCAAGGGGAGAAATGATGTGCGTGGATCAGCAGTGTGTGTGAACCCATTCACAACTACATGTCCACAGGATTAACAAAAACACCTAACGTTATTGCTTGGAAGTTGGAAATAATGACCGTTCTTTGTTCATAATGCATATATTTTAAAGTAAAATAAGACGATTAAAGACAAGACGGAGGCTCACTGACATACTTTAAAATATATTTCAGCATTTTGTTAATCGATGGCCTACTAACCCTGACTGAGTAACTTTAACCCAATCCGATCGCGGCTCTCCCGGTGTTAGTGTTATTCCACAAGATTTATGGATAAACTGTTTGATTTATAATTATTAGATTATTTTCACATTTCACTTACCCTGCTGTGCACGAACACAGCTGTTCCTCAATTTGTGTGTTTCCCATGTGAATGGTCAGCGTATGAGGCGCTGCTGCTTGCGCTGGGACTATAGGCTTTAGATTAAATTTTTATGAAATTATTCTCTAATCGGCTGCATATTATGTCGTGGATATATCCCTCGAATGCACACTGCAGTCCCTTTTGTCTTGCTCTCTCAGATATTTCACCTGTTCGCCAAAAATTACTAATCTCATTGGGAATGTCTGACACCGGTGCATACACACTGTAATAGACGTGCCAGGCGCGAAAGCTTGACAGGCGTAGCAACAGTAACTATGCAGGGCGGGGCTTAGCAAAGGGTCAATTGAACTTCATACAAGTTGAACTTCGCCTATCTTTGATATCAGAACATGAGGATGATTCCATCAGAAATCTCTACAGCCTGTCCAGGTACAACTGTGGAAACCACTCAGATGCTCCCTCCAGTGTACCAGAGTGCGTCAATTTACCATTATTAGCTGTTAATTCTGATTATGTTCCAGATGGACAGATTTCTAACATAGCCCTCCTCTGAGAAAACCTAGAGATCAGGTGTTTTCAATCTCATCTGAAATGAGCAGTGTTGGGGGTAACGCATTACAAGTAACATGCATAACGCAATCAGATTACATTTTTGATGTTACAAGTAAAGTAATGCGTTACAAGTAACGTGCATTATGTAATCAGATTTTTTTTTATGTTACGAGTAATGTATTAAAAGTAATGTGCAGTACGTAATCAAATTACTTTTTAATGTTACGAGTAAAGAAACGCATTACAAGTAACGTGCATTACGAAATCTGATTATTTTTTTGATGAAATGAGTAAAGTAATGCATTACAAGTCACATACATTGTTCATTGATGTCAATGAAAATTATTCCAATGATACACATTTATTTTTAGTTACATTTATTTACAGTAAAAAAAAAGTTACTGCAGATAAAGTATTCTCAAAAACAACATTCAGAGTATAAGTATGAATTGTAGCTGAAATATAGCCATTGATGCATGAGGTCCACTATAGTGGACAGATGATTAATCAATTTTCTCCCAATCTAAAATTTAAACTTGGAAAATTTAACTGTGATATGACTCATTAGATATTGCTTGATGCTACAATATTTATTTTACCTGCAAGAGTCTCCTAGGATAGAAGGAATGGGTGGATATTTGGGAGCAACTTGGCATTTCTGACTGACCATTGGCCATCTTGGTTTGGGGGGGGGGGGGGGGGTCGACACACCACGGCTTGCAACCTGGTGGCAATGTATAGGATGATGCACCAGGATCCACTGTAGAGATTGATGTGCAATTATGCCATCAAAACCCGTGCAAATTCAATAATTTTTTTTTTTTTAATAGCTGCCCACTGTAGTGACCTCTATGCATGAAAATTTTCACTCAAATTCTGGTCGTCCATATTCAAATCTGGTGTGCCAGCAAGAACATTTGTTTGGTTGAATAGGCACATTGAAAAAACTGCACAAACGCATGTCTATTACTGTGAGACACATTGAAAACCACTGGTATACACTACAAATTTCAAAGACGGCAGATTTGGGGAATAAAGCAACTCATTGAACTGACCAGTAAGAGGAGCACCATGAAACGCCTGCGCTCCAGGAAATCCTTCCTGAAGTCCTTCTGTAGGATAATTATCTCTGTACATCCTATATGAGGATGCAGTCGCTTCAGGGGAATTAAGGCGCAGGTCATGAACCTCATTCTGTGTGACACGGAAAACAAAACATGATATTACAAACCCTAAAATCTGAAACTTGTCTGTACCAATTTCACAAAGAGCTGCTGACCAGTTTCACATGGCTGAATTTAAAACCACTAGAAAAATCGTCAAAAACAAACTTCTAAAACACTTGCTTACAGCATTTATTAGATAGGACCACATAGATTAAACAGGAAACAATGGGGAGGACAGAGAAGGGAACAGGAAAGACTAACGACCTCGGACCGGGTCTTAAAGTTGGGTCGTCTGAGGCACAGCTGCACTATATATCCCAGAGTGGCACTTATATACACTAAATACTCAGCAATATTAATTATCTGACTGCACTGACATTATTGGATGAGAGCTTAACTCTGCTAGAATATGACATCACTGCTTCCAGCTGAGATGCTTTATAGATGAATTGAAATCATTTCATAATTGATGCACTTTCAGTTATTGAACTGAACCAACACTGAACTGATTTCATCTCAATAATGAACGTACTTAATTCTTCTTAGAGCTGCTTTACAGTAGAATTTAATTCTGTTTGCATCTTTGATCATTATTTTTCTGTTGATTACTGTAAAGCAGCTTTGAAACAATATGTATTGTATAAAGTGCCATATAAATAAAGGTGACTTGACTTTGATTCTCATTCTGACTTTGCAGATACACAGAGCACAAGTAAATACCATTAATGAAACACCAAAATAATGTTCACAGTATAGAAGGTAAATTCCCATTTGTCAGTGGCGAAGCAAAAGCAAACACTGACTGATTCTGCTACAAGCGGTGGATGTGCGACTGACCTTCAAGGACTCGACCTGCTGGCACAGCATCTGCAGGAGGGACTTCTGGTCCTCGGCCCAATGAGGAGTCGTTTTGGGCGAGAACTGGAGAAAGAAACAACAGTCAGGAACCGTAACGCTGTGTAAAGAGCAAACAAAGCTTCTGCAATAGCACCACTGCCATGACATACTATGGATCTTTTAGATGGAGACGTGGCACTTTTGGATGGAGACGGAGTGGAGAACTTCACATGTGGCTGAGTGGGCTGACCGGGGCTGGACGTCAGCGGATAGTCCACATGATCTTCATCCCGCTCGCCATCATCTGCAAGCTGCTGGTTGACCTCGTTCAGCATATCCATCACGTCCTCCATAGAAACAGGCAACTTAAAACACGAAGAGACAGATTTAAAGGACTAGTTCATTCAAAACTCAAACTCAAATCTTGAAGACCTTGATTAACTTCAGGTGTGTTTAATGCTAGAGCTGAACTTGCAGGACAGTGGCCCTCCAGGGTCAGATTTGAAAAACCCTGGAGTAAAGTGAGGAGCAAAAACATCAGAGGTGTTCAACATACCTTGTCCATGTCCTCTGGACTGGCCTGATAAATCTTTGCCAGGTATTTCCTGAACTGCAGGAGGAAGTTGGTGCTCCTGCCCTGCGTCTCCTCCATCCCGTTTCCCGCCTCCTCCGACAGCCTCTGATAGATCTGTCCATCAACACACATCCACAAGCTCATCAGGTCAGGCTCATTCACAGACCGATATTAATTACTTCACTTCTGAAGAGAAAGCACTGTTACCTTAGCAAGATGCCAGTTAGACGAGATGCTGTTGAGCTTCTCCAGCTTTGCGATGGCCTCGTCGGTGTTGCCCTCGATGTCAAGCAGTGTGGCAGAGCTTATGGCGGCCTCTTCCTCATATACTCGCACTTGAGAAGGCTGAAGACAAAGACCATTAGAGACAAACAACCATATGAAACAGGAGCAGGAAGAGAGTACATACCTGTATGTCTCTACTGTGAAAGTGCATGAACATCGGCTCCAGAGGTTCAGGAATGCTGCGTTTGTTTCGGATTTTCTCAAGCAAGGGAATCACAACTTTCCAGTAGTGCACACTGCGGCCTGCATAGTCCTTCTGGTCATAGTAAGAGTTCACCCGTTCCCCCTGTCAAACAAACACGTCGACGTCAGGACACACCTGCTCAGTCTGTACTAGTACTCACAAAAAAAATAAAAAAATACTATGGAAGTCAATGGCGTACTGTTTTTACTAGGAGCGCTGTAGCCCCTGACTCAAAATTTTTAGGAGCACAAGCAGAAAATTTTGGGGGCACACCTTAAATCAACATGCAACAGTTATTCACATTTCCCCCCATTTTGACTATTACTAACAAATGCCTTGGTAATAAATAGACCTAAATAAATATTAGAAAATTTTAGGGAGTGAAACAGCTAATAAGCCAATATAAGCCAATAAGCGCTCCTCTGCAGCCACCTACTGGTTATAATGGTAATTTAATCCTTTTTTTATTTTTTAAACAAGTGTGAGTTTCCTTTCAAGGGATCTCGAGCTGCGTCGAGACGCTGTGGGAGCGCCACTGCGTGATTGCGTCATGAAGCATCTGTAAAATCAGTCCAATGGTGTGATGAGACGTCATAGGCGGGTGACGTCACAGACCAGGAAACAGACCGTGCTAGCTTCTGGGTCTTCAGCAAGCACTCTCTCTGTGATACTGTCTGTCTATTTGGTGTTTTGTCATTGCACAATCACACACATATTATATATTTTATATTTATATATTTATTATGGCGGACAAGCAGAAGTTCAAGCAGTGTGCTGTTCCTTGCCCTTGTTTCCTTACGGGTGGGGACACACAAACTGTGTGTTGCTTGTTTGGGAGTGGAGCATGCCCAGTCAGTTCTCGAGGGGGCTGTGTGTGAGCACTGCGATAAGCTGTCCGTGAGGACGCTTCGATCCCGCCGGGCGTTCTTTGAAGGCGCTGCTTCGTCTCACATATCCCCAGGTCTTGCTTCTGCCGAGGCACAGCGGCGATGCACATCTTGGGGTTCGCAAATGGATCTGACAGAGGTTTGAGACGGGCCCAGCCCCATCTCTGCCTTCACCTGCTAGATCCAGTGCCTTGTCTCATGTAGAATTACGCTCTGCGGTTTCTTCTTCCCGGGGCGAGGCACCAGTGTTACAATATCCAGATTCTCAGAACTGGATAATTGTAAGCATTGATGCGGGGGATTTTGAGGATTCGCCACCTCATACCCCTGCTTATGAGGTGCTTATGGAGGTTGTGACTCATGCTGTAGCTAAATTAGACATCGATAGGCCAGCCGAGAAATAGGAAGTTTAAAAGAAATGCCTGCTGGATGAACACTTCTTACCATCCAGATCAGCCTCTTCGTCGGGGACTGACGTTTTTTTCCCAATCTCCACACTGAGATGTCGAAATTGTGGAAGAAACCAGTCTCATCGTTTTTTTTATCACCCCTCAAACATCTAATTATAGTAACATCTCAGGGTTGAAACAACAAGGCTATATGACTAAGCCTCGGGCTGAAGAGACGCTTGCGAGCTATCTCTCTCCCGAGTCTGCATCATCACTAAAGTCCCCAACATTACCCACCAAGCCTCTTTAAGCTACATCAACGCTGGTGAGGAAAATGTATTCGGCAGCAAGTCAGGCTGCAGCATGCTTGCATATAATGTCTATATTGCAAGCATATTAGGCTGACCTGCTAAGGGACTTAGATGAAAGTGAGGAAGTAAGCGCGGACGCAATTACAGAATTGCGTCACGCTACAGATGTGTCTTTTCGGGCCACCAAGGATACGGCTAAATCAGTAGGCCGATCTATGGGAGCCCTGGTGGGCTCGGAGAGACATCTGTAGTTAAATCTAACAGATATGAAAGACAAAGATAGACCTGTCCTTATGGATGCTCCGCTCTCGCCTTCTGGCCTCTTCGGCGACTCCATCAATGCGGTTTCAGGTGGCGAAGAAACAAGCAGCGGCATTTCAAAAGTTTCTTCCTCGCTGATCTATGGTCCCCGAGACTGCTGGGCGGGAGCAGTCTAGGCCGTCTACAAGCTCCTCGCAGCACAGAGTGCAGCAAAAACGAAGTGTCGCCATTCGGGCTCCTCCACATTCAGGGGGTATGGGTGGCGGTTGCAGTCAAAACCATCTCAGGTTAGAGGTAATAACAGTCCTCAGATCTTGTCTAAGGCGGCTTTGACTAAGAAGTCGTCCTGACGACGAGGACGTCAGACTTCTGAGGGCAGTCCCCTCTGGGGAGAAACTGTTTCCACCTCATTATACGGTGCCCGTTTCTCCTCGGTGCCCTTTAGGAGGGCCACACTGCTGCCAGTTCGGTTGTTCCCTGCTGGTTTACCGCTTCAGGACACCGAGGTGTCTGCATTTCCCAACGATCCTCCGAAGAGGGTCGTAGAACAGTCAGTTCTGTTGTTCCCTGCCGGTTCAGGGCACCGAAGTGGCTATTCGACCAATACCAGAGGCCAGTCTCAAGAGACTGGTCCCCATAGTAGATTTTCTGGCGGCGTGGAAGCTACTATCAAGTATATCTCATTGGGTCCCGCTCACTATAGAAAAGGGTTACAGAATTCAGTTCGGTTCTCGTCCACCCAGACCGAACACCGAGCAGGCTCTGGTTATGGAGCAAGAGGTTCAGACTCTTCTACGAAAGGAGACTATAGAAAGGGACCTGGTGTCCCTTCTAGACGGCTCTCCGATGCAGATTCCGTTCAGGAGGTACCTATTGTCTCAAGCAGGGGGCACGATCTATAACCCTTGCCCCGGAGTTGTGGAAACTGTGGGCCTGGCCCCTTGAGAGGGTCCAGCTCATAGAATCTGGTCTCTCAACCGAGGTCCTTGAGACCATACTCCAGTCCAGAACTCCCTCCATCAGAAGGCTGTATGCGCTGAAGTGGACACTGTTCTCTTCTTGGTGTGAAGAACACCAATTGAATGCAGTTAACCCTCTGGGGTCTGAGGGGTTTTCTGGGTCCTGGAGGTGTTCTGACATGTGCTTTTTTCAGTTATTTATAAACATGTTAATGGCAAAGGTGTAAATTCACTCTATATAGCACAAACTGGGCTACCGTAATATGTGAGCAACATGTATGTACATGTTTGTATTTTTGAGAGAATATGGTTTATGCATGGTTATTGAAAAAACTAAAACTTAAAGTGTCTGAAATAAGGCCACAAAACACATACTAAATATGTGTCCACAAGACTTTTGACTAATGGGCGTTGTTGCCTAGAGATTTTGCTTCAAAATAATCTGAAAATCATCCTGCCTAATCATTTACACAAAACAATACATTGATTTAAATTTTATAAGACACCTTTTGTTTGGAAAGGCAATATGCATGGAGGCGTGTTCACACCTGAGAAGACAAAGGCCGGATAATGTGCCACATACATAATGAGCTGCATATTAATTAGCCCTTTCACACAGGTTTGTCACAGGGTCCCAAAGAATGCAAGGACAAAAGAAATTATCTATATATACACATATTTTACAATTAGAAATTGTAACCAATTACAAACAGGTTACAATTACAACAATTACAATTTTCACAATATTTCAATTGTATTCTTTCTTTGTAAAAAGTATACATTTTATCATGCGTATTAAAAAAGTAAGGATTCATTAGTTTGAATATTGGAACAAACACTATAATAACATCTTAGTTGATAATTCAATATACCTACTTTATTTTTGACAAAACATCATACTATAGTATATTTAACATGAGCAGAAATTGGTGAACAAAAGCTTACCTATTGAATGTGACAGTCTTTTTTTACAGTCAAAACTTTATAATCTATCCAAAACTAATCACAAAATCTTGTCTAAACATTCATATTTAGTCTAACATATTGTGTATGATATATTAGCATATACATGTTAATTTGTAGTTTGTTGCTTATACAGACATTTTATTTCAACATATTTCAGTCTATTTTTACTCATCTTAGTAGGCTATAGCAATATAGTTTGGATGTGTTCATGTAAATTTAATAACACGTTTACTAATGTAGATGCGAGAGTGAATGAACGGCACAGACACGCGCTGTATAACTGTAGTAAAAGCGCGCGCGCCTGTGCCGTTCATTCATCATTTAGCCTACACACAGACACGCAATTCATATTTAAACAGTCTTTTTGCGGTTTATAGACACTATTCAATATCGCGATTAGAACAAAGCACTTAAGAATAAATGACTTACTACATCAGCTGGATCCGTTGCTTCTCGAAATGAAACTACCAGCACTTCTGGTACATTTTCCAGGGTTATTAGATAGTATTATTCCTCACAGCGTAGGGATACGCTGTGTTCACAGCGGTAGTAAGAAACTTACTAAACATGATTTTATAATCCAGCTGGTGGGCGTTGGCATGCTTGAATGGCTTGCCTTAGATCATTTGCGTTTGAACACCGCGCGCTCTCCGTGGGCGTGGCACATTAACGCGTAATCAGGTATAATCTCTCTCTTTTCATACAGATTACATAAACTGAGAATATTTGTTTTTTTATATAAATTAATTCATTTAAAAGAAGAGAGTTCATGCTTCATTATGGAAAAACACTCGTGCCTGTATGACAAGTATTCGCAGAATCACAGTTAATTTTCGGACGCGTTTCAGAATGGACTTCACTGACAGAGAGAAGGCAAAACTAGCATCATGTTTATTTTTCTTTATTTGACTAAAAGCACAATACTTTGTTTATATTGTGAGTATACACAAAAAAAATGGAGACTTAACAGGATCGAATGATGTATAACACAAATATGTAAAATCAAAATCAGAGTAATTTGAGTCTCTTTTGCACTGATAAGGAAAAAAGTGAGCTGGTATCGCCAGCGATACCGCCGACCCCAGAGGGTTAACTGCCCAGTTGGTTCAGTACTTGATTATTTGCAAGAACGTGTCTCTGCAGGATTATCTCCTTCCGCCTTAAAGGTGTATCTTCTCACCACATCATTGGGTGGTGCATCATTGGGGAGAGACCCTTTCATTACTCGTTTTCTTCGTGGCACCCTGAAGCTGAGGCCTGCACTGTGCACTAGAGCACCAGCTTGGGATTTGGTCATCGTACTTGAAGGCCTGGCTTTGGCTCCCTTCGAGCCTATTGAAGTGGTTTCAGAAAAGAAACCCTAACCTAACCCTAAACCTTACACTAAAACCTTTATTTCTCTTTGCTATTTCTTTTATCAAGAGAATTGGAGACTTGCAAGCCTTGTCGGTTGCTCCCTCGTGCCCGGAATTTGCACCTGGTATGGTGAAAGCCTTCACCCTAGGACGGGTTACGTCTTTAAGGTCCCTACTAATGTTGCAGGTCCCATTATGCTGCAGGCATTCTGTCCTCCACCTTTCTTATTAGATCAGGAGAAACTTAATCTGCTATGCCCTGTTAAGGCTTTGGATGCCTATGTCCATAGAGCTTGCCCTGTGGCGAAAATCGGATCAACTCTTTGACTGTTTTTGGTCACCTTTAAAAGGTTACCCTGCATCTAAGCAGAAGATGAGCAAGTGGGTGGTTGAGGCTCTCTCACTGGCTTATGAAACGGCTGGTCAGCCTTCACCTATGGCTGTCCGGGCCCATTCTACCAGGAGAATGGTGGGCTCAAAAGCTTTATTATCGGTGTTTTCCCTTCATGACATTTGTGATGCGGCAGGCGTGTCCTCTCCTCACACCTTTGTGAGGACTCGAGGGTCTATGGTGCTTGTATCTTAGTGTGCGCAATTATTTCTCACACACAGGCATTGGTTACTATGGCGTCATGGGTATATTGTTCCCACAGAGTCTCTCTCGACACCGCTCGAGTTCCCTTGAAAGGGAACGAGACGCTGCGTCACCCTGCCACACTCCCTGCATGCCTGTGAACGACTTTCTTCAGCCTATCAGAAGCTAGCGCGGTCTGTTTCTGAGTATGCTTTATAGTTTCCTGCTCTGTGACGCCACCCGCCTATGACGTCTCGTCACACCATAGGACTGCTTCCATACGTGCTTCATGATGCAATCACACAGGGGCGTTTCGACGCAGCATCTCGTTCCCTCTTCAGGGAACCAGGGTTACATGCGTAACTCGAGACATTTTCCTACATATTGAAACTTTTAGTTTTATAAATGGGGATAATCTTTGAAGCATGAACAAAAAACATTTTGGTCATAACATTAAAAATATTTAAATATGATATTATAGTTTTGAAGTGCTGAAAAAAAGTGTCGTCCTTGTAAGCATTTGACCGTTTCTGTCACAATACCATAGTAACAATTAGTGTTACTACATTAAATCCATGGTGAATGTTGCGGATTTGTGGACTTAAAGCCTTATATAACCTTTTCAATCATGGCACAATGTTTTTCCTGGTTTCCATGTCAGCACTGTTTGATCTGATATCTGTTTTATAACAGAGAACTGAATCTGCCAATATATTTCTCACTGAAACTCGCAGCGATGTTATTAATTCTGTGGCGAATTCAATGGATTTCTTCACGGGATCTCCTAGCGCTGTGTAGCAACGGTGTCACGTGATCGAGATCGGCCCGTGACTGGAGAGTAGCTCGCGGTCTTATTATTGGTCCGAACTAATAAAAGGTCCGTGAAGCACAAATGAGCAGCGCACTTTCGTTCCGCTTTCATTTCATTTGCCATTTGACACTGGGCAATGTTGTGGTTGTGCCAGCGCAACCTATATCAAACTTTGGTCGCAGTGGCAGAAAGTCTGGAGCCCTGTGTTTGGTTACCGACATTCTTCAAAATATCTTCTTTTGTGTTTAGCAGATGAAAGAAATTCATACAGGTTTTAAATAACTTGAGGGCGAGTAAATGACAGAATTTTAATTAAGTGAACCATTCCTTTAAATTCTTTATTTCCTAAATGAAAACAACCTTACTCCCCCTAAAAACACTCAGCAGACCGGAGCGGCCCATAATTCCTGGCTGAGAACGAGCATCATGAGCACGGCAGTGAGCAGACGTACCACGTCAGTGAGATGCTGAGCCCAGTGGATGAGCAGCGCCGGCTGAAGGCCGTGTTTCTCTCCGGCGCGCAGCGTGCCGAGACCGTGCTGAACCAGCATCCGCAGTTTAGCCGACGTCCCCGGCCTGTCACACACACCAGAAAACACTCAGTCAGACACAGAGCCATGCATCAGGCTCACACTCACAGCAGAGCAGTCACTCACAGCGCTCTCTTGTGGATCAGGCGGTAGACGGCGTCCCACCACTCGCGCTGCTTGGCGGAGGACAGGAGCCTGATGATGTGCAGAGGCAAACACCGGGGCTGATGCGGTGAGGAGCACGAGGCCATCCGTGCCGTCTCCTGCAGCTGCGTCTGACTGCTGAACACAACGCCGCACAAGAACACCTGCAACACATCACATATACACAGCGGATCTGATGAAGCACCTCAGCTGTAACTCTCAGATCGACCCACTTCCACAGTCCAAACATGCATGTTAAGTAGAGATTTACATCATTATACAATCATAGGCATTAAATTACTGCATTATCTAAAGTAGCATTTTGAAAGGCTATATCAGATATAAATTAATACCTACATTACGCAAAAAAAATAAAATAATAATTTCAGAGACTGTGCATGTTTCATAAAAGCCAAATGTGTGTGAATGTTTCCCCCGTGCCTCACTGAGGATGAGAAGAGGGGTGGACGCACCTCCAGGTCGAGCAGGCAGATGGACTCGGGTGAGTTGGTGTCTAGTTTGGAGGTCTCGAGCGTGAGGCGAGGGAAGAGCTGCTTGAGCCAGCGCTGCAGGCTGACACTCTGCTCCATCAGCGCCCACTGCAGGCCGAGCCACGCCAGGTGCTGAAGATCGCCCGCGTGCAGCAGCACCGCACCTGTGTGAACACACACACCCCGCTGTCAGCACTAGCGCTGTATCGCAGTTCTGTACGGACCAGGCACAGTTCGCCGCGCATATGACCCGTGGATTATTGCAAAGTTTAACCATCATAGAAAAGTTTTTCATTTGCGTGTGTTTGTAAATCTTGTCAATTTAAACACAAGGAGACACGAAAGACAACTCAATTCGGCACTCGCGTGCTGTAATAGTGTAATCTGTGGCAGAATTCAGTTCTCTTTCGCATCTCCTTGCACTAGAACAGACTCGCATTCTCTCAAAATACCCACCTCGGCGAGTATCCTCAATCACAGTCGGCCTTAAGTGAAAGTTAACATTAGAGAAAGAAATTTGGATGTGTATCATTGCATTCGGTCCGTGCATTCGGTCTTAAAGGTTAAGTTCACCCAAAAATGAAAATTCTGTCATCCGTTACTCACCCTCACGTCGTTCTAAACCAATAAAACTTTCGTTCATTTTTGAAACACAAATTAAGATGTCTTAAATTAAATCAAAAATTAAATTAAAATTTCTGTCCCTCCATTGACAGTCCATGCAACAACTTTGTCCCAACTATGACAACTATGTCTTTGCCATACAGTGATTGTAAAACAAATCCATATGAATCAAGCAGTTTAGTCCAAAGTTTCCTGAAGAGACTCAATCCCTTTATAAACCTAAATTAACAGATTTAATTTAGGCTTTTATTCACATATAAACATTGATCAGCAAAAATAAACAGTACATGTTTGACGCAAAAGAATGAACGTCACTGGTTCTTGCTGAAGCGTACTGCGTAACACGAGAATGAACCTCATTTGGAACAACATGAGGGTGAGTAAATGACAACTTTCATTTTTGGGTGAACTAACCCTTTAAAGTGACAGCAGCCTATAAATACCTGCTGCTGTCTCTATCTCCCCCTTTTATTACTGATCTGAAAAATTATCTGATCTGTGACTCAAAAACCATAAAATGACGCAAACTGAGTTTTGAGATCGGTTGCGGCACTAGACCGGACTGGATCTAGAGTGTGTGACACTCACTGCTGTCCCACTTGGCCAGATCGTCGGTGCTGGGCACGCGTGCGCTGACCATGTGCATCTCGTCATTGCAGATGAAGGAGAGCTGATTGTGTGCCTGTGAGCCGAAGAGTGCGTCGAACAGAAGACTCGGCCCGTTCCGGTTCCCGAACGCCTCCACCACCTCCTTCAGCAGCTGCTCCACGTCTTGGCTCAGATTCAACAGCATGTGACCCGCCTGACTCTGGCGGTCCGAGGCCAGCAGCTCCAAAGGCTCATGGGACGCCTGCTCACTTTTCAAACTCTTGACTTTGGGTCTCGGAGCCTGAGGAAATCATGGATATTACACCGTACAGTGGCCGATCAAACGAGCTGCATGAAGCAGAGGAAGCGCACATCATACCTGATAGGCCACGAGATAACAGACAGCAGCTAAATCCCGCACGGCCCTCCACTGCTGCGGCCCGTCCTGCGCCGTCTTCAGCAGCAGCGTCCCGGCGTACAGGTACAGCTGAGCCCTCGTCTCCGTGAACACCTCCGACAGCTCGTCCAGAGTGTTCGTGGCCGTGTTCTTCAGAGATTGCATCGCACGGTCCAAGCTGCAGCAAAAACATGGCGTGAACATGTCATGAACGCGTGAGTCTGCTGACCGAAGCACTGACGTTATCTAGCAGGCTAACATTGAAGAAAATACATCTATGAGTCTGGGTGAAAACTGCCATCATCATTTACCAGCCAAAGTGGCTTAATGAATTTATTACTGTCAATTGAAAACATGATTAATTTGTTGGAACTAAGAAAAGAAAGATATTTTCTTTCTGACATATAGAACCTATCGAGCAAAAACAAAAAGACAGTAGTGATACTGTTACTGCTACAAACTAGTGATGCCCTGAAGTGAATTCACTGAAACCGAAATTAAAGTTGATTAATCAGATTTATTTAATTAATCAGCACTCACTACAAACATTTAAATTACCCATAAGGCAGTTTTTATATCAACTTTTAATGATTTAATATGTAGAAATATAAACATTTAAACTTGGCTGTCATAACTTGTTTTCATGATGGATTTATTCAAGCATACATTAAGTAAAAATATAATGAATATGTAATATAGTGCATATATACACTATATTGCCAAAAGTTTTGGGACATCTGCCTTTATATGCACATGAACTTAAATTACATCCCATTCCGGATTTGTAGAGTTTAATATGGAGTTGCTCCACCCTTTGCAGCTATAACAGCTTCAACTCTTCTGGGAAGGCTTTCCACAAGGTTTAGGAGTGTGTTTATGGGAATGTTTGATCATTCTTCTAGAAGCGCATTAGTGAGGTTCGGCACTGATGTTGGACGAGACGCTCTCAGTCTCCGCTGTAATTCATCCCTAAGCTGTTCTATCGGGTTGAGTTCAGGACTCTGTGCAGCCAGTCCAGTTCCTCCACACCAAACTCCTCATCATGTGTTTATGGTCCTGCTTTGTGCACTGGTGTGCAGTCATGCTGGAACAGGAACATCCACAGACTCTTCACACAAAGTTGGGAGCATGAAATTGTCAAATGTCTTGGTATGCTGAAGCATTAAGAGTTCCTTTCACTGGAACTAAGGGACCAACTGTTGAAAAACAACCCCACACCATAATCCCCCCTTCACCAAACAACCCCACACCATAATCCCCCCTTCACCAAACTTTACACTTGGCACAATGCAGTCAGGGGCAAGTACCGTTCTCCTGGTTAAACCCAGACTCATCCATCGGATTGCCAGACAGAAGCGATTCGTCACTCCAGAGAACACGTCTCCAGTGCTCTAGAGTCCAGTGGCGGAGCTTTACACCACAGCATCTCACGCTTTGCATTGCACTTGGTGAAGTAAGGCTTGGATGCAGAAGCTCGGCCATGGAAACCCATTCCATGAAGCTCTACGCACTGTTCTTGAGCTAATCTGAAGGCCACAGAAGTTTGGAGGTCTGTAGCTGTTGACTTCTGTGCACTGTGAGCCTCAGCATGCACTGATCCCGCTCTGGGATTTTACATGTCCTACAACTTCGTGGCTGAGTTGCTGTTGTTCCCAATTACTTCCAATTTGTTATAATTCCACTAACAGTTGAACGTGGACTATTTAGTGAGGAAATTTCACGAATAGACTTATTGCACAAGTGGCAACCGATAACTGTACCATGCTTGAATTCACTGAGAGAGATCCATTCTTTCACAAATGTTTGTAGAAGCGTCTTCATGCCTAGTGCTTGATTTATACAACTGTGGCCATGGAAGTGATTTGAACACCTGAATTCAAGGATTTGGAGGGGTGGCCCAATACTTTTGGCAACATAGTGTATATTCTAGCTGACTATCGAGTTTATGATCACTGAATGGCTTTTCTGAGGTAAATGTGGCGTTACGTGACATTGTTCTCAAACTGTTTTATTGATGTCTTTCCGTGGTTGAAACACTGATTGAGCGATTCCATGAGATATGATTGATTTCAGCAAGTTGTTCCTTTTGATGTTTATTTGCTGGTGTAACTAGTAGTATAGAGCAAGAAATGATCAGTTCAACAGCGATTTGTCACCACACATTAAAGGGATTATAAGATTATACGTTGTGAAGCCATTTCCATTTGAATTTGCTGTTGAATGCGCAACAAAGCACCGCAACAAGCGCCACCTTGTGGATGTAATACGCGAATGTAAATGATCAGAGTAAACTCTGAGAAAACCAATGGAGAAAACCCGAAAGTAAAACAGATAATTTTATAATTAAATATTGCAATACTTTGCGCTACTGTATCGATATAATTGTGTGCGCAAAATATCGCGATGCTGAACAGAATCGATTTTTTCCCCCACCACTAGTATAGAGCAAGAGATGATCGGTTCAACAGCGATCTGTCACCACACATTAAAGGGATTATAAGATTATACATTGCACATATATGTGCCAACACTTCACCAACTCAATGTTGTGGTAGTGTCCCGACAGGCTGGTGTTGGCGTACCTCCAGAGAGCATCAGCACTCTCCTCGCAGTTCTTCTCCTTCAGCGTCAGTCGGACGCGGCTGCAGAGCGCCAGCAGCAGCTCTGTGTGAAACCTGCGCGACGCCTGCTCGTTCGACGCCACGCTCGGCCGGCAGAGATACTCCTGAAACACAGAAGACTGATCACTCTCTCCACATCACCAGCTTCCCCTGATCTGCTCAAACCTTTCATGGTCACATAATAACATCCTTCTCTTATCCTAGAAGAGCATTTACTGACACAAGAGCTATACGATTACATCGTCAGAAGATGGCATTTAAAATAGAGTACAACACCTTTTGAAAGTAACTTGATGCTTCAAATAAAGATTATACCAAAAACAAAAAGTACAGTCTCATGTGTTTAATGAATGAAGGTGAATAAATGAGCAAATTCTCCAAAATTGTAACCAAAGTTTTGGGTAAACTCTCCCAAAAAGCAACCCATGTAAGAGTCAGCTAGTCTAACATAAGAGGAGATGAGGCGATGACTGACCTGAAGGGTGCTGACCAGAAGCTCGTACCACTCCAGCTGGTCCCTCAGAAGGCCCGTCTTCTCCACCTCCAGACAGTGCTTCACCGCCTCCTCGTGCCGGCCGTCGGCGCTGTACAGGCGCACCAGCCGGTCATTGATGTAGGAGTCGTCGGGCCGCAGCTTGAGCTCAGACTGAAGCAGCTCGTACAGCCGGATGGAGCCGTTCTGTCCTCGCGTGCTCAGAAGCTTCTCCTGCATCAGAGAGAGAGGGTGAACTCAGAGGACGGATGGTGTGGGGTGGGGTGGATGGGATCAGATGGGATGGGATGGATGGATGGGGTGGGATGGATGGGGTGGGATAGATGGGGTGGGATAGATGGGATCGGATGGGATCAGATGGGATGGGATGGATGGATGGATGGGGTGGGATAGATGGGATCGGATGGGATGGGATGGATGGATGGGATGGATGGATGGGGTGGGATGGATGGGGTGGGATGGATGGGGTGGGATGGATGGGGTGGGATGGATGGGGTGGGATGGATGGGGTGGGATAGATGGGGTGGGATAGATGGGGTGGGATGGGATCAGATGGGATGGATGGATGGGATGGGATGGGATAGATGGGATGGGATAGATGGGATGGATGGGATGGGATGGGATCGGATGGGATCAGATGGGAGGGATGGGATGGGATCGGATGGGATGGATGGGGTGGGATAGATGGGTTGGGTCGGATGGGATCGGATGGGAGGGATGGGATGGGATCAGATGGGATGGGATGGGATGGGATGGGATGGGATGGGATGGTGTGGGATGGTGTGGGATGGTGTGGGATGGGATGGGGTGGGATGGTGTGGGATGGTGTGGGATGGTGTGGGATGGTGTGGGATGGGGTGGGATGGTGTGGGATGGTGTGGGATGGTGTGGGATGGTGTGGGATGGGATGGGGTGGGATGGTGTGGGATGGGATGGATGGGGTGGTATAGATGGGATCAGATGGGAGGGATCAAATGGGATGGGATGGATGGATGGGATGGATGGGGTGGGATAGATGGGATGGGATGGGATGGGATCAGATGGGATGGGATGGGATGGGATGGGATGGGATGCGCACTGACCCTCAGGTTGAAGACGTTGGGATGTCCCGGCAGCATCTTGGCAGCTTTCTCCACCCAGAACTCGGCCCGGTTGTCAGGCTCCGGTTTCCCGCACAGCAGCTCCGCCAGCTTCAGAACCAGGTCTGACTGAGCCGGATTCAGATCCACTGAGCGCTGAGTTCAGAAACAAACATCAGCATTATATGCTTACACTTTAAAAGTGCATTAGAAGTTCAACAATACAACGACCTTGGAAACAAAGGGCAGAATAACCCTGATGTGCTTCACCTGGACTAACTGTGTTATACTGAATGTGAGGAGAGAGAAACTGGTGCCCTCGAGATAAACCAACACAGGTTATGCTCAACAAACTTCCTTTTCTGTAAAACATGTTGCATTGCTTCTGGTTCAGGTGTTTGTAAGTGCTTAAAGGGCATTTTTAAGAGATGTAAAATAGGTCTCTGATGTCCCCAGAGTGTGTATGTGAAATTTTAGCTCAAAATACCCCTACGGATATTTTTTTACAACATGTTAAAATCGCCACTTTTTGGGAGTGAGCAAAAATGCACAGTTTTTGTGTGCCCCTTAAAATGCAAATGAGCTGCTGCTGCCGGCCCACTTTCTAGAAGAGGGTAGGGCTGGGTGATATATCAATATATTTTAAAAAAGGGATATAGAATTAGACCATATCGCATATATCGATATAGTTCAAATTTGCGCTGTGATCCTTGCTCCAAGCAAGCTGCTGACCCGGAGCTCTCTGCACTGACCCTTCGCTAAGCCCCGCCCTCCATAGTTACTGTTGCTACGCCTGACAAGATTTCGCGCCTGGCACGTCTATTACAGTGTGTATGCACCGGTGTCAGACATTCCCAATGAGATAATTAGTTTTGGCGAACATGTGAAATATCTGAGAAAGCAAGACAGAAGGGACTGCAGTGTGCATTCGAGGGATATATCCACGACATATGCAACCGATTAGAGAATAATTTAATAAAAATGGAAGCTAAAGCCTATAGTCCCAGCGCGAGCAGCAGCACCTCACACGCTGACCATTCACATGGGAAACACACAAATCGAGGAACAGCTGTGTTCGTGCACAGCAGGGTAAGTGAAATGTGAAAATAATCTAATAATTATAAATCAAACAGTTTATCCATAAATCTTGTGGAATAACACTAACACCGGGAGAGCCGCGATCGGATTGGGTTAAAGTTACTCAGTCCGGGGTAGTAGGCCGTCGATTAACAAAATGCTGAAATATATTTTAAAGTATGTCAGTGAGCCTCCGTCTAGTCTTTAATCGTCTTATTTTACGTTAAAATATATGCATTATGAACAAAGAACCGTCATTATTTGCAAGCAATAGGTGTTTTTGTTAATCCTGTGGACATGTAGTTGTGAATGCGGTCTCCCACACTGCTGATCCATCATTTCTCCCCTTGGCTTTTAGTAGAGATGCACCGATTACAATTTTCTAGGCAGATTCCGATTTTTCAAGAGTTTGGCCTGCCGATACCGATTTTAGCTAGCCTGGTTAAAACCAGAGCCTTCTCAGTCGTAACTGAGTTAGGGTCTGGGGAAGGTTCATTGACGGCTCATTTCCAAAGGGAAAAAATGCGTCACCAACGGACGTCGCTAAAATGCCTCTGT
Organism: Gila robusta; assembly: GCA_030770095.1. Classification (NCBI taxonomy): domain Eukaryota; kingdom Metazoa; phylum Chordata; class Actinopteri; order Cypriniformes; family Leuciscidae; genus Gila; species Gila robusta. The sequence goes on along the minus strand of JAVALU010001534.1, from coordinate 417,833 downwards.
GCGCAATTGGATAGACCTTAAAGGGTTAGTTCGCCCATTTAAGACATGAAGTTGTATGGAATCCTTACCAGCACTATAGTGCATACACACTGACCCACTCGGTAGTCACCTCCCTGGTCAGAGTTCTGGCCGCTGGAAGTTTTTCAAGAAAGTACTCCCGGTTAGTTTCCGGGGCCTCAAAACTGTGCGTTTTTACGTGAAAAAATTATTTGCGTTTCAAAGCTTGATTAATTTAACACAAAAAAAACACGCCGGTCAAAATTCATACCTCAGTTTTAATCGGCACTATTTTCTTTCCATTTCTATCAGTCCGCGCTGCTGTCAACGTCAACAGTGCGCACGTTCCGATCAGCTGTTGATAGCGCGACTCGCTGACAACATGTCTGACTGCGAAACTTCTGATGATGAAACCAATTTTAGCACAATGTCAGACGGAACAGATGAGGATGAAAGTAATTTTAGCACAACGCCAAAGGGATACCTTTATGAACCGGAGTAGGCCTATACCGATGCCGAACTTCAACAGATGGAGATAGAACGGGAAGAGAGAGAGCGAGAGGACAGAGATGAAGTTGTCCAAGTTGATGCTGGGCCCACAGCTGTAGCAAGAGCCAGGATGAACGACAAATGGTGGTGCACTTGTTCAAATTGTCAAGTTATGCCAACAGAGGTTGAAAGCTATTGCTGCCACGAATGGGAACTCATCATGCCACAGCTGCAAAACCTATCGATTGACGAGGAGGCCAACGCACCGTCTGTCTGCATTACATCCAATGACGTTTTCCCTGCAATGCTAAATGCTGGTGTCCTGGAAACGTTCTTCTACGTACCTAAAATCAATTGGAAAAAGCGACCCAAACCAGCTGGACTTGACGGTCAGATGTCTGCAGAGTAAGTGTGATCGCATATGTTGCTTTGTAGTTTTTTATTTCTTCACCTATATCCCTATATACTGTTTTTATATAAGACATCTTTTCACGTGTTTTCCACTGGAGTCTAAACATCAGCTTGTTTACCGTACAGTTTAGACATGGGATCATAAAGTTAGTAAATAGAGCTTACCCGTGGTACTGGTACAGCAAAACTCTTTAAAATCAGTTTTTTTCTTTTTCCTCCTTGGTTGGGGATGTAATAGTCTTCGCTGAAGTGAGCACTGCACACACGATAATCCTTGATTCTGGATATTTTAGCTCCCGCAGAGTAGCCTAGCCGATGGCAACCAGCCAAAGCTGTCTCGTAGCTATATCCGAAACAGGAAAACGATGGAATCTGAACGGTGATCCCGGCACATTCTTGTGGTCACAGCCTGGAAATTTACAAGTTCGCACCATCGTTCATTTTCTACTTTTTACGTCGTTTCGTAATCGATTGTGTAAACACTATGGAACAGCTGATCGGAACGTGCGCACTGTTGACGTTGACAGCAGCGCGGATTGATAGAAATGGAAAGAAAATAGTGCCGATTAAAACTGAGGTAGGAATTTTGACCGGCGTGTTTTTTGTGCGTTAAATTAATCAAGCTTTGAAACGCAAATAATTTTTTCACGTAAAAACGCACAGTTTTGAGGCCCCGGAAACTAACCGGGAGTACTTTCTTGAAAAACTTCCAGCGGCCAGAACTCTGACCAGGGAGGTGACTACAGAGTGGGTCAGTGTGTATGCACTATAGTGCTGGTAAGGATTCCATACAACTTCATGTCTTAAATGGGCGAACTAACCCTTTAAAACCAATCAGATCGATCATCCTCTTGTAAAGCCCGCCTCAACGTTTGTGATTGGTGCCTCGATTTGGAAAGATTGGAAATGAGCTTGAATGGGCTCTTCGCCAGACTAACTTGCAGAGCAAATCTAAATTTGCCGGAAGTTCGTCTGGGTTTTCCCAGGCTAGATTTTAGCTGATTCTGATTTCATTTTTTCTAACCACTTTACAGCAAACACAAATATTTATTTTCTATCTTTTCTTTAATAGAACATAGAAAAATTTTTGAACAAATTACATAAAATAGAACTATATAAATTATTACTCCTGGTGTGGGAAATTCACACATCTAAAGTGCAGTGTTATGGTATGGAAGAACCATTTTCACTTCCAATATTCGCCTAAAAAAAATGTGATATAGGCCTATTTAGGAACTAAACTTCTGTATGAAAACAGGTAATGGCAATAAAATATATAAATGGCAAATAAAAATAAAATAAATATAGCCTTGCAGTATAAAGATATTTCTCAAAACACACACACAGGCCTATTGCAATCAAGTTTAAATGGGTAAATTTTCTATAAATATTTTTGAGTCTTCATTTTCTTTTCTGACATTGCCTACTCCAGTTCTTCAGGGTTCCTACAGGTTTCTTCAAGTTAAATTCAAGTCTTTTTAAGACCTTTTTAAGACCATTTATATAAAAAAATTAATACCTATTTCACGTCCCTACCAGCAAAGAAAAACAAAATCCTTCAACTTGTGTTCATTTATTTTTCAAATGTGGAATGGGTAAAAGATGATAAGCCAAGCAGGCGTGAAAAATAAAAACATTTCAGTAGGCCACAAGAAAGTTTGCCGAACAATGTTAAGTTGTGTTTTAACATTAGCTAGCTACTTATTCTATGCTGGGAATATGGGGAACTGAGAGACCCCTGAACAATAAACATCGAAAATAATAATAATAATCGTGGTTGACAAATGAAACTTTTGAGGAAAAATACCATACGGAGAAGTTACATACAGCAGTGTTAATTTTGACAGCAAATTTTGATTTAGTTTTAGTCTCAGTCTTTTGACTAAAAATATGACAAACTAATTTTAGTCATATTTTAGTCATCTGAATTGTTTTAGTTTTAGTCTAGTTTTAGTTGACGAAATACAATAAGATTTTAGTGATTTTAGTTTTTTTTAGATTTTCGAAATCTACTGTAAACTAAATCTACAGTAGATTTAGTCGACTAAAATATAATGGGTTTAGGTAAATTGTAATGTGTCAATTTAGAATTTCTCTAAAATTTCCAAACCCATATACTCCCGGAGAAAACATATATTAAAGGGATAGTTCACCCAAAAATGAAAATTCTGTCAGTATTTACTCTCCCTCATGTTGTTCAACCCCGTAAGACCTTCGTTCATCTTCGGAACACGAATTAAGATATTTTTGATTAAATCTGAGAGCTGGATCACTCCTCCATAGGCTTCTTGAGGGACTGAACTTGCAGGCCACAAAAAGTTATTACAGACATCGTTAAAATAGTCCAAGTGACTACAGTGGCTCAATCTTAAGTTTATCAAACGACGAGAATACTTTTTGTGCGCAAAAAAACAAAAATAATGACTTTTTTCAACTATTCATTTCCTTCTCTGTGGGCCTCGAGTGAGTTCACTAGTGTAACAGCGCAGCGCTTCTGTGTTGTACGTCACACGCATCACACACATGACCAGCGTCGGCCAATAGTGAGCCTGCGTGTGACGTAGCTCTACGCTATTACACTAAGTTAATTGACTAGAGGCCAACAGAGAAGGAAATGAATAGTTGAAATAAAGTCGTTATTTTTGTTTGTTTTTGCGCACAAAAAGTATTCTTGTCGCTTGATAAACTTAAGATTGAGCCACTGTAGTCACTTGGACTATTTTAACGATGTCTTTAATAACTTTTCAAGGCTGGCAAGTTTCAGTCCCTCAAGAAGCCTATGGAGGAGTGATCCAGCTCTCAGATTTAATCAAAAATATCTTAATTCGTGTTCCGAAGATGAACGAAGGTCTTACGAGGTTGAACAACATGAGGGAGAGTAATTACTGACAGAATTTACATTTTTGGGTGAACTATCCCTTTAACCTATTAATATGAATGATTTTTAAGTTTCAACAAGCAATACAGAAACAGATTTAACTACTGTGACTTAAAAAAAAAATATCTTAAAATTAAATAAAACCACTTTCCTAAAGTAAAAGACAGTCTTCTTTTCAATGAATGATATATGCATTCTTTATAACAACTTACATACATCATCCTTTATTCTTTCAAGTAGACAATTATTTGGATGAATTAAATATAATTAATCCTTATTAAAGCTATTAACAAACAGTAAATGCTTTTCTCTTTTTCTTTTGTTGCTTGATCAAAATTAATGACACAGACCGCATTATGTTTATTGCCACTGTCACTTTAAGACATCGGATCATGTCCAATGACATGCGGATACGATTGCACTGATGCACACCCGATTCAACTGTTTAAGACATAACCGACATAGTTTACATGAATACTCTCCAAACCGGACATTTAGACATAATGTTGTGTGTATTTGTCCATTCAGACACGAAAGAGAGCTCAGTGCAGTGCCCGCGCGCTGTATAGGTGAATATGTGCATGGCTCCACGCTTCGGGTTGGTGCGTGGTTGGTTTACATTTTTAACATTTTATGAGACCGCGGGGTAGATCAGCACGTTACTGTACAAATGTGTGCATCTACCACACACGCAGGACATCAGTTCTGACTGGATCGCTTCCCAGATCGACACTAACATTTTCATCTAGTTTTTATTCGTTGACGAAAATGTAAATAGATTTTCGTCATAGTTTTTGTCATTCAAAACTAGGTTTTATTTAGGTAGCGTCTCGTTTTCGTCAGTGAAAAATGTCGTTGAAGAAAAGTTATTATTTTAGTCAATAAAATGAACACTGACATACAACACAATTTTTAAGACCCAGACATCAAAATTCAAGACTTTTTAAAGACTTTTTAAGGTATTATTTCCAAATTCATAAATTCAATGCTTTTAAGGCTTTTTAAGACCCCGCGGGAACCCTGTTCTTGTTAAAACACACCAGACATGCAAATTGTGTGCATTTTGGGTAGTGATGCACCGAAATTAAAATTCTGGGCCGAAACCGAAAATTTAGGATGCACTTGGCCGAAAACCGAAACCGAAAATGGCTTCTTTTAAAAACTTATTAAGGGTGTCACGATTTCGATTTTAAGTCGAAATCGATCGAAATTAATTCACAATCTCAAAAATCGAAATAAAAAATGGAATCGTCGATGCTGCCACGCCCCCATGTCGCGCCCGTGATGGAAAGTTCGGATCGTTTTACTGACTCTATTGTTCAATCTCGTTCATCAAAATTAACTAATCTTTTTTCTAGTCATTTCAGGGGCTTTAAATGTTATACTTTTAACAGGCAACTTCCCCGAACACATCCACCTACGCAATCTTGATCATATTCTGAATTAAGAAATCATTATAATGCAGTCAAAAATAATTTACAGGGAACATTAATAATTACTTGACCTTCCGAGTCTTTTGTTCATTTGTCGCGTGACAGAGGCAATGAACGGATCGTTCATGAACGACTCATTACGGCGCGGAAAAACACACACGTGTTGAAAGGCTGTGAGTCCTCAAACTTAGATTCTATGCCCGAGCCCGAACTTGGCCCGACCCGGGCCGATATTTCCCGTCACTATCCTCGGGTCGGCCCTTGATCTATAGACGTGCACTCCCAACGCAATAGAGTGCGGCGCGGGACTAGATTTGATGGCCGAGTGCGAGCGCGGGCGGTAATGCACTCACTCTGTGTGTGCGGGAGAATAAAACGATTCGCGGGACTCCCGCAAACTAGAAATATCTATGAATAAAACATAAAAACTAATACATTTTTATTTATCTGTTGCAGAAAAGCAACAAGAACAACTAAAACAAAATAGAAACGATTTACAGGCCAGAGTTTCTATTTATAACATGTTTGCAGCGTTGAGCGATTTAGCCAATCACAGACATATGTGTTGATTTCTTGAACGCAATGGCCAATCAGAAGCATTTAAGATAGTCTCCCCTCACTGCTCAAAACTGACTTTTTGTTCAGAGCTGATTTCTGTATGCTGGCAAATCCTCTAATTATAACAAACAAAGTGTATATATTATGAAAGATTCATTGTGCAGTCAGCTTCATTGATAATAACAGAGATGTGTGGGATTGCGATGAACTGATGTCAGCTTTTTAGGAGCAACAGCAACCTGTGCTTAAAAAAAAAAGAAGTAAAAATCGAGAATCGAATCGAACCGTGACCTTAGAATCGAAAATGTAATCGAATCGAGGATTTGGAGAATCGTGACACCCCTAATATATATATATATGTAACGATATTCGAACCGAACCGAAAAACCGCGATACAGAACTCACGCCCCGCCCCCTGCTACCCCGGCCCCGCCCCGCTCAATGGACGTGACAGATCGCTGTAGGCCTACTACTAGGCTCCTCATTTCAAGCGGCAGCGCGGCGCGCGAGTAAACGCGATCATCTCTTCCTCAGTTACAGAATGGACACCTGAAGGTATGTTGAAAGATACAGTATACTTACTGAAAGGCATCATAACTCGTGTAATCGCTCAATCAGTGTTTCAGCAGCGTAAAGACGTCAATAAAACTGCATAGCTTGTCACTAGCATTATATTTACCTCAACAGGCAAGTGATTCAGTGTCCACAACTTTGGTTCCTATAAATGAACTCTTGCACTAAATAAATGCACTATGTTAGCCTATATATTATATTTTACTTAACCTGTTAATGATATCTTGATTATTTAATGCATGTTTAAAATATCTTTCATGAAAATGACAACTGTGTAAATTATTATATTTCAATAACAAATTAGAGTAAAAACAAGGTAATGCAAAAACTGCCTTATGTTCAGTTTACATGTTTTCATACAATGTGTTGTGTGTTGATTATTATATCTAAAAAATAAATAGCATCTGAATTTAGGTTAAAAGTCTAGGCTACAACCTTTAATGTTATAGTAATGTGCGGCTCCCTATATAGTTTACAGCATTAGCAGATTTTTTTTTAATCCTTGTGAAACGTTTAATTGTAATTGAATTAATTTAAAGACAAAGAGAATTTTTTCATTAAACCAGTTTAAAAAAAACAAAAAAAAAGCAATTTTAGCTTTCTAAACCGAATCGAACCGAGACGTCAAAACCGTGGGAAAACCGAACCGTCAGTTTTGTGTATCGTTACACCCCTACTATATATATATACACAGTACAAAACCTAAAATATTTTTAACAATAAATAATAATAACAAATAATATTATTCTTCAAGTTTTATGTTCCATCAAATAAAATAGTTTTTTAACAGTTGTGCAAAAAGATCCACAATTATCTGAATCACTGCACACTAAATCACAGAATGGCAGTGGGCCTCTATTCTGCTGCTGCATGTAAACAATGTTTTACTTACATTTTAAATTGCTGTGCAAAACAATGCAAAACAACAGTGCAAAAACAGCACTAGAACTTAATCCAAACTCAAACTGTAAACAACATGTAAGCCTATGTAGCCTTAGGAAACACAGTTGTGCAGTGCTACGCAAATTTTAATGTAACTGCTATACACACAGAAAATTGGACTGGGGTTTTACATGCGCTTCATGTGGCACACTAGCACACACACGCAAGGTCTCTCGCTCTCTCTCTCCCTGTCTGGCGTGCGTGCGCTACACGGTTTGGAGCACGAGCTCTTGCTCGCTCGCTCTCGCTCTTCCGGGAGATTTGAACTAATTTGCGGGCATCAGGGAGCCGCTATCAATATGCGGGAGACATCCCTATCTTTGATAGGCAGACGCGCGATAACAGCTTGACCGTGAGTGAAACCTAAGCGCTTGTGCACGGATGGGAGGGGCGGGTGACGTTCATTTTCGGCTTACGTTTTCGGCTGTTTTTTTTTTTTTATTTCGGCCCGAAACCGATAATGCCATTTTCGGCCGAACATTTTCGGCGGCCGAAATTTCGGTGCACCCCTAATTTTGGCCACTTTTTGGGTGAAATCATTTATTTTGTCCAACAAAAGTGTGCTTTCACTTTAATTGAGCGTGAGCAGCGCAGCAGAAATAGACTCTGCGCTTCGCTCCTGCTCGCGGTGTGAATGCACTCAGTGATTAACATGCACACCGGAAATAAACCCGCGCTGCTCACGCTTGAGGTGTGAAACGGCCGTAATTCACGAGGTTTCCTACATGTGCGTTCCGTGTGCACGTGTGATACTGATGCTGCTGCGCGATGTTAATCATGCGGCGCCCGAGTGCATTTGACCGGCATAAAATCGGATTATGTCAGACTGAACGGCCGATCGTCGATCACGTGAAAATCGGGGGATTCCGATCACCAGCCGATCAATCGGTGCATCTCTAGCTTTTATATTGTCGGGAAGGAAAAGAATTCCACTCCCCCGTCCAAACTTTTAGGATTCCGGGTATCAGATTTGCACAATCCATACGCACAACGCTTCGGCATGTTTCCCTCGCTCGAAAGCTTGCCAGACCTCCCACGCCTAGTTACGGTTGCTAAGACACGATTGGCCAGTGGCGGTTTTCGGGCGTGGCTTAGTGAAGGGTCAATTGGTCAGTAAAAGAAAAAGCAGTGGCTCAGTCATTTGGAGATGGTTTGGATTCAAAGTATCAGATGAGCAACAAAATCACGTTATATGTAGGGAGTGCCATAAGTTACAGCCAGGGGTGGAAGCACTACAAAACTTTTTTTAGCACCTAAAACAGTGGCACAAACAGCAATACGAAGAGTCTGTGAAACTGCGCGCTGCAGAAGCCCCAGCCCAATCCTGTTGTTATACAGTATTTATGTTTACATTTTATTGTTATTTGAAGAGCTGAGCATTTAATTATGAACCAGGTGAAGAAACCTGATTTCTTTTATGAAATTCATTTGATTTTGCAACCGTTTACTGAAATAGCCGGTTTCAATAAAACTACTTGTGACATGACATATTTGGCTTTGACTGAACATTTGCTCTCACTTTGCGGAAAAAATATCGGGATATACATCGTATATCGATATTCAGCCAAAATATATTGGGATATGACTTTGTCCATATCGCCCAGCCCTAGAAGAGGGCGGAGCTTCAAGAGCTGGTGCTCCGGTGGCAACAAAACAGGACAATCTCACGCACTGAAGCCGTCAGAAGCTGTCAACAGTGTTCGGCTCGACCCGCAGTCGGACAACGATGCCCACGGAGCCGGAGAACATATGCTGCACGGAGAACAGGTACAGTCCAGTTTAATCACGGTTATAACTTATATACGGGTTATATACGGGTGGTGATGGCGCAGTGGATAAGACACATGCCTTTGGTGTGAGAGACCCGGGTTCGAATCCACTGTGAGACACCAATGTGTCTCTGAGCAAGACACTTAACACCTAGTTGCTCCAGAGGCGTGCGACCTCTGAAATATATAGCAATTGTAAGTCGCTTTGGATAAAAGCGTCAGCTAAATGAATAAATGTAAATGTAAATAACTTATGTTGTCATCTTGCTTTAATCCACTGTTAGTACAAGCCAGCAGTCAGATGAACAGTAATAAAGTGTGCGCTCTCCCTTTCATCACTGCCGTGACCAGAATCGCTCCGGAGACAGTGAGCTGTTGGTAATCACCATAGCATAATGATGTAGAAATAGTGTAATGATGTAGAAATAGTGTAATGATGTAGAAATAGCAGAGCTGTTGTTCTTCAGTTGAATAAAGTGTCGTATAAATGAGTTTCCCGTCATTGTAAACTTCTTCCCTGTGTGTGTGAAGTGGAGCAGGACGACGGCACACCAGTGCTCGCTTCAGACTCTCACACACACACGACGTGATAAATATGAGCAGCGGCACAACGGTTCATATGCTCATCGTCTTAATATTTATCCATTGTTCACATCCATTTATCCTGGTCATAATTTAAAGTCTAGACTAGGGCTGGGCCGATAAACGATATCGCGATAAAATTTATTGATAACGATGATAAGCTCTGGACATTTTTACTCGATATGGATTAATCAAAGAGCCAATCGCACAGCAGAAATTGGCAACAGCAAATCAGCGTGCAGCTTTTAATGTGCACGTCAAAGTACAAAGTCCGTTTCCTACTGCACTTTGCAAGCAAACTCGACACAAGGGCGACAAAAATGTGTCGAAGCAGTGGCGAAAGTGAAACTCACCTTGAGTTATTATCGAAAGATGATGAAATTGTCGACAGAAAAGGTAGCACGAATTCAGTCAGGGCAGCCAACTCTCACGCATTCACCGTGAGACTCACACAATTGACACTTTTCACATGCTCAAGTAGGGCTGAGGTAAACGATTATTAATTAAACGATTAGTCTGGCGATTATTTTATCGATTAGTCGACTAATCTAATGACTAATTGAACGATTATTTTTTGTAACATGGAAATTGCAGGAGTGCACATTCAATGCACAACAATTTTGATCTGGTTCTTACAGAGTATCTACACTGTAAAATGTTTGGTACTGAAATGAGCCCTATCACACTTGGATGTGATGCTCATTTTAATGTTTTCAGTGCTCATAAAAACATCCGGACTGATTGTTTGGTTTTGTTAAGGGGGGGGGGGGGGTTTACATGCGCTTCATAAGGCACACACGCACATTTGCACATGCACGCAAGGTCTCTCGCTCTCTCTCTCTCTCTCTGCCGCGCGCGCTACACGGTTTGGAGCTCGCGAGCTGTAGATTTCGGGAGATTTGAACTAATTTGCGGGCATCAGGGAGCCGGAACTTCCGGGACACAGGATGTCAACTCCATTTGGCAGAGAGCGCAAATAATGACACCTTTACGTTTGGGACTAAATTTGAAGCATTCCCATACCTTCGATGATTTAGTAAGAGCTGTTTTTTTAGGACTTTTTCTTTTGTTGGGGCTTTTTGCATGGCTTTGTTGGGAATTCTGTGAAGAGGTTGCTGTTTCGTCCTCCATTCTGCAATGTTTCGGTCTCCCACGTGTGTGTGGCGAGCTGTACCGCCGGGAACGGTGCAAAAAATAAAAGAAAGAAATAAAGAAGCGTCGACAAAAAAATATGACGTCGACGTAATTGACGTTGAAGCGTCGACGCGCCGCTACAGGCCTACTCTCAAGCGACGCCACATCCATTTTCTCACACAGAAAAATCGCGCAGCAAAGAGGACGCGGAGACTGGCAGACAAGACAGAACAGGTTACTTACAATATAAAAAAAATCTCAGCTCTCAGATTCTGTCAATTTTATTACGAAATTCAAACAATAAATAACGTTTTGGCACTTGTAAATGTGACGTGACAGATTCCTAGCGGCACGTGAACCGATCATCTCTAGCTAATAGTAAATAATCACGAATGAACAATGTTGAAAGATACAGTTCAACTTACCGAAATGTATATTCTTCATGCATAATATCGATCAATCAGTGTTTTTCAACCGCGGAAAGAGGTAAAACAGCCGGAGAACAATTGTCACATAACATTTACCTCAGGAAGCCATTTAACGAACATAATATATAGCTTAGCACGTTAGTTGGCTAGAAAAAGAGCTAGGTATAGAGAGTATTTTGCTACATATGTGTACTATATTACATATTTGTACTTATATCATTAAATAAAATTGTTATAATAAAAAACGCATTATATTAAATTTTAGTTATTTTTAATACTACCAGCTGATAGGGCTCTCTGTATGTTTAGGTGAGATTTTTTTCCTTGAGAAAAATTAGCCTATCTTGTGTAGGCTACCTAATATTTATCCAAATGAGTCAATATTAAAGTAAATCACAAGATTTGAATTGAAATCATGAAATGTGTTTCAAGCAATAATAGAAAACCGTAGCTTACCAGAAATTGTACCATGTAAACATTGTAACATGTTGTCACTAAACCTAATAATTCTGTTTAGTTACTAAAATGTTTTCACAATCATAATACACTTATTTTGATGCAGGATTTTTTTTTACACCCCCCAGTTTTACAAATTGTTTGCACTTCTAGTTGTATAGTGTTATTTTTACATTTTGCACATTTAAGCTACCTCTAAAAACAAACAAACTGTGTGTTACAAATGTTGTTTACAGTTGTGTTTACATTTTGCACATTTAATCTCGTTTACCTCATGTCACAACTTTTGGTTTATTTATTTTAGAAAGTTGTCTTAATATTTTAATGCCAAATGAGTAATCTGTTTTTGTTAATAAACTATACTTTAAAATGTAATTATCAAACCCTCTAGTTGTTGTGGCTTCTGTCATTGTTGAGATACTCTGTTAAAGCTGGCAGCATTAACAATTTATATATCGAAATATATCGTTATCGATCAATATGGGAAAAAATTATCGAGATTACATTTTTGCCATATCGCCCATTTTAGTCATTTTGTCTTTCAGTTTTAGACTAGTTTTAGTTGACAAAAAGTCATTGCATTTTTTGTCAACTTTGTCATTACTTTTAGTCAAACTGCAGTTACCGACATTAATTTTGGTAGTTATTTTATATGTACTGTAGTCTGTAGACAAATAATGTCATTACAATTTTCCTCTCTAGGCCAGTTCAATTAAGCTTATGAGAAATTTGAATCAAGGTAACAGGCTGTATTGACACTGAACTCTTTAGCAGTAGCACTAGTGCAATTCTACATATCCCTGTTCCTTAGTTCCAGTTTTTAGAGTAGCGTTACCCCCGGTACTCTTCCACACACTGCAGTCACACCTTTATCATTAAGGGACAATATTTGCCCCCTTTAATCGATTTTTCCAGTTCACTTCTTACTAGTGCTGTCAGTTAAACGCGTTATTATCGGCGTTAACGCAAACCCGTTTTAACGGCGTCAATTTTTTTATCGCCAGATTAACGCTCTTTTTGGCCTTGCAAACTTTGTAGTTTTTTTCACATGCTGTTGCAACAACTAGTAACGTTAGAAAAACTACAACATCACACCGGATAGCTAGACCGGAAACAAAACAACAGGCACGCCGCACACACTTGTTTGGGCTTGCGCGCCGGCCAAAGAGTAGTAGGCTAAACGTTACGTTTTGAGTGGATTGCGCGAGCGCGAGGCGCCGATCTAGAGACGTGCACTCCCAACGCAATAGAGTGCGGCGCGGGACTAGATTTGATGGCAGAGTGCGAGCGCGGGCGCGGGCGGTAATGCACTCACTCTGTGTGCGGGTACGGGAGAATAAAACGATTCGCGGGACTCCCGCAAACTAGAAATTAGTATATTTTTATTCATATGTTGCAGAAAAGCAACAAGAACAACTAGAACAAAATAGAAACGATTTACAGGCCAGAGTTTCTTTTTATAACATGTTTGCAGCGTTGAGCGATTTAGCCAATCACAGACGTATTGATTTCTTGAACGCAATGGCCAATCAGAAGCATTTAAAATAGACTCCCCTCACCGCTCAAAACTGACTTTTTGTTCAGTGCTGAATTCTGTATGCTGGCAAATCCTCTAATTATAACAAACAAAGTGTATATATTATGAAAGATGTGCAGTCAGCTTCATTGATAATAACAGAGATGTGTGATATTGCGATGAACTGATGTCAGCTTTTTAGGAATTTTTAAAGGATTGCACTTTGCGCGCATTCAGTCATGTCAAACCATGCACGCAGTAGCCTGCTTGCTTTTATGTTATAACAGTGGTTTGTGTGTTAATGCTTTAATAACAAATAATTTATCAGGAGCATTTATGCTGATGTGTATGGTGGCGACACGTAGGCGAAGTAGCCTACAAATAAAGTCTATTTGCGGGCGGGAGCGGGACAAAAATGTTGCGGGCGGGAGAAAGTAACATAGAACGTCAGTTATAACAACCCACGTATTAAAAAAATGGACGGTTTTAAATCGGGCTCGGGACGGGCTCATAATTACAGTTAATGTGTCGGGCCGGGCTCGGACACAATGCGCACGGGCTCGGGTCGGGCTTGATTTTTTGGGCCCGATCTAAGCTCTACAATGGATGACTTCAGACAGAAGCACATGGATACCACAGCTAAGAACAAACTTACTGCCGATCCACTTTTCCATGTTGATAAGAGCATTAAAATTAGAAAAAATAATGGGACAAATAGAAATCAAGGGACATTTAGAATAGATAAAAATGTGCGATTAATCGCGAGTTAACTATGGCATTAATGCGATTAATCGCGATTAAATATTTTAATCGTTTGACAGCACTACTTCTTACCTTTAAAAATACCTTTATAAAATAAATAATGCTTTAAATAAAACAATGTTCAATAAAAATGCAATTATGGTAAAAATGAAGTGATACTTTTAAATATTAAATTAAAATCGCCGGTAGGTGGCGGTAAGTCACTGTCTTCATGAGTGATTCAGAGTCATTCATTCCTTCAGTAACGAAGCAGTGGCTGTATTTATGAACGATCATTGAATCTCACGATTCGTTCAAAGCCACAGATTCGTTCTCGTATCACCGCTGTGTGCTGCAGTTCTGCTGTGGCTTTCGTTGCAAAATAGAGCAATAAGCCTACTGACAATACTGTTTTAAATGTAGTACATCACTTAATGTTTCCCTTTTATTTGTTGAACTGTTGTATAAAATCAATGTCACATTTGAAATCGTGTGGATATTCGGGAAACATTGCATTCTTGCTCGTATAATATGATCAACATTGAAAACACTGCTGGATATCAGCCTGCAGTTTGATCGCAGGTTTAGTCGCACAAACAGCGCAAGCGGCTCGTGACACAACACAGACCGACTGAATGACACTTTCATTTAAATAGAAAATCTCAAATGAAGATCGCTGAACTCCAGCTTGTCTGTGTTTTCAGATCATCCGCGCTTCTTCAGTGTAGAGAGAGCGCGCATGTTGCCAGATACTATTGACAAGAACGGGTAGAAAACGTGTTGCTTTACCAGAAAAGCTCTGACTGGGGGTTTAAATGAGTGAAATCTGGCAACCGTAAGCATGAACGCTGCAAACACAGTCTGACTGTAATGTGTCGTCTCCTTTATTCGACAAAAACAACTGGTTTTGGTCAAGTTTTTTTTTAACCCATCAGTCTCCTCTTTTTTCGTCAACGATATTGCATGTGTTGATATAGTCACAGTTATCGTTTAATGACGTGGGTGTCGTCTCTCATCGTCTCGTCTTAGCCAGGGGAAAATAGGTCGCCAAGGAACATTTTTCGTCATAGTTTTCGTTAACGAAATTAACACCGATTCGTTACGATATTCATATATGAACTGTTGTTGTCAAGTAAGCTTCCTGCTTTCCCCGTTGGGAACGCTGCACTGCTGCGCATTTCCCCCCGAAAATATCACGTTAACAACAACCCTTTAGAAAACATAATTCCTCTGTGGATCCTCTTCATCTGCTTTCTCCATGTTTCTTTGACAAATCTCAGTGTCTCAGTCTCACACACGCTACACGTGAGTTAACCACACACACTTATTTACATGTCGGTATACACGGAATACAAAAATCTGTTACGGTTGACATTTTCTACCGCGGTAACGATATATACCGTCATACCGCCCGGCCCTAGGAAACACGTCAGGAAAGGAAGAGTAAATGAAGGGAATATGAACCTTGTAGCATCCCACAGCTTTGTCCGTTTCCCCGTCGCGCTCGAACAGCTGCCCGAGGAACTTGTGCGCTTTAGGATCCTTCGGCTGAGCAGTCAAATACTCCGAAACATGCCTATGATCCAGTGGTGTGAGAGAAACATCAGTTCACTGAGAAACCAGGCATTACACAGAAGACACAGCAGAGGAGTTAGCCTACCTTTTAGCAAGCTCATATTCTTTAGCCTCAAAGTATAGTTTGGCAAACAGAAACCCTTTCACTGACTTCTGCAACACACAAAACAGGTTAGTGTCACTATTGAACAATATCTGTGTGATAATGTATTAATCTTCAACACTGAACGTAATTCACTGTACAGAACACAATCATACCAATTAAACTGAAATGATAGATTTCAGTGAGTTGTTCTGTATCTTTATCATTCCTCCTGATGTTCATTTGCTTAAAAAACAGTCTAGACTAAAAGATCAATTTTTAGGATTTATGAATCAATATCTGTTCATGACAGGGGCGGATCTAGAAAAACATTTATGGGGTGGCGAGAGGGAGGCAGGAATTTTTGAGGGGTGGCAACATATGACAGACGTATATACTGAATTTAATCATAGTTATTACTATTTGATGAGAAATGGTATGTACACACTACAAAAGGGCACAGGCTGCCATTTACAAACTCGTACAGACAAACTTAATCTCATGGAATCATGTCTTGCATTTGAGGTTTCATGTGAAACAGTTCATATTATGAATAAGCAGGGGTTAAATTGGGATTTATTATGTGGGGGTGCTCTCCCTAGGGGGGTCCGGGGGTATGCCCCCCTGGGATTTTTTTTGAAAAATAAACCATTAAATGGCACTTTCTGGAGAGTTTTATGCAAAGAAATGGAGAAATTGAGTATTACATGATATGTGAAAAACTGCAAGGTTAAAAGCATATACTTTGCATTGTTGTAGTATCAACAGGTATTAGGACATTTAGCATTTACATTACTGTTAATCAGTCATCACTTGATTACACATTGTATTGCCTTGTTATGATATAGTGGCCCATACAATGTGCCAAACATAATGTGCACATGAAGAGACAGTGCAGCATATGACAACAGCTGAGAAGATTTGGGTCTGTGGTGACCAGGTCCACCTCACACACACTTCCTTCTCCCATTCTCTCTCTTTACAAGTACAACACACACACACACACACACACACACACAGCCTACTCTGCGTCATTTCACATCAAGGTATGCACAAGTCACAAAAATTAAGATCAATCTATCCTTGTGGAAAGGTTGCTTGGTAGCTAAAAGTAGGTCTATCAAGTCTTAAATTTCTGTAATTCACACAGATCAAATACAAATATGCTGACTGAATAGATTGCTAGTTTATTTTGAGTAGCCAACTAAGTTAGCAGTTCTCTTGGCAGTTTGCTGATAATCCGGTGTCTGAAGTAAAATGCTCAAAACATCTCCTGAGATAAATCACATGGTCAACCTAGTCTTGGTTATTTAATTTAATCTTATTTACCTTACCTTGTCATTCAAGGCCAGGGCACTTTTTGTACATTTCTGGAACTTTTGCGCGATTCCACATCCCGCGGAACATTCATTACATATTGCTGCGTACATTTATCCGTGTCACCTAGATGCGCATGCGCGAGCGGTGCGCGATCGACAACGAGATTAAGCCCCGGCCCAATTTAACCACTGGGAATAATGACCATACAATGTAATCTCACGTAATAGGAGATAAAAGTATGATAGAAATAAAGGACATTATCACAGGAAATACATTAAGGCAAGACACAGGTGATGAGTGGCAGATGTGTGAGAGGGGAAGCAAACAGTTTTCAAAACAAATCAGTCTCTTGCCGCTCTGACGTCATCTCGTGCTGCATTCACTGCAGTCGGACATTGGAGATTCGCGCTCGTAAATGGTCAAATTAGCCACAACTTTTAATTTGTTGCTGCCAACTGGGGTGGCAGCAGGGGTGGCAAGGCTTTCTTTTAGGGTGGCATTTGCCACCCTATGCCACCCCGGTAGATCCGCCCCTGTGTTCATCAAAATGAGAATCGATAGGTCACTGTTCAGAGACAAGGCCATTACAATAACACAATCCATCAGTCCATCAACATTCAACATTTCTCCATTTATGTGACGCGCGTCCCAAAACTGCATGAGTTATTATGAGCTTATTAAACACTGGTGTATAACACAATCAAAGTCTGAAGATCTACGAATACCAACTTAACCATGAAGCTTATTAAATTGACAAATTTTGTAATTTATAACCTCAAATGTTGAGTTCTGCTCAATTATAAGTGTTTACAGTGAGCAAGTAGACATCTACAGTAACATTCATTAACTTAGCAGACACTTTAATCCACAGCGAGGGAGAAGAGATCTGAAATAATAAACACGTGCTAGTAATCGTTATAAACATGGTTCAGAACACGGCGAGCTAGAGCAGGTGACATTACGGATTAAATGGTTTTGTTCTAGTTGAAGAGCAGTAAAAGAGAGTTTGGTTTAACATGTCAACATTAACGCTGAACTTCTGTTGGTCAGTTTGAGTGACAGCGCGCGCGATCGCGGCTCATGTCTGACATCACCCGGCCTGGGCTCGCGCTTCTTACCGCTTTCTGAGAGGGAGAGGCGCTCTGAACTGCAGAAATATATCGCTCCACCTCCGCTTTATTCCTCTTCATGTCTGCTGTCACTAACTCTCCTTCTCAGTCGCTGGTTTAGCTGAGTATCATTTAAACACGGTGCAGCGTCTGTGGTCAATGGCTGCTCAACACACGATCACGTGATGACGCCACTTCCTTTTCCTCTCGTCTTCTTCTGGTGTTTTATGGCAGTGGCGCACTCCCGCCGCCTACTGGACTGGACAACGGTTGGGAAACCACATGCAGGTGTATTTAAAAAAAAACATAATAAGACTCTATCCTATATTCTCTTGATCAAATTTGCCTCTTTTAATGAAATAATTCACAGTGACTTTCCTGGAGTAACATTTATTCCCAAATCTTGGAATTATTCCATAGTTTCTGCTTGAGCACATTCGTCATATTTCCCAGTCTCATATTTCCCTGTTCTGTAACTTACAAACACTGATTTAATAAACAATGTCCAATTCCCATTCTGGAAATTAAAACATTGACTTCTCTTCTTTATGGACCATATTTTCCTTGGATGTGTTGAAACTCCTGCCATTTCTTTATTTCATTCGCTATTAACCCCTTTAAAATGAATCTGTGTTTGTTTATACTGACTGTAATTGTATAATGAGTATATAGCTGAGAAGACTGAACGCAGGATTTCATCTGGATTCGTGGATTTGTTCACAGAAAAGCTCTTGTAAACCGGATCGCTAGACAGGAATGTGGAAATCCGTTATTCGCGTTTAACATCAGTTTATAATAAACACACAGACCGCTGGGTTATAAATCACTTGTTTTAGATCGAGTCTGGTTTGTGACAGGTTTCACAGTGCAGTTTGAGTAAGTTAGCATAACTTCACTATTCTGATGAATGAACAAGAATCTCTCCTGTGACGAACACAGATCTACATGAAGGACTAACAACAACCCAGCTGTTATTCAGAGAGGATTGGGTCAGAGATCCTGCAGTTTCAGACCTTGAGTTGACATGGAGGACAGTTCGTCCAATACATAAAGATAAGCATAATTCATATCTGTCTGTTTTTGCAATTCAAGACGAATCTAATGCAACATGAACTAGACTGTAATAAAGTAGGCTACTATTTTACAAGTAAAATAGTACTTTATTACAGTCTAGTTCTATTGTTCAAAGTAGTTAGGGTGTTTAGAAACATGTTTGATAATTCGTGCTCCATACCTGTCCGTTATATCGTTTTATAAAAGTCACAAAATGTACAAAAAATGTATAGAAACACAATAGGAAAAAAATCTAGATCTAAAATCTATCTATCTATCTATCTATCTATCTATCTATCTATCTATCTATCTATCTATCTATCTATCTATCCATCTATCTATCCATCTATCTATCTATCTATCTATCTATCTATCTATCAAAAACAGTTTATGGTTGTAGCTATATATATTTTATAATGATAATAATAATAATAATAACAACCTTTATTTTCTATGGCACCTTTAACTGTAAATTTAAAGCGCTTTACACCATATAAAATAACCCACATATAAACGGCGATGTTGAGAAGCTGTGAGTTACAGAGACAGTGCTACTGGATGATGATGTAAATCTCGGGTTGAGAAGCTGTGAGCTGAAGCACATCTGAGACTCTGAGTGATGATGATCTCCACTAGAGGGCCTGATCGCCTTCATGAGTGAGTTACACCCTGTCTATGGTTACACCAGATATAAACGAAAGTAAAAGAGGAGACGCCATTCTGAAGCTTCGTTTATCTTGTGGTAAATTCAAAATGTATTCTTCATGTAACCATGTTTAAAAATGAGCTTCTCTTTGGTGTTTGTGTAATGTGATTCAAACCCGGATCATTATACAGTTTAACAGCTCTTAACAAAATGACTGATCGTTTTATATGCATGTATTTCAAGATCCCATGACGTCAACAAATTTATTAAATACGTTTTTAGGCTATATGCAGTTTATTGAACGTTATGATATTGTAAACTATATTAATGACCCAGTGATAGATTCAAGTGTGATAAATTCGACACAGTACAAAAGGTGATGAATAATACTAAACTTTTACTGCATCCAAATTACTACCATTTACAACAGTTTTATTGCTTTTGTACATGTAATTTACCACACATCTATACCACAGCTGCAGTGCAGCTGATGCTCTGCTGAACTTAAAGGGACAGTTTATGGGATTAATATCCTGCCATGATTCAAAACTGAAAATAAAGTTCTGAAAGGTTGAAACTAAGTGTTCGAAAACTCAAAATCTTACAAAAAAAAGTTTTGCAAGATCGAAAAATAAGATTTGCAAGCTTGCAAAATGTAAAAAAATAAAAATATCTCTGCAAACATTATGTTGTTTTTGAGATTTCCTTCTTCAGAACTGCAACATTTTTTTGTACAATGTTGCGCAAACAATTTTTCAGAGTTTCAAATTTGTCAGTGTTCTCCCACTGTATTAGTTTGTTTTCCAGGTTTGAAACCTTGTAAATGGTGATCTGAAAACTGGTGTGCCAATGTGTGAAAAAAAGTTTTAAAACTCTGAAAACAGAGTTTTGCAGGCTTGCAAAGTGGTAAAAAAAAAAAATCTCTGCAAACATAATTTTGTTTTTGAGTTTTCCTTCTTCATAAGTACAAAACTCTTTTTTTACGGTGTTGTGCAATCATTTTTTCAGAGTTTCTAATTTGTCTCTGTTCTCCCAGTGTTTAGTTTGTTTTCCAGATTGGAAACCTTGTAAATGATGATCTGAAAACTGGTGTGCGAATAGGTGAAAAAAAGTTCTGAAACTCTGAAAACTGAGGTTCGAAAGGGTGAAACTTATCACATTACATTACATTTACACTTCTATTGCAGACTATTTTTTCAGAACTGAGTTTACAACACCCACTTTGCGGAGATACGCCCACACAGTTGCGAGCTTTCGTCATTGGCGGAGCAGTCGGTCAATCCCACCTTTCCAGTAAATACGACTTGTGATTGGACTGTACGTCAGAGGACAGCAACGCTTTGGCCAAGAGCAGAAGGCCCTCCATCCAGGCTTTTTTTTTTTAAGTTGCGAGGTTGCGAAGCTTCATTTTCGCTCAGTCTGTGAGTTTCAGAGTTTCAGAGCAGAGCTCGTGACAACGCTGCCACAAATCACGTGAGTCGCAAGCTCGCAACTGTGTGGGCGTATCTCCGCAAAGTGTGTGTTGTAAACTCAGCTCTGAAAAAATAGTCTGCAATAGAAGTGTAAATGTAATGTAATGTGATAAGTTTCACCCTTTCGAACCTCAGTTTTCAGAGTTTCAGAACTTTTTTTCACCTATTCGCACACCAGTTTTCAGATCATCATTTACAAGGTTTCCAATCTGGAAAACAAACTAAACACTGGGAGAACAGTGACAAATTAGAAACTCTGAAAAAATGATTGCACAACACCGTAAAAAAGAGTGTTGCACTTCTGAAGAAGGAAAACTCAAAAACAAAATTATGTTTGCAGAGATTTTTTTTTTTTACCACTTTGCAAGCCTGCAAAACTCTGTTTTCAGAGTTTTAAAACTTTTTTTCACACATTGGCACACCAGTTTTCAGATCACCATTTACAAGGTTTCAAACCTGGAAAACAAACTAATACAGTGGGAGAACACTGACAAATTTGAAACTCTGAAAAATTGTTTGCGCAACATTGTACAAAAAAATTTGCAGTTCTGAAGAAGGAAATCTCAAAAACAACATAATGTTTGCAGAGATATTTTTTATTTTTTTACATTTTGCAAGCTTGCAAATCTTATTTTTCGGTCTTGCAAAACTTTTTTTGTAAGATTTTGAGTTTTCGAACACTTAGTTTCAACCTTTCAGAACTTTATTTTCAGTTTTGAATCATGGCAGGATATTAATCCCATAACAGTTCACCCCAAATCATCATTTACTCACCGCTAGTGGCTCTAAACCTGCGTGTGTGTGTGTGTGTGTGTGTGTGTGTGTGTGTGTGTGTGTGTGTGTGTGTGTGTGTGTGTGTGTTCTGCTGAACACAAAGGAAGATATTTGGAAGAATGTTTGTAACCAAAGCAGATCTCGCCACTCGTTGACTATAGTAGGGGAAATACTACTGTAGTAAATGGGGGATGAGATCTGCTTGGTTGCAAATAAAAAACATTTGTGTGAACTATCCCTTTAACAGCATTTATGCTAAATTGAGTTTAACTTGTATTGCACTGAACCTTAGCTGTATAATACCTTAGAAGTGCTACAAGGAAGTTATAGCCTCTTTTTTGAACAAAGCACTAGTTGTTGATGAGTGCACTAAGCTTTTTTTTATTTTGTTCAATGTTCTGACTATAAACACTAAACAGTGGACTATGGGATGTTCCTTCAATAAAGGAATAGGAACTTTAAATTTCAATTACATTACAGTATTATGGGGAAGGTATTTAGACAATGCAATGTCCTGCAGTTATACTTCAACAAATTATGAGTATGATTTCATATACTGCCGTGTACTACGGGTCAAAACATTTTAACTGCAACATAAACTGCACATTTATTACATATATAAGTATGCAAAGCTACTCATAAACACCTGTCTATTGTTCTTGAGGAAACTGTTGTTGAGGACGCTGCTGTAAAATGAGTTCTCCGTCGGCTGTGTCGAGCGCTGATCCACCCGCGGCCTTCAGTGATGAACCCTCGACCTCTGACCCCAGGCAAGACACTGCTCATTTAGCATTTAGCACATATCGCCACATTATAGCACATATATATGGATATTTTAATCCAGAGTAACTTACAGTGCATTCCTGAAGCCTGTGTGGTTGTTGAATGATTGTTGTCTCATGGTTTCCTGAACCTTCACTGTCATCGATCCTCATTGATGGAATGATCTTTCCAACCCTTCCCAAAGTGCCTTGGATTTAAGAAACATTTAAAGACTGATTTTTCCACAAGCACTTGACTGAATCACTATGTGAGCACTAACTCTCTGTATATAATTGATAAAAAAGTCTTCTCTATACTTTCACCATTTCCTCCTTTCGTCACTATTATAATATGTATTTCTCTGAACAATAAAGTTCAGATAAAGTGTAATAAAGGTTCGAGTTCACCTTAATCGAGTCCAAGTCCAACAGGTCTGAATCCAACTAAACAATACTCAACAAAAAAAAAACAATTTCTATTTTAAATGTAACAAAAGCAAACCTCTATTTCATCTTGTCATTTTCATTAGGGATGAACCGATACCATTTTTTCAGAAACGATCCGATCCGATATCAAAAATTCCCATTATCGTCCGAAATCGATCCGATATCAGTGTAAAATCAATGTATAATTTCTATACCTCTGTGAACTGATAATCACTCTTTTGTGGGTTAAACATCATTATAAAGAAAAAGAACAAATTAAAAAAATTATATAATCATAATCTATGACAAAATTCTATTATAACTAGAATAGTGGAAAATTCAGCAGCAAGAGTTCTTGAGTTCACAATAATTGCATTAAATTTAGTGAAAAAACATTTAGTGGAGATGGAGAACAAATAAAAGTGAATAACTGTAGCACTGAATCTGGTAAAATGTTACACATTGCTCTTTGTATTGTTGTAAAATACATGAATGAAATATGAAGTAAATATAGCTATTTATATAAAACATACTATAAAATTAATAGACATTTCGATAATCGATTTATAATCGAGAATGGGCAATTCTCCACGCCAGACATTAGAGTGCAGGGGAGTTATAGAGGCCATAAATAATTGAATTAGCATTTTATTAGCCTTCTCACATTACATGGTCTCAGAAAATGTTCCATAAACTGCATTTTCAGAGATATCATCCTCAGATTTGAAGTGAAGCATGAGCACACTTGTGGCTTCACCGTAATTGTGATTATAAGTTGTTATACCACAGCCACATAATATTTTTATACATTTAAAAATTATATTCTCAATATTTTGTTTTTTGTTTTTTATGTTTGAGCATATATATCTCCATATTAATAACAGTCTGAGTAATTCTTCCCCAGTTTCATCTTTCTAAATATATGTTGATTATGTGTCTATCCAGAATGACTTATGAGCAGAAACCTTTTTATTTTAGGTATGTCATTTATGCCCCACTTGCCAACATGGGGTGTGTGTAGTAAGGGGTTAAAATACAAACAACAAATAGGTCTAAAATTACATTTAAAAAAATAATCTTTTGGTAGTATCAGCAGGAGGAAGAGACAGAGATCAGAATCTCCAGAACCCAGCGGTGTGTCTGTGAAGAGTAACAGATCCATGATGCAACCCCATTAATTCAGTGATGCAACAGTGACCTCTGACCTCAGGTAATAACTAGCCATTTTAGCATTTGGCAGACACATTTGTTATGGCATGAAAAAGCCAAGATGAAGTTGATTGGGTGTTTTTGGCTGTTGTGACGATGCTGTAATCATCATGGACTTGTCAGATTCACTTATCTCTTCCTGTGTATAATCTTTGATTTAATGGGTATTTTAATTTTATATTTATTGAGTATAGTATCTCTGTGAATACAGCATGAGATCCAGCAATGTTTCAGTAATGAGTAGTTTTGAAAGATATGACAATCATATAGGGCATAAAACATTTTGAACTCCTGCATGACTTAGACACATACAGACATCAACAATCAGCATATGAATCTCAACAATCAAAAGTTTCATGTCGCAATGCACGCTGGATGCCAGCATAGTGCAAAACTCCCAACATGCACCTCAGCATGATTAAATTATGCAGCTGAATGGATTTTTATTGCCACCATTGTTGAGATTCATGTGCTGATTTTTGTCTAAATGACTCTGTAGCTGTTTAGTTTTTTTGAATGATGTGTTTTTTAAAAAAAATCCTTCATTATAACTGATTGCTGTTGGAACTCTTGCTGAAGCTTCACATTGGTGGTAATGTAACACTTTTGATAAAGAATTAAACACTGGAGGAGATCAGTCGATCAGGAGACTATATGATGGTTATGATATCAATACATAATCACCATAACGGCGGCGTTGACGTTGGGAAGAGCCATTGAGGAATACTGATGAGGGCTGCCATGGGGCTGACCGGAGACGACGGCACGGATGGAGCCCACCGCGCAGAGCCGAGATGGTGAAGATCCGCGACAGAGCCGCAGCGACGACCTCCCAAGAGCGAGGAGGGGATCCGGAGGTCTGAGGGCGAGTTGGGGCGACCGAGAGCGGAGGTGGAGCCTGAGGTAGGGCGGAGCAAGCCGTAGCAGAAGGGGTGGAAGACCAGAGAGCAGCAGACGGTCCGCAAGTCCGCAGCGGAGGTGAAGCAATGTCTGACCTCGGTGGAGCTGACGTGCCAAGGGAGTCCGGCGAGACTGAATGGCTGATGGTCCACGCAGAGGTCGAGGGTGGAAGGAGCGCAGGTGTGGGAGCCAGGGCGACAGGTCGAGGCAGAGCGTAGCGCACCGAGGCTGCAGGCGGAGCCTGGGCTCCTTATGCCCAGGAGAAGATGCTCCCGACAGGCCAGAGGTGATACCACACTACTGAGAGGCAGAGGTGGTGCCGAGGGATGGAAGGGTGACAGAGATGACTGGGTGGCACAGATGGCTGGAGACTGGAGGAGAGACTGAAGTCCAATGCAGAAACCAAAAAAAAATAAAGTGTTCGGGATAGTTTGGAGAGGTGGTGGGAGAGGGAGGCTGGGCGGGGCTAGCGAGACAGGTAGAGGACTGACAGGTTCAGGCAACAGTACAGGGGCTAGACAAATCTCCTCTCCAAAATCAAAAAAGTGTCCTTGCCAAAAACGCACTCTCAGTAGTGGGGCTCACATCCAAACCCTCAAAGTCCACCAGCACTCCCTCGGCGATGGATGGCTCGGCCGGCTCACACACCTGGTCAGGCGCGCGCTTCTCGGACTCCGTGGCGATGTGGTCCTCGGTCGTTCTGGCAGGGGCAGGCTCATACATTTTATTTTTTTATTTAACCTTTATTTAACCAGGTAAGCACGTAGAGAACACTTTCTCAATTGAAACGACGACCTGGCCAAGATAAAGCGAAAGGTGCAAGACATACAAATAGTTACACATTAAATTATACAAAATACACTATAAATACACAAGGAATAAAATTTTGAAATAAAATACAAGTTTTCTGGACACTAGAATAGGTAGTGTCGGTATATAGACAATGAGTACAGCATAATCAAAAATAAAAACATTAAATTGTTACCTAAAAAGTAGCAAGGCAACTACATAAGTAGTAAATGATACTGGGCATGATTGTGCAAGATATTGTACAAATAACATATAACACATAAGATAATGTGCAGGGCAGTGCAGACATGGTACCAAGGGCAAAGCACTAGAGCAGAGGTAAATTGAAAGTGAAGTTATAAGATGGGAGGTCAACATGTACATCGCACAGGCAAAAGCTCTGATAGTCGATTCTTAAAAGAGCTGAGAGAGATGGTGTTCTCAAGTTTCAGAGTCTTTTGTAACTCATTCCAGTCGAATGGAGCTGCAAACTGGAAGGAGCTACGGCCGAAGGAGGAATTTACTTTAGGGATAACTAGGGAGATGTACCTGCTAGAGCGCAGGTTACGGACAGGTAGAGCAATGGTAAGGAGAGAGTTTAAATACAGAGGCGTTTTGCGTAGGAGAGATTTATATATAAAATGATACCAGTGGAACAGGCGTCAAGTATGTAAAGAGGGCCAGCCCACTAAAGCATATAAGTCGCAATGGTGGGTATTAAAAGGAGCATTGGTGACAAAGCGGATGGCACTGTTGTAAACCACATCTAACCTTTTCAAAATAGAGGTAGAGGCAGATCTATAGATGACATCGCTAAAATCCAATATTGGTAGTACAGTCATTTTTACCAGTGTATGTTTGGCAGCATAAGTGAAGGAGGCTTTGTTTCGGAATAAAAAGCCAATTCTGGATTTAATTCTGGCTTGAAGCTCGTTAATATGGAACTGAAAGGACAGTGAATTATCCAACCATGTGCCTAGATATTTATAATTGTTCACGTAATCCAGTCTAGATCCATCCAAAGTCAAGATACTAGTCAGTTTGACGGGTACAGGCAGTGTGCGATTAAACAGCATGCATTTAGTTTTGCTCGAGTTTAGAAGCAACTTAAGTCCCCGGAATGCGTGTTGAATGGCGTCGAAGCTCTTTTGGAGGTTGATTAGCACAGTGTCCAATGCAGGACCCGATGTGTATAGGATGGTGTCATCTGCGTAAAGGTGGACCTGAGAGATACCAATAGCGCGAGCAACATCGTTAATATACACAGAGAATAGTATTGGTCCTAGAATCGAACCTTGTGGCACCCCCATCGAGACATCGATAGGTCCAGACATCAGACCCTCCGATTTAACATATTGAACCCTGCCAGAAAAGTAGTTGGTGAACCAATCAAGGCAGTTTTTCGAGAAACCAAGGCTACCAAGTCTGCCAATAAGGATGCGATGATCGACCGAGTCGAAAGCCTTGGCCAGGTCAATAAATACGGCTGCACAATAATGTCTTTTATCGATGGCAGATGTAATGTCATTTAAGACCTTGAGTGTAGCAGAGGTGCAGCCATGACCAGCTCGGAAGCCTGATTGCATGGCAAAGAGTGTGTTGTGGGATTCAAAGTGTTTGATCATCTGCTTGTTGATCTGGCTTTCGAAAACCTTAGAGAGACAGGACAAGATGGATATGGGTCTATAACAGTTGGGGTCCAACGTGTCACCCCCTTTAAAAAGGGGGATGACTGCTGCTGTTTTCCAATCTTTAGGGATCTCTGAGGATACAATGGAAAGGTTGAAAAGACTAGTGATAGGAGTGGCAATGATTGCTGCTGAGAGTTTCAAAAAGGACGGGTCTAGATTATCTAGTCCAGCTGATTTATAAGGGTCAAGCATTTGCAAATCTTTCATGACATCTGCTGGTTGAATTTGGATAAAAGAGAAATTAGAGGAATTAGAGGAACCAAGGCAAGATGATGCGGGGGGAGAAGAGCATATGGCTGTATGAGTTGCCAAATTGAACACGTGGCCAGCCATAGCAAAATGCTTATTGAAATTTTCAACTATAGCAGTTTTGACAGTAGTGATGGTGTTGTCAAACCGAACTTTTGGGAGTAGTACCAACTCCCAGAACTTTTTTGAGTTGGTACTACTGGCCACAAATTTCTGTTTAAAGAAACTACTTTTGGCGTTCCTAACTGCCTGAGTGTACCGATTCCTTACTTCTCTGAGCTGCATGTCATGTGGATTTTTTGAGGCTATAGCAGTGCGCCACAGAGTGTTTTTGTGCTGGGCTAAGGTGGAAAGATCTTGAGTGTACCATGGACTGTATCTATTTTTGGTTCTAAACTTTTTGAGGGGAGCATGTTTGTTCAAAACAGAGAGGAAGGCATTTTTTAAAAATGACCATGCGTCCTCAATTGTTGGTATAAGGTCAACGTTCTTCCAGGGTACCCGGGCTAATTCAATTAGGAAGGCTTGTTCACTAAAGTGCTTCAGTGAGCGTTTCACTCTAATGAGTGAAGGTGGTTTGATTACTGACCCATTACGAATACATGCAATGAGGCAATGGTCACTGAGATCCTGACTGAAAACAGCCGAGGTATATTTTGAGGGCATATTAGTTAAGATAATGTCAATAAGGGTTCCCTTCTAAGTGTTTTTTGTGTTGTACCGGGTTGGTTCATTGACAATTTGTGTGAGGTTAAGGGCATCTAATTTAGATAGTACATTTGCCGGAATGTTGAGCATGTCCCAGTTTAGATCACCTAATAATATAAACTCAGAAGATAGGTAGGGGGCTAACAATTCACATAAGGTGTCAAGAGCACAACTAGGGGCTGACGGTGGTCTGTAGCAAACAGCAACAATGAAAGATTTATTTTTGGAAAGGTTGATTTTTAAGACAAGTAGCTCAAATTGTTTAGCCACAGACTTAGATAGGACAATAGAACTCTGTAAACTATCCCTACAAAATACAGCTACCCCCCCCCCCCCCTCCTTTAGTGGTTCTATCTTGACGGAAGATATTGTAGTTGGGGATAAGTATATCAGAATTTTTTATTGATTTTTTAAGCCAAGTCTCCGAGACTGCTAAGATGCCAGGGTTAGCGGAATGTACTAATGTATAAGTAGATCAAGTTTGGGCAATAAGCTTCTAACATTCACATGCATGAAACCCAAACTGGTACAGTCACAGAAGTCTTTAAATGATAATACCAGAGGGATTGGGGTATTAATATTGGCTATTGGGCCAGAGTAGTAATATACTACGGCTTGTGTCAAGATGATTTATGACCCTATGATTGACAGGTGGGCGGGGCTAACCTTTGACCTTCCGGGGTTTTCCGGAGGTCCCTTTGATGTAGGGATTAACCTTTGACCTATCGATCAATCAAGTTGACAGGTGGGCAGGGTAACCTTTGACCTTCCGTGGTCCTCCGGAGGTCCTTTAATGTAGGGATTAACCTTTGACCTATCGATCGATCAAGTTGACAGTTGTCTTTGCCCTATTGACCTTTGTATTATACGTCAAGTTGCCAGTTGTTAGGGTTGATCTGGGTTTGACAGTTGTCTTTGATCCGGATTATGATGGATGATTTTGCCATTTAGTTTTACCCCATTGATTTTGGCCTATTGACCCCCGGGGAAAATAACTTTTCGCTGTGGGAAATTCCCTCCATGCCAGCTGTGTCGGGGTTAGTGAGAAAATATTTTTTCTAATGTTGCATATAGATTAGAATAAAACATAGGGGTGTCCAAAAATAAAATCATCTTACCGTTTCAGAGTTGAGGATCTTTTGAAAAAGTTGAAAAGAGTTCCTCTTTTGGAAAGAGTGCCTTTTGCATCTGACAGTCTCCGCACTGTGTGTGTGTGTGTGATTCTCTCTCAAACACCAGCGCATGACAGTCATGGTCTCCGCGCTAAGTGTGTGCGTCTGTCTGTCAGTTTGTGCGTAACCCCAATTCCTGCATCCCCCTGCTGGGGAGTGAAAGTGAGAAAATATCTCACACTAACTAAAGTTGAACAACATTCATTCCTTTAAAATAAATATCTTAAAATAAAATAAAAATAAAAAATAAAATCATCTTACCTTTTCACTATGGTGAAGAATTGGATTAAAGTTGACAGTCTCTGAGCTAAATGCATGTGTCTGTGTGTGTGTGTGACACCCGATATCCTGGCATTCCTGAGCACACTATATAAATGGGGATAGTGAGAAAAAGAGTTTTTCTAATAATGCCACATATTTCACACTAAAGTTGAAAAGCATGTAGCCTACATTTACAAATATTTCGCCCTAAGTAGAGTTGAAAAACATTGATCTTTAAAATAAATATCTTACTAAAAATCTACTGAAGCAGTCATTTCAGATAAAATAAGTTTTGATACAAAATATCCCCGTGTGTTTTCTAATCATGTCACATATCTTTCACAGAAGTTGAAACGCATTGATCTTTAAAATTATATAAATGAAATGGTTAATAAAATATCTTTTCAAAACAAAAAATAAATAAATACATTTTCACCCTAAGTAGAGTTGAAATACATTCTGTTCTTTAAAAGTATATAAATGATATGATTATATCGTTCATTTTAAAAATAACCATCTTTTCTAAATTTACTGAAACACAGTGCACCAATTAGTTTTGTTTTAGATGAACACAAAATAAAGAAAATCATCTTACATTTTCAGAGAATTGAAGAAGTAAATCCCAACACATCATTGTCCATATAACGTATGAATGTATTTACAAAGATGCAATAAGTTTAAAGTTTTGATACAAAATATCCCAAAGTGTTTTTCTCCCACACCGGCGTTTTGACACTCTGTGATTCAGAGTGGAGGAGGAATGGGTGTGTGTGTGTGTGTGTGTGTGTGTTACATGATACCCTCCGCATTGCTGGGGACAGTGAGAAAAATAAAAGAAGATTTCAATTCAATGAATTATTTAAAGTCTTAATAAAAACGTTGTAATACAGTCGTATCTTCTATTTATCTTTTGAATGATTTTGTTTAACGGTGACCTAAAGTATAATTTTATTAATATAGTCATAACCATAATGATTTTTGTACTGTATCCCGTACACCTAAACACGACCATCACAGAAAACAGCATTTTTACATTGTTTTTACATACTGTTTTCCATAAATTAACTAATCTCCATATTTAAATTAAATGATTATAAATATAGAATAATAACAAGTATGTTACTAAAATGAATTCAAACGATTTAAACATAGTTTTAGCTAAATTAATTTTATATAAAAAAGTATATAAATATAAAAATACCTTACATTTTCATAGTGCCGAAGATGTAGTTCTTTATGCAATGATAAAGAAGTCATAAACAAAGCCCTCCTGGTTCCTTCAGTGATAAACTACAGGGTGAAATGAAGCTTCACACCCTCACAGAGACGAGAGGAGTTACAGGACAGATGTGCCTCTGGGGTACACTGTCACAGTAAAGTTAGTGTGCTTTCCAGAGTTTTATTCATACTAAATTCATTTAAAAGCATAATATTAAAAGTTTAAATTAGATCTTTTAAAATTAAAAGACTGTTTAAATCAAAGCTTTAACGTTTTATTAAAATTGTATCTTCTATTTATCTTCTTAGAAGACTTATGTATGGTATAAATGATTTTACATAAATGTAACCTAAGGTATTATTTTTACTAAACAGTTTAAAGCAATTTTAAAATTGTAAAGCAAAAACTGTACTTTGGTATCTTAGATCTTATACAAAAATATTTCAAACAGTATTTTTTGTCCATCCACATGAAATATGTTGTCAAAGTTTGTCACAATGTGTTTTGTTATGTTTTGTAGTTGTTGTTTTTAAGAAATCCCAGGACTCTACATTGCTCTTGTTTAGATAAAGTTGTATCATTTAGAAAACCACTGTATATTTTCAGAGAGGCGATGTGCCTCTGCGGTCCAACACGCAGCAATTTTACTCATCTTAATTCAAAGCATGATCTTACTTTTTCTACGGTAGCTATGATCTAGTGAAACCCTTTACTGAGAATATACTATCGGTTATCTACTCAAAATATATATGTAGAACTTTAAAATGTTAGCATTTGTTGATGCGACAGTTTGTCTGTAGGCTGCATGAACAGCCTTTGGGAGAGCTGATGATACTATAGCAGGAAACATGCCCTTTGACCTCCTCCATTTTGGAGGATTTAGTCCTTAAAGGTACGCTGTGAAGGAATTTCTCCCATCTAGCGGTGAAATTGTATTTTGCATTCAAACGAATAGTGCTCTCTAGCGCATCGCTTTTTCAAAA
Source organism: Gila robusta (assembly GCA_030770095.1). Taxonomy (NCBI): domain Eukaryota; kingdom Metazoa; phylum Chordata; class Actinopteri; order Cypriniformes; family Leuciscidae; genus Gila; species Gila robusta. The sequence continues at coordinate 385,527 of JAVALU010001534.1, read as the reverse complement.
GCGTGTTGCAACTACGGTAACCGTTATGTGCCACGAAGCTACAGTACGACATGTCTTCCAATAGCACATCATCGAGTTTAACTATACATGTTCTACTGTTACGCTACCTATATAATAAATTAAACAATCAAGCAATGAAAAAAAGTGTGTCATTGACTTACCTATCGAGAAGAAAGCAGGACTTTGGAGTCCCTTTCAAAGTCTTTCTCCTTCATTAGCTCTATCCACCGGGGAAAAGATAATATTTACCCTCGTTTTGAATTTGCCGGTCACGTTTCCTTTTAAATAAAATGTTTATGCTTTTTGGTTACGAGGATTGCATTATGAAGTACCGCGCAGTGCAGCCTTTCAAATTTGCCGGAGGAGTGACAACAAGCGCCTCTCACTGACCTCCTTGGGAGCTTCAGCTGGGTTCAGTCTCTGGTTCAGTCAGCCGGCTCTGAACGAAAACGCGTTGAGGTTGGCTAGTGCATTTTGTCCCTCTCTGCTATTATAGTTTTTCAAGATGGCGGTCTCCATGGACTTACCCGTACCATGTAATTAAAGATAAGAAATTCTTCGCTTATGAGGATAAGTCAGATCATTGGCAGGGCTAATTTTACACCAATGAGATCATATTTATGAATAAAGACATTGATTTTAGCTAATAAAATACTTTTTAAAAAACTACTGTACCTTTAATTTCAGATGTGTAAATTACAAAACAGCATTTTTCAACCGAGTGAATCTACACGTGAGAGATCTTCAGAAGTCATAACTTCAGGGGTCAAGGGGTCTCCAGAGAATATTTAATTTCCCTTAAAAACCAAAGATTAAGTTTGACGACGCTAGTTTGCAACGTTCCCCCAAAAATCAAATACTGTATTAACCTTTTCGAAGGATAATCTAGCTTTAAAGTTAGAATAAAAAGTTAAAACCAAACATATCTTCATACCTGTTGTGTTCGGACGCAAGGCCATTAACTGGTTCTTTTGTTTTATACATTTACTTTGCTTATTTCTACAAATATCAGCCTGATAAATATGGAGTTATTACACGATGAACAAGATAATCATGTTTTTTAAGAAAAAGCAATGTTTTAAAATACAACTAAACCATGATAACAGATGATTTTTTGACAGACCTAGAAATGCATGTTGATTACTAAGTTTCAGGCATAGTGCAATTGTGCAATGTTCGAGAAAGCTAATATTGGTGTAATCTTTTGTGCGGTCTCACCCACAATGCAAAACTCTGGGTTGTCTGATCCAGGCATAGCTTTACTAAAAGAAAATAATATCCAAGTCATTATCAAACTTTAATTAAACCATATTTTATTTATTAATATTATGGTTTCATGCTGATTTAAAGTTTTTGTTTGGTTGTTATTAACCTTTATTTTTTACATCCAGCACAAATTAAAGAGATGTATGAGCTAATGATGTTCCCTGGCCCCAAATAATCAGATAATGGAATGTTCATAAGCGACAGTTAGATATTCTCCTGCTTAGTATGGGTGTACATAGTTGTGCTTAAACATATTTTGTCACACCGTAGCGATATTTATATAACATAAAATATATGTCACACGCTTGTAAAGACTATGGCCTACCTTTAAAACATAATCTTTATACAGGAATCACCCGTGTCCAAAGCATCCATGTAAGATTCAAAAGACCAAATCACTAAGAAAAGAGGATTGAAAAGCATCGTTTATAACAAATACACAAAAGTTTGCAAATGATGGTTTTATTACTATTCAGATAGCAGACGACACTGTTTCACATTTTGAATGTTAGACTGTACTGTATGTGTTTTAGGTAAAGACTTTGCTTTGAGAGCCGTCAACAGTGTTTATAGGAATAAATGACATTAATAATTTAAGCGATAGTATTTCTGTTTGATAACTAAATTGATACTTTGTTTAGTGCAACTTTCCCTCTATCTACGATGTGAAATCACACAAAGTATTAATGCAAAAAGTAAGGGGTGTTGTGTTACACTTAAACTATTACAGCATAATCACAACTGACTATTGCGCTGAGAGAGGCATATTCATTAAAGCTCGAGGCTGTTAAACAAAGTCCCGCACTACGGCTGATAAAATTGCACAAAAGTAAATTCTAGAGGCCAACTTGCTAAAAAAGTAAATACGGCACGAACCATTTAAAACAAATACGGGAAAGCCACTTGCTACTAGTCGATTACGCCGTTTGCATCATGTTTCTTTTTGTTTTAGTACAGTTTGCAAAAACTATAGTCTACGAGCGTGGTCAAACATATAGGAGTTTATGAAAAACATTATATCAAAAATTGAATTAAATTCTTCTATGCGACTGTTTAAGACTAAACCAATCAAATTTCTTTTAGAACATCTTTCTGCTATGTCTACGAAACATCGTCATGAAAGATGAGTATTGCTGTTTTTCTGTTACCGATAAAACTATTACGCTTCAAACTCGTCTAATTATTGCACTTTTCACAGCACGGTAATAGATACACAGTTATGTTGTGTATGTCGCTAAACAACTGTTAAGCTAATGAATTACCGCTGATAAGCGGTATTTTTGCGTGTAAGGTGGGATGATTCATTTTTTATTCCGTTCACATCAATACTTTGACACCAGAGTTTTAGGTCTGATCCAGAAAACAGACGGTAAGCTATGAAAACATGTGGTAAGCAGTTTTTGGTCTCATCATCAAAATGTTTTAACATATCGTAAATTTCAATTGTTTGATAAATTATCTAACGATTATACCTAACTATCAACAGTTATATGTGAAACGAGCTCAGTCACATTAGAGTTGGATTCTTGTTTATATTGTACATTGTTATTGAACCGCATGTTCAACAGCTCTAGGGTTCTTAAATTGTTTACCGCGGTTTCATTTTGAACAACACTATCGTAACACTTATCGTATTGCCGGGTGTGATTGTAATGTTTTGTATGGTGTTTTTCTTACGCTCTCCCCCTGGATATCCGTTTCCTACAGTTACCGGTAATGTTAGTGAACTCTAGGTCTTCTCTTTGCTCATATTCGACAGTATTCACATGAATTGGCTTGATTTAAACCATCATCTTCACTTGAGACATTATACCATTCTAGTTTTTAAATAGCGCTTAAATGTATATTTACCCCTTTATGCGGCTATAGAATACCGCACAAGGATCTCTGAAATATTTTTTGTGTATAACATCTATGTAGATCTATCTGTTTTTAAAAATACACCAAAACAAAGAATGAAGACATCTTTCTATAAGTGTCCCTCAACATCTGTGCATACAACAAAACACAGTGCATCCGTGTACGATGATTTATCAGAAAATTACTTTTGTCGCTTTTTTCTGAATAATCTCACCAAGTGCGGGTGCTTGATAACTATTGAAGTTATTAAACAATCCTGAATTTGGTTACTCAATAAAAAACTCAATACATTTGAATGCGCTAAAGGTCTATAACTGAACTTTAACATCTTAATAGTTGGTAAAAGTTCACTTAAAGTCTGCGCAAAATAAAATACATCCTAGCTACTTTCTAAACGCTTGTTACGGAGCTTATTGCGATCCATCCATACGTTTTGAACTTTTAATGTTTAATCAACATTTTGTTGGAAAACATATGGTGGATTTACTCAACTTTTTATGTCAACAGGTTCTACAGGGTAATGTTGCATTTAATTAACATCGTTTATTTCAGTAAACTTAAGTTTATTACATAAGATTAATTCAATGCCATTTAGTTGAATCAGGTTAACATTCTTAATTTAGTCCAAAACTATCAAGTTCAAATAATCCAATTGTTTCGTTTATTGTGTTCAACAACCTTTACAAATATATCTAATAAGATAACCTTTTACTAAATCTTTACTCGGTAAATACTCTTATTGGTTTTGTCGCATCCAATGCATCCCCAAAGTAGTTGTTTTATAATTATTAAATACGCTTTAATTATTATTAGCATGGTCTACACTTTATAGTGAAACACATATCATAAACTCTTTTAAATATAAACATTAACAAGTCAACGATTTTTTATCTTGCTGTTAAAACACATAAATAACATTTTATTTCAAATTGTACTGTTCCTAGTTTTCTATATTGCTATTTTAATTAAACTCATTTGTGTAATCTCGACTCAAATGGATAAAGTAAAATGGTTTAAAGTATTGTGTTGATTTAAATCCATTTACTTAAGTAATTATTTTGGTCTACTTAACTGAAACATGTTCTTTCAACATGACAATATTGAGTTAAGTCAGTTTAACGCAATGCATTGTGTTTGAATGAGAAAGCTAATACAACGGTGTTAAATGAAAATTATTTTTTAAATAAACTGAACAGTATCGTAAAATAATTTTAGGCTGAATTCTCTCGGACGACATGCAGGACATGGTTATTTATGGCGTCCTGATGTTGACCCCCACCGTACACACCAGGGGTGCGAGGGCGGGCCCACAATCGCAGGGCTGATAAACTCTACATAGAGCCCAGCCTCAGTTATCGCACACAAGCCGTATTTCCTAACCGCTGTGTATGCCGGTAACGCTGCTAAACCCCGTTTCGACGCTACGGACGGATGCTTCAACGACGTCGGATTCGAAATCGTAAAAAAACGCGACTGCGGGGGTACTACAACATCTCATTGATCAAAAGTGGAAGGAATTGATCAGAAGTTCCTGTTTGTCTGAGCCTGACGCAAACTACGCTTCTTCGACTCACGCTTCTGACCCAAAAACACAAGCTTCCGAGCATTAAAGCACAAGGCCTGGACAATTGTGCTGCAAGGACTCGCTCAAGAGAGTCTGGAAACTTTCACCATCAAACAGTTTCCTATTCGAAAATCTAGAAACTTCTGAAATGGCGACTCAAAAGCTGACGGAGAACGACTGCCCGTCGAGTTCGGCGATGCGGACACAAGTTCTCGATGCGGACACAAGTCATCCGCCGTGTGAGTGCGCCACGGGGAATGGCTGTCGTTTAAGAGATACGCTAGACTCTATGTTTAAAGACCATTTTAGAGACCAGATGGTTGACTTGATGCGCAGGATCATCGATGCTGCGTGTGATATGGAAAACGATTGTGCGCAGGATACCAAACGTGTCACAAATCTCAAAAAAGAAATGGATGTCATAAGAGGGTTAGTGGTGACATGGACCGATGTGACCCCCATGTTTTTTAACACCATAGAGCCGACCGGTGTAATCCTCAGAAAAGTTCTGGATGTGATGTGTGCATCTAGTGAAGAATTCACAGTCGACGAACTACTCGTTATGTGTACGTTTGTAACAGATCTCTGTGTGTCACTGGCATCAAAAAATGCCAAAACAGATCTTGGTGAAATAGTTCAAAGTCTGGTCAGCTATATCCTAGACCAAGACATGGTAGCGTGCAGAGACTTTCTATTCTGGTTGGATCACAAATAAATGGAGTTATTGTCTACTTTATGTATATGTAATGCCGGTCTATCATAATTTTGTAAAGAAAAATACTGTTGAAATAAAAGATTGTACCACTTAACTCATCATTCTTTGCGACCGTGTCGGAGCTTTGGAGTTTCACAATTTTATAATAAAATGGTATTATAAGTCTTGATTCTTGCACATTAATAATTTAATGAATAAATACTAGATGAGAATATTTAAGAGATGAAATATTTCAGAAATCCTATGGATTTCCCCTTCCCATCATGCTGGATAGGGGCGTACAATTTGAAATAAAATGTTATTTATGTGTTTTAACAGCAAGATAAAAAATCGTTGACTTGTTAATGTTTATATTTAAAAGAGTTTATGATATGTGTTTCACTATAAAGTGTAGACCATGCTAATAATAATTAAAGCGTATTTAATAATTATAAAACAACTACTTTGGGGATGCATTGGATGCGACAAAACCAATAAGAGTATTTACCGAGTAAAGATTTAGTAAAAGGTTATCTTATTAGATATATTTGTAAAGGTTGTTGAACACAATAAACGAAACAATTGGATTATTTGAACTTGATAGTTTTGGACTAAATTAAGAATGTTAACCTGATTCAACTAAATGGCATTGAATTAATCTTATGTAATAAACTTAAGTTTACTGAAATAAACGATGTTAATTAAATGCAACATTACCCTGTAGAACCTGTTGACATAAAAAGTTGAGTAAATCCACCATATGTTTTCCAACAAAATGTTGATTAAACATTAAAAGTTCAAAACGTATGGATGGATCGCAATAAGCTCCGTAACAAGCGTTTAGAAAGTAGCTAGGATGTATTTTATTTTGCGCAGACTTTAAGTGAACTTTTACCAACTATTAAGATGTTAAAGTTCAGTTATAGACCTTTAGCGCATTCAAATGTATTGAGTTTTTTATTGAGTAACCAAATTCAGGATTGTTTAATAACTTCAATAGTTATCAAGCACCCGCACTTGGTGAGATTATTCAGAAAAAAGCGACAAAAGTAATTTTCTGATAAATCATCGTACACGGATGCACTGTGTTTTGTTGTATGCACAGATGTTGAGGGACACTTATAGAAAGATGTCTTCATTCTTTGTTTTGGTGTATTTTTAAAAACAGATAGATCTACATAGATGTTATACACAAAAAATATTTCAGAGATCCTTGTGCGGTATTCTATAGCCGCATAAAGGGGTAAATATACATTTAAGCGCTATTTAAAAACTAGAATGGTATAATGTCTCAAGTGAAGATGATGGTTTAAATCAAGCCAATTCATGTGAATACTGTCGAATATGAGCAAAGAGAAGACCTAGAGTTCACTAACATTACCGGTAACTGTAGGAAACGGATATCCAGGGGGAGAGCGTAAGAAAAACACCATACAAAACATTACAATCACACCCGGCAATACGATAAGTGTTACGATAGTGTTGTTCAAAATGAAACCGCGGTAAACAATTTAAGAACCCTAGAGCTGTTGAACATGCGGTTCAATAACAATGTACAATATAAACAAGAATCCAACTCTAATGTGACTGAGCTCGTTTCACATATAACTGTTGATAGTTAGGTATAATCGTTAGATAATTTATCAAACAATTGAAATTTACGATATGTTAAAACATTTTGATGATGAGACCAAAAACTGCTTACCACATGTTTTCATAGCTTACCGTCTGTTTTCTGGATCAGACCTAAAACTCTGGTGTCAAAGTATTGATGTGAACGGAATAAAAAATGAATCATCCCACCTTACACGCAAAAATACCGCTTATCAGCGGTAATTCATTAGCTTAACAGTTGTTTAGCGACATACACAACATAACTGTGTATCTATTACCGTGCTGTGAAAAGTGCAATAATTAGACGAGTTTGAAGCGTAATAGTTTTATCGGTAACAGAAAAACAGCAATACTCATCTTTCATGACGATGTTTCGTAGACATAGCAGAAAGATGTTCTAAAAGAAATTTGATTGGTTTAGTCTTAAACAGTCGCATAGAAGAATTTAATTCAATTTTTGATATAATGTTTTTCATAAACTCCTATATGTTTGACCACGCTCGTAGACTATAGTTTTTGCAAACTGTACTAAAACAAAAAGAAACATGATGCAAACGGCGTAATCGACTAGTAGCAAGTGGCTTTCCCGTATTTGTTTTAAATGGTTCGTGCCGTATTTACTTTTTTAGCAAGTTGGCCTCTAGAATTTACTTTTGTGCAATTTTATCAGCCGTAGTGCGGGACTTTGTTTAACAGCCTCGAGCTTTAATGAATATGCCTCTCTCAGCGCAATAGTCAGTTGTGATTATGCTGTAATAGTTTAAGTGTAACACAACACCCCCTTACTTTTTGCATTAATACTTTGTGTGATTTCACATCGTAGATAGAGGGAAAGTTGCACTAAACAAAGTATCAATTTAGTTATCAAACAGAAATACTATCGCTTAAATTATTAATGTCATTTATTCCTATAAACACTGTTGACGGCTCTCAAAGCAAAGTCTTTACCTAAAACACATACAGTACAGTCTAACATTCAAAATGTGAAACAGTGTCGTCTGCTATCTGAATAGTAATAAAACCATCATTTGCAAACTTTTGTGTATTTGTTATAAACGATGCTTTTCAATCCTCTTTTCTTAGTGATTTGGTCTTTTGAATCTTACATGGATGCTTTGGACACGGGTGATTCCTGTATAAAGATTATGTTTTAAAGGTAGGCCATAGTCTTTACAAGCGTGTGACATATTATTTTTATGTTATATAAATATCGCTACGGTGTGACAAAATATGTTTAAGCACAACTATGTACACCCATACTAAGCAGGAGAATATCTAACTGTCGCTTATGAACATTCCATTATCTGATTATTTGGGGCCAGGGAACATCATTAGCTCATACATCTCTTTAATTTGTGCTGGATGTAAAAAATAAAGGTTAATAACAACCAAACAAAAACTTTAAATCAGCATGAAACCATAATATTAATAAATAAAATATGGTTTAATTAAAGTTTGATAATGACTTGGATATTATTTTCTTTTAGTAAAGCTATGCCTGGATCAGACAACCCAGAGTTTTGCATTGTGGGTGAGACCGCACAAAAGATTACACCAATATTAGCTTTCTCGAACATTGCACAATTGCACTATGCCTGAAACTTAGTAATCAACATGCATTTCTAGGTCTGTCAAAAAATCATCTGTTATCATGGTTTAGTTGTATTTTAAAACATTGCTTTTTCTTAAAAAACATGATTATCTTGTTCATCGTGTAATAACTCCATATTTATCAGGCTGATATTTGTAGAAATAAGCAAAGTAAATGTATAAAACAAAAGAACCAGTTAATGGCCTTGCGTCCGAACACAACAGGTATGAAGATATGTTTGGTTTTAACTTTTTATTCTAACTTTAAAGCTAGATTATCCTTCGAAAAGGTTAATACAGTATTTGATTTTTGGGGGAACGTTGCAAACTAGCGTCGTCAAACTTAATCTTTGGTTTTTAAGGGAAATTAAATATTCTCTGGAGACCCCTTGACCCCTGAAGTTATGACTTCTGAAGATCTCTCACGTGTAGATTCACTCGGTTGAAAAATGCTGTTTTGTAATTTACACATCTGAAATTAAAGGTACAGTAGTTTTTTAAAAAGTATTTTATTAGCTAAAATCAATGTCTTTATTCATAAATATGATCTCATTGGTGTAAAATTAGCCCTGCCAATGATCTGACTTATCCTCATAAGCGAAGAATTTCTTATCTTTAATTACATGGTACGGGTAAGTCCATGGAGACCGCCATCTTGAAAAACTATAATAGCAGAGAGGGACAAAATGCACTAGCCAACCTCAACGCGTTTTCGTTCAGAGCCGGCTGACTGAACCAGAGACTGAACCCAGCTGAAGCTCCCAAGGAGGTCAGTGAGAGGCGCTTGTTGTCACTCCTCCGGCAAATTTGAAAGGCTGCACTGCGCGGTACTTCATAATGCAATCCTCGTAACCAAAAAGCATAAACATTTTATTTAAAAGGAAACGTGACCGGCAAATTCAAAACGAGGGTAAATATTATCTTTTCCCCGGTGGATAGAGCTAATGAAGGAGAAAGACTTTGAAAGGGACTCCAAAGTCCTGCTTTCTTCTCGATAGGTAAGTCAATGACACACTTTTTTTCATTGCTTGATTGTTTAATTTATTATATAGGTAGCGTAACAGTAGAACATGTATAGTTAAACTCGATGATGTGCTATTGGAAGACATGTCGTACTGTAGCTTCGTGGCACATAACGGTTACCGTAGTTGCAACACGCTTTTGAAAAAGCGATGCGCTAGAGAGCACTATTCGTTTGAATGCAAAATACAATTTCACCGCTAGATGGGAGAAATTCCTTCACAGCGTACCTTTAAGGACTAAATCCTCCAAAATGGAGGAGGTCAAAGGGCATGTTTCCTGCTATAGTATCATCAGCTCTCCCAAAGGCTGTTCATGCAGCCTACAGACAAACTGTCGCATCAACAAATGCTAACATTTTAAAGTTCTACATATATATTTTGAGTAGATAACCGATAGTATATTCTCAGTAAAGGGTTTCACTAGATCATAGCTACCGTAGAAAAAGTAAGATCATGCTTTGAATTAAGATGAGTAAAATTGCTGCGTGTTGGACCGCAGAGGCACATCGCCTCTCTGAAAATATACAGTGGTTTTCTAAATGATACAACTTTATCTAAACAAGAGCAATGTAGAGTCCTGGGATTTCTTAAAAACAACAACTACAAAACATAACAAAACACATTGTGACAAACTTTGACAACATATTTCATGTGGATGGACAAAAAATACTGTTTGAAATATTTTTGTATAAGATCTAAGATACCAAAGTACAGTTTTTGCTTTACAATTTTAAAATTGCTTTAAACTGTTTAGTAAAAATAATACCTTAGGTTACATTTATGTAAAATCATTTATACCATACATAAGTCTTCTAAGAAGATAAATAGAAGATACAATTTTAATAAAACGTTAAAGCTTTGATTTAAACAGTCTTTTAATTTTAAAAGATCTAATTTAAACTTTTAATATTATGCTTTTAAATGAATTTAGTATGAATAAAACTCTGGAAAGCACACTAACTTTACTGTGACAGTGTACCCCAGAGGCACATCTGTCCTGTAACTCCTCTCGTCTCTGTGAGGGTGTGAAGCTTCATTTCACCCTGTAGTTTATCACTGAAGGAACCAGGAGGGCTTTGTTTATGACTTCTTTATCATTGCATAAAGAACTACATCTTCGGCACTATGAAAATGTAAGGTATTTTTATATTTATATACTTTTTTATATAAAATTAATTTAGCTAAAACTATGTTTAAATCGTTTGAATTCATTTTAGTAACATACTTGTTATTATTCTATATTTATAATCATTTAATTTAAATATGGAGATTAGTTAATTTATGGAAAACAGTATGTAAAAACAATGTAAAAATGCTGTTTTCTGTGATGGTCGTGTTTAGGTGTACGGGATACAGTACAAAAATCATTATGGTTATGACTATATTAATAAAATTATACTTTAGGTCACCGTTAAACAAAATCATTCAAAAGATAAATAGAAGATACGACTGTATTACAACGTTTTTATTAAGACTTTAAATAATTCATTGAATTGAAATCTTCTTTTATTTTTCTCACTGTCCCCAGCAATGCGGAGGGTATCATGTAACACACACACACACACACACACACACCCATTCCTCCTCCACTCTGAATCACAGAGTGTCAAAACGCCGGTGTGGGAGAAAAACACTTTGGGATATTTTGTATCAAAACTTTAAACTTATTGCATCTTTGTAAATACATTCATACGTTATATGGACAATGATGTGTTGGGATTTACTTCTTCAATTCTCTGAAAATGTAAGATGATTTTCTTTATTTTGTGTTCATCTAAAACAAAACTAATTGGTGCACTGTGTTTCAGTAAATTTAGAAAAGATGGTTATTTTTAAAATGAACGATATAATCATATCATTTATATACTTTTAAAGAACAGAATGTATTTCAACTCTACTTAGGGTGAAAATGTATTTATTTATTTTTTGTTTTGAAAAGATATTTTATTAACCATTTCATTTATATAATTTTAAAGATCAATGCGTTTCAACTTCTGTGAAAGATATGTGACATGATTAGAAAACACACGGGGATATTTTGTATCAAAACTTATTTTATCTGAAATGACTGCTTCAGTAGATTTTTAGTAAGATATTTATTTTAAAGATCAATGTTTTTCAACTCTACTTAGGGCGAAATATTTGTAAATGTAGGCTACATGCTTTTCAACTTTAGTGTGAAATATGTGGCATTATTAGAAAAACTCTTTTTCTCACTATCCCCATTTATATAGTGTGCTCAGGAATGCCAGGATATCGGGTGTCACACACACACAGACACATGCATTTAGCTCAGAGACTGTCAACTTTAATCCAATTCTTCACCATAGTGAAAAGGTAAGATGATTTTATTTTTTATTTTTATTTTATTTTAAGATATTTATTTTAAAGGAATGAATGTTGTTCAACTTTAGTTAGTGTGAGATATTTTCTCACTTTCACTCCCCAGCAGGGGGATGCAGGAATTGGGGTTACGCACAAACTGACAGACAGACGCACACACTTAGCGCGGAGACCATGACTGTCATGCGCTGGTGTTTGAGAGAGAATCACACACACACACACAGTGCGGAGACTGTCAGATGCAAAAGGCACTCTTTCCAAAAGAGGAACTCTTTTCAACTTTTTCAAAAGATCCTCAACTCTGAAACGGTAAGATGATTTTATTTTTGGACACCCCTATGTTTTATTCTAATCTATATGCAACATTAGAAAAAATATTTTCTCACTAACCCCGACACAGCTGGCATGGAGGGAATTTCCCACAGCGAAAAGTTATTTTCCCCGGGGGTCAATAGGCCAAAATCAATGGGGTAAAACTAAATGGCAAAATCATCCATCATAATCCGGATCAAAGACAACTGTCAAACCCAGATCAACCCTAACAACTGGCAACTTGACGTATAATACAAAGGTCAATAGGGCAAAGACAACTGTCAACTTGATCGATCGATAGGTCAAAGGTTAATCCCTACATTAAAGGACCTCCGGAGGACCACGGAAGGTCAAAGGTTACCATGCCCACCTGTCAACTTGATTGATCGATAGGTCAAAGGTTAATCCCTACATCAAAGGGACCTCCGGAAAACCCCGGAAGGTCAAAGGTTAGCCCCGCCCACCTGTCAATCATAGGGTCATAAATCATCTTGACACAAGCCGTAGTATATTACTACTGGCCAGGATTTGACTCTATATCTCCAGAGGATATGAGAAGGGCTAAAATGAGTAATCGGCTAATGGCTTTAAAAACTGGTCGTTTAGTGCAAATCTGAAAGTGAAAAAAGGAAAAGGATTGCGGGGCATAATGAACTAGATTTATAGAGTTAAGAACAGAGAGTGATGATGCGAACGTGTTGACCTGTGATGGTGGACCAAGATGTTTAGTAATGAAAAAGGAGGCAGCCTCTCTAGAAAAGCCAGATGAGGTAGAAGAAGTCACAGAAAAAATTGGGGGAGTTATAACATTCATATAATTATCTTTGGAATGGTAAAAAGGACTTCTATAATAAGGAAAAACTATAAAAGTTAGCAGGAGCAACCAAAAGCGAGCCATAATAAAAAAAAATTAAAAAAAACCTTTAACTTTAAAAAGTTTGGGGAGTATACTGCGCATGCGTGCTCAGTGCATTAAATCAAAAACAATATTTCAACAAAAAAAAAAAAAAAAAAAAAACTAGCTCGCAACAAATGACAATGTCTTTGGCTTGCTACATGAAGAAGGTTGTTTGGATAGTATACTGTGCATGTGCGCTCAGTGCATAAAATCAAAACAGTGCTTCAACAGAAGATCAACTCGCAACAAATAGCAATGTCTTTGGCTTGAGCTTACGGGATCCAGGTAATGATCAGACCAACAGAGCATAAGCGTCCCGCCAACGAAGAGTGTAAGTCGACCGAAGAATCCGTGGAACCGACCAAAGGAGTCCAAGACAGAGAGCCGCCGAACCGGACCCAGGCAGGGGCGGCCAACCGAGCAAACGGCACCGCCACAGCAGTCAGCAATCGAACGGGGCAACGGATGGACCAGCCGCAGCGCCGAAGACCATAGCACCGGAACGTCAGCAAGGGAATCCCCCGGGACAGATCACCTCATCGATCAGGCGGAAGGTATGTCCGCAGGCGGTATGATACACCAGCAGGCTGGCTGGCCGAGGTTATACGGGGTCATATATGCCGACTAGGCATATATAACGAATATATGGATAGGATCCCAGTAAGATAAAATAAGTTTCCAATAAAGATCTGTTGTGTTCGTATTAAATAAGTTGATACGATACATAAAGATGACTAACAGGGACTATACACAGGACAGAAAATAATGTGTCTTGCACCTTCCGCCATCTCGGAAGCTCGACGCAATACATTGCGGCGGTCTCTGTCGTGCTAGCTGCGGTGGGCTCTGGTCGTCGATCCTCAACCATCCTGGTGGTTCTGGCTGGGCACTGGATGAGGAGTGAGGCTACATATGTTGCGAAACTCCCTCGAGGAGCCTCCCCGGATAACTGTGCACGTGTCGCGGCGTTGAGTCCGACATCCAGGAATGTGACAGGCAGTTGTCCGGGAAGGTGATCTGATAGGCGAGATCCAGAAATGTTTCTAAATGTTTCTCGAGAGAGCATTCTCCCTGCTCAAGGCACATGAGTTGAACTGCAGGAAAGTCCATGGTGCAAGCAGGGGTGAAAAATGGAACGAAAACACTGAACACAAAAATAGGGAGAAAAAAATATATACAAACGTGTTCAAATTGTTTGGTCCGGTATTCTGTCATGGGTGGTTGCTGGCAGACAAATGAGGATGACGTATAATCCAATACAAAGGTTTATTTACTAGAGATCCAACAGACAGGCGAACAGAGAGCAACACACACTTAACATTGACGATACTGGACACTGAACTGAAACAGAACTGAACATATATGCAGGTGTTAATGATGGTGATTGATGAGTGTACAGCTGAATGTAATTAGTGTCCGTGACAACAGATGAGTGACAAAGGCAGGTGAATACTAAACATAACGAGTCCAAACTAATGTGAATGTGACACCCACAAAATGTATTTTAACAGCAATAAACTGTAAGTTAAAAAACAGTAATATACTGGCAACACATATGATGCATGTTGCTTTATTTAACTGGCAGTGACTGTGTAGATCAGGGGTCGGCAAATAACTTTGGCCGCGGGCCAATATTTTTTTTTGTCAGTAGATGGTGGGCCAGCTACACGGAGTGGGCCTATGGATACAAATTAAATACTCTTAATGAACTCTGTCTCACCTCCCATTTCAATGTTGTGAATAATACATTTGTAGCTTACAATATTTTGGCAAAAACTACTTGTTTTTCCATTATTTATTTCCTGAACTAAAATGAAAAAACGAATAACGACGGGTTTTCTGATTGTGTGCTCAGATCAAAAATAGAAAAAAATGAATTGCTGGATTAGACAAATTTCAATTTTGATTTTTAATTTAACACCTTAGTAGGCAAATATCAATGAAATCATTTTAATCAGATCAAGTACTATTGTGGTAACATATTACAGCCATTTTAATAAAGGCGTGAATAGCAATAATGCCTATTCGCTTACAGTCCGACTTTTGAACTTTATTCCTTTTTTTTATTATTATTTATTCGGGACACACACATACACACCTAAGGTTTAAGGAGGTCTGCGCAGGACTGTTTTTTTTTTGTCCCGCTCCCACAAGGTTCTATTCAGCAACTGCTTAAAATACACTCTGTGTTCACCCGCTTTATTTCCCGACCTGACAGGTCCGCAGAATTTAGACCTCGTTTTCAGAATCTCACATTCAAATGTCTCTAACGGAAAGAGAGAGATTCAGAAGCCTATAACAATTATAAATGCTATACAAAAATTGTGTTTGTGTCAATATAAAATATTATTTTAACATTGTACTGTCAGCAGAGAAAAAAATGTCAGAAAAAATGTATGAAAAATAAATAACATAAATTAAATAGGACAAAGCCTATCACTCAAATTTCTAAGCAGCATAAACGAAAACCATATTGCCCTACTGACAAATGAAGTAGGCTATTTTCTGCCAAACTATTTCAAACATCCTTGCAAAAAAAGAATGTTGTTGACTGACAATGGTTTCAGTACCAAACAGCTCCTCAGAGCTGGTGTACAGGTGTCAGAATGAAGTGCAGATATACGCTGTCAAAAGATTTCTCAGAGAGGCACAAAGTCATTTTCTTGAAAATTTTACTGAACCTCAATGGAAATATCTTCCCATCTAGTCTTCGAAATTTGTATTACATAACTACTAATGTCATTTATATTGCATATAGCTATACAAAAAGTATATGTAAAATGTTGTTTTGTTCTTCTCATTATCAGTAGGAGGAATAGACAGAGATCAGAGTCACCAAAATCAAGCGGTGTGTCTGTGAAGAGTAACACATCCATGATGCAACCCCATACATTCAGTGATGCAAGAATGACCCTTGAGCCTTTGTTAGTATAAACTTGTATTTGTTAATTTACTGTAGTGCAGTGTCAGATGAATAATTATTTAAGGAACTCAATGAAATAACACCTAAATATACTCATATGCTCTGCACAAGGAGTTGTCAAAATCATATCCAGTAACTAATTTATTTCTGATGGTCTCCAACATTCATTGCAATCGCTGTATCCGTGCTCTTTTATTTTTAATTTTTCTGTGCCGTCCTCTACATCCCATTATCAGACCCACATCAGACAGGACAAAACTGAAGCTGCCCTTCAGACACACACACTGGAGACTGAAGACCTGCAGAGAGTCAAAGACAAGCACAAAACCAGCATGAAGAACAAGTACGAGAGATTATTTGAGGGAATCAAACTCCAAGAGAATAAAACCCTCCTGAACAGGATCTACACGCAGCTCTACGTCATAGAGGGAGAGAGAGGAGGGGTGAATGAAGAACATGAGGTTTTACAGATGGAGAAAACAGCCAGAACACAACACTCACAAGACACTCCAATCTATTGCAATGACATATTTAAACCCTTGCATGAACTTGAATGTGAGGAGAAAGACCAAATCAAGACTGTTCTTACTAAAGGCATCGCTGGAATTGGAAAATCCGTCTCTATGCAGAAGTTCATTCTGGACTGGGCAGAGGGAAAAGCAAATCAGGATGTAGATTTCATGTTTGTTCTTCCATTTCGAGAGCTGAACTTGATCCAGCTGCTTCCCTCGGCTCTCATCTGGATCAACTCAAGACCAGCAGCAGCCAGTCAGATCCCCTCCAAATACATCAACCGTCTGACAGAAATTCAGGGATTCAATGAGCCTCAGAAGGAGGAATATTTCAGGAAGAGAATCAGTGACGAGCATCAAGCCAGCATAATCATCTCACACATCAGAAGAGCAAGAAGCCTCCACATCATGTGCCACATACCCGTCTTCTGCTGGATCTCATCCACTGTGCTTCAGAAGCTCCTGGAAGAAGAAGCTCCGTCTGAGTGCAGAAATCCCTCAAACTCTGACTGAAATGTACATCCACTTCCTGCTGATTCACATCCACACGAGGAATCAGAAGTATGAAGAGAGAGATCCAGAGGAACTCCTGCAGTCCAACAGAGAAGTGATTGTGAAACTTGCTGAAGTGGCTTTCAAACAGCTGATGAAGGGCAATGTGATGTTCTATGAGGAGGACCTGATTCAGAGCGGCATAGACGTCACAGACACCTCAGTGTATTCTGGGATGTGCACTGAGATCTTTAAGGAGGATTCTGTGATTCATCAGAGAAAAGTCTACAGCTTCATTCATCTGAGCATTCAAGAGTTTCTTGCTGCTTTCTATGTGTTTTACTGCCACATAAGCAGCAATACAGAAGCATGTTTTGATTCACTGCATAAACTCTATAAAAGAGTAGTTGCAGACAGGGGTGTTCCTCCAGACAGTTCCTCTGTCTGCTGGAATTGAAAGATCAGACTCTGTCCAGAGAGATTCAGGAGTTTGTGAAATCAGACAAAGACTCAGAGAAGAAAATCTGTCCTGCGCACTGCTCAACAATTGCCTACATGCTTCAGATGTCAGAGGAGGTGCTGGATGAGCTGGACCTCAAGAAATACAACACATCAGATGAGGGTAGAAGAAGACTGATACCAGCTGTGAGCAACTGCAGAAAAACTCTGTGAGTTAATTACTTTTATTAAAGTTAAGAACTGTTCCTGCAGTGTGAAATTATCCTCTCTGAAAGGAAATTATAAATTGTAACATTTGCCAGATTTAAATTGAATTGAATTTTGCAGAGAAAATAGCCTGGTTAATAGTTTATTAACTGAAAATGGTGTTTTGCTTTGTTCCAGTTTAGCTGGCTGTAATCTCACTTCCCAGCATTGTCAAATTGTGTCATCAGCACTAAAATCCTCAAACTCTGTCCTGAGAGAGCTGGAACTGAGTAACAATGACCCTTCAGGAGTGAAGCTGCTCTCTGATGGACTGAAGTGTCAGCTGGAGATACTGAGGTATATTATGCCCGGTCATAATGCTGATATGTGTTTGTATGTGATCTGACTGTGTATGTATGTCTGTAGATGTTCTGACTTTGTGTCTGTAGGTTGTCGGGCTGTATGGTGACAGAGGAAGGCTGTGGTTTTGTGTCTTCAGCTCTGAGTTCAAACCCCTCACACCCAAGAGAGCTGGATCTGAGCTACAATCACCCGGGAGATTCAGGAGTCCAGCTTCTCAACCACAAACTGAAGAATCCAAACTACAAACTGCAGATACTCAAGTATGTGGGGCAGTTTTTTTTTTTAACTCAAGATCACTAATACTGATAATCTGCTAATGCTTGGAGACAACACTTTCTCTTTAAAAAGCACCAGTTCTTATGGATTTAATCTGTTTCAGTTTTTCTGTCCCTTCATGTAATCCCAGACGGACTCGATCATGGTGAGATCAGATCTCTGTCTGTCAGAAATAGGACCGGGTATCAGTTTACTGTCTCTGACTCGTTGTGTGGCACTGCATTTTGTGCAGATACACTATCACTGATTATTATGGGTTCTACTTTTAAAGAATCACAATGCATGTCTCGCATCACATTACATTTACATTTAGTCATTTAGCAGACGCTTTTATCCAAAGCGACTTACAACTGAGGACTAAAGCAAGCAAGTCATCATGAAGAGGCAAGAACAACGCACGAAGTGGTCAAAATACAAAGTTCAGGCATTGCTCAGATTAGCAAAAAAACAGACAAGGGAGGATTTAAAGGAGAAGAAAAGGTGTTTTAAAAAAAAAATATGTTAAGTACTCACCGAAGAGATGAGTTTTCAGTTGTCTTTTGAATACTGTCAGGGATTCTGCAATTCGGACAAGGGTGGGGAGATCATTCCACCAGCATGGAACCGTGAATGAGAATGTTCTGGAGAGTGATTTAGTGCCTCGCTGTGATGGTACCACGAGCCGTCGCTCATTGACCGATTGTAGGCTTCTGGTAGGGGTGTAGACTTGTAGGAGTGAGTGAAAGTAGGACGGAGCTGAGTCTGTGGTAGATCTGTAAGCAAGCGTCAAAGCCTTGAATTTGATGCCATAGCATCAAAGCCATAGCATCAGATGTTGACAGGTGTTGACCCACACCCTAAAGACCCGTTCACCCTTATGGAACAAAAATATATTTCCATATATTTATGATCAATATATTATATGGTGTAAATATACTGAAAAATATATGAAATAATATATAGCATGAATAGATTGTGTTATATATTACAATATATTGAATAATACAGAAGGAATTGCCGCTTTTCATATATTGGAAAATATATTACAATATATTTACACTGTAAAATGTAATCAGTTGAGTGTACTTAGAAAACGTGGAAAACGATTGGCTTAAATTTCTCAAGGTTGCTAATATAAAAACATACAAAAGACTGTCTGGACAATGATAGACTGTGCATTTATTTGTATTTAACAAACTGAAACTTAACTGAATACATTTTTTTAAAAACCAACTTAACAAAGTAGTTAATAGACATCACTGCAATAGATTACTGCTATAAAGCAACATGCAGCATATCATCAGTGTTTCTTGGTCTTCTCCTGGACTGAAGCACATGCTCCACTCTTCAGCACAATGGTGACCCACAAAACTTGAACAAAACTCAGACAACATAAACCCTTTAAATCCCAACAGATCATTAAACACTAACAGATCTCTCAAGATCTCAGCAGAGGAGGATTAAACAACAAAAACAGTATTAACAGCTTTACTTATTACTAACCAGATTGACTTTATTTCTGTCATTCGTCTACAGAATCTCAATACGTCTTATTGAGAATTAACTGAGGTTTAGATGTTGATGATTTATTGAAAAGAATATAATGTTATAGTCACCATTATGGAGATCAGTTTTTGCTTTAGTTGGGCTCTTGACTCTTGACTTTATAACATTTGTTTTTCTCTGGCTGCTGTAACTGTGTGTTTATACGACACAGTCGTTATGAAAAAAAGAGAGTCACAGATCTTATCCCAAGGTTTAGTCAAGTCAAGTCACCTTTATTCCATGTGACAATATTAGATCTAAAGTATATGATTACGGCAATGAGTAGGTCCTGACATGTGTTGCCTCCCTCCAATAGAGTTCAGAATGTCTCTAAATGTGAATCCCGATTTTTCATTATCTACATGGATAGTAAAATCATCAATAATTAGGATTCTGTCAGAACCACTATCGTCAAATACAATTGACAATTAGCATACAGTTTGGATTGGCGGTCTGGTTCCGTTCTGGGCGAGAACTCCCTGCGCATCCATGCAGCCTAGCATGGATAAGAGCAGGGAGAGCAGCAATAACCCCCCTTAGGGTAAACAGAACAGAACCAACATGAATGTATGCAGATATCCTTAATTCAAGGTTTTAAAGTACAACATAATATAAGAATTTATTCCGATTCAAGGAGGAGCTGGGGATGGAGGAGGGTAATTAGCTCCTGAGAAACGCGATAGCTGCTGATAATACTGAAGGAGCTTAAATATGTATACAATGATAGGCGTGGTATTCCTATAGGTAGACGTGAATCAGCTGATGCAAGCTTGACTAATGTGACCTGCCAGAACTGACGCTACGCTTGATCTTTATCTGCAGCCAGTACTAACTCTGATAGAAAACCAGCAATTTCTTTGATAAAGTCTGCATGGTGCCCTGGTGGCCTGTATGAAGTAGCCAGCACAAATGCCAAGCGGGATTTATCACTTATGCTAGATAACGTTACAAAAAGCAACATCACTTCAAAAGAATAATATTTGAAACAAGACTTCTCAGTAATACTGAAGAAATTACTATAAATTAAAACAACACCTCCCCCTTTGCCTTTCAGATGAGGCTCATGTTTATAACAAATTTTTTTTTTTTTTGGGGGGGGGTGGACTCATTTAAAGTAATGTAATCATATGGTTTTAGCCAGGTTTCTGTCAAACACAGCACATCTAGGTTATAATCTGTAATCATATCATTAACAATAAGTGCTTTTGAAGTAAGGGATTGAATATTCAGCAACTCGAGCTTTATAATTTGTTCATCTGTATTATATCTGCTTTTTATTTGTTGAACATCAATTACTTTTTTACCCTTGAATGGGTATGGACGTTTTTTGTATTTCCTAGTTCGGGGAACAGACACAGTCTCTATGTGATGATATCTAGGTGAAAGAGCCTCTATGTGATGGGATTTATCTGACCTTGGTGACGTGAGACATGCGCACCTGAGACGCATCTCTCTGTAGGCAAGGGCGTGGTTAGCTGGTGCCCTCTGACGTCAGGGTACCACAGGGTACCACAACTTCCAATAGGAAAATTCAACTGCAGTAGCCACCGTTCAACCTGAAGAGGGCAGCACTCAGACGTTTTTACACCATATATTGTTGAATTAAAACACTTTAAACCCAAATGTCAAAAAATGTACTGGAATCAATGAACAGCATTTATGAAGCTCCTTTCTTACAGATCATTAACTAAAAAAAGTTGTTTTAGTGTTTAGTTACCCTTTAACCTTATCGTTCTGAAAATGGTTTGATTAGAAAAACCACTGGTTAATGTTTTTTTGTTGTTGTTTTTTTGCCTATACTTTATAACAGAGCTTGAATTGAACTTTATTCTAAGAGCTTAACTCGAGTGAATACTCAAACTGTCGGCATAACCTCATACGGAAGCTTCATCTGCCTCAATCGTGAATGAAGTTCTGCACGTATTTTGAAGACTGGTTCTATGAATAAGTAGATCGTTTTCTTTATTCAAAACAGGATGTGTGTAAAGGCTAATGTTTTATGTATTTAAGGAGTGGAGAAGAGTGTCTTAGTCAGGTATTTGCCATCTAATCATAGCCAATACAGCCTGTGCATAGCACTTCATCTTGACAA
Organism: Gila robusta; assembly: GCA_030770095.1. Taxonomy (NCBI): domain Eukaryota; kingdom Metazoa; phylum Chordata; class Actinopteri; order Cypriniformes; family Leuciscidae; genus Gila; species Gila robusta. Next base: position 363,537 of record JAVALU010001534.1, on the reverse strand, counting down.
CAAAGTTAAAAAAAATTTGAATTCCAGAATAGGAAAGGTTCAAACCTAACCTGTAATTTTCACTGGTATCAAAACACACCACGCTGGATATAACCTACCATGGTAACATATCTTCGGATAAACTCCTGTGATCCAACAGCTAATCGCTGCAGCACATTGCCTTGCGAATTGCATAGGATGACTTGACAACTGAGCGCGGGCATTTCACTCATGTTGGCATTTGTTAACGTCACATTTGCATAGGCCGTACTGTTTAAATTTATATTTGATTGACTCCCAAATAAAAATCTTAAACAGAATGATAAAACAAAGTTATTAATCGGATAATGGTATTTCAAATAAGCGTTTACATTCAGAAGTTTTTTTTTGTTTGTTTATGGTTCTGTTAAAATTTCATTAGTTTCCTGTTTTTGTTTTTATTCCTTGAACCGGTTTAGAGCCCTGATTCCAAAGATAATGTTCCCTATCAGTCGGTTCATGTACGTCGTGACCGACGAATAGGAATCTCGCTAGAGAGCCCAATCTACTTCGAGTGAAACTAAATGAGCCAATGCACATTGGCGTGCAATCATTTGCATCAGCTGTTCAGCCACACAGCTGAACAGCTCATATAATGAGCTCATATAACGAATGCACAGTCTTCTGCTTCGGAGCCAAGCACTTCGATGCTCTCTACAAACTCTACAAGAGATTGTGAAATTACGAGCTTTCTTCGGACCTCTCCACCCTGGTGTGGGCATCACAGCACAGCAGCGCGAGCGGTCTTTTTCTCTTTCTCATCTGTTTTTTGTTACCTTGAGCAAACAAAAAAGCTGTTTTCACAGCTGGTGAGTTGCGCAGGTGAGAGCGCTCAAAGGCCGTTTTAACGGCTGGTAAGACCACACCAGCGAGAGAGAAACAGCCCACAGACAGGTGTATATCACTGTCTGTGTAGGGGCGGCAGTGGCTCAGTGGTTCATGTAGGTTGTCTACAAACCGAAAGGTTGGTGGTTCGATCCATTTGTGTTCGTGGTGACCGTTCCCCTGCGTGCTTCAGCACCAGTGAGAGCAGTCCCTAAAAGAGCTTACACAAATACAACGCGTCTTTTTAAAGATGACATTCTATCTGTGTGTTTCTATCTGAATTTTCAACAGAAATTCGACTGGTACTGAAAGATACACTTCACTCAACAAATGTTATTTTTTCTCTATTTTATTCCACACGTGCATATATATGATTGCCCCAACAAAAACCAACATACGAAAACAAGCAGTCTTTGTCTCTGTGTGAATGTGACAATATAATGAATTAAACTTATCGTCAATGTCCAGTCTTTAGATGGGTTCACTGATGATGGTGATGAGATGAGTATAAATCCACAAGGTTATTTGAGAGCGAAGCAATGATTTAATCCCATAATCCAGTATGAGTGTGAAGTGAAGATAGCCAAAGGTGTTTGTTGCCTCGCTACAGCGTGGTAACACCCAGATCCCTACTTCTCGCTTCCTCGGAGACGTGTAGAGGATCATCTCAACAATGCTCATATAATGACCGCAGTGAAATAGCACCACCAGAGTTGGTATGGTCCAAAAGTGAAGTAATATATATATATATATATATATATATATATATATATATAATGAAAAGTCCTTTCTACAAAAGAAAGCAAAATATATAACATCAATCATTATGCATTACAAAAACATCAAGACATAAACACAGTTAGCTAAAGTGAGTGGTGAGTCATTCTCCACGATGATTGGCCGAGAAGACGTAACGTGAGATGAGATGGAAGACATGCGTAACACCGTAGCTGCGTTCCAAACCGCATACTTCCCTACTATTTAGTATGGGAAAAAGAGTAGGCGAGCAAAAAAGTATGTATGAATCCAAAAGAGTAGGCGAGAATTACCTGGGTGACGTACTAATTATCGCGAGATTCGGACTTAAGTGCGTTCGAATATGCCTACTTTCCTACTATATAGTAGGCGAAAACAGTACGTGAAAGAAGCAGTACGTTCGAAACATCAGTATTCATAAAAGAGTAGGCGAGAAGTTCCCGGATGGCTTACTGCTTCCGGCCCGATTTTTGAGTGCTGTCCGATGCATACTCTTCTATCCCAGGAGGCCACGCGAGAGGATACGTCATTATCAAACATCACGGAGATCAGCGACGCCGGGGGTTTTCAAATGTGAGTAAACACGGTTCCTTATGTGTTAAACTACTATAGAGTAAACGTTTTAACTGTTGAAGGTGTAAAGTAGTTAGACAGTAGTATAGTTGTGATTTTGCTGTAAAAACATGTTTTGTATAGCTAGCTAACAGGGGAGCTCTAAGCACCCCAGATAGCACACTTCTATTTGATGTGATATTTACATCTGGAAGACGTATTTTTAAGAGTGTTTGCTCATCTGCAATACGTCTATAGGACGTTTCCTGTCAGATGTCAAATAGACGTTTAGAAGATGTCAGTTTAACATGCATTCTAAATCATTACATCTTGAAGACATCTTCTAAACGTCTATTTGACATCTGACAGGAAACGTCCTATAGACGTATTGCACATGAGCAAACACTCTTAAAAATACGTCTTCCAGATGTAAATATCACATCAAATAGAAGTGTGCTATCTGGGACACGTAATGTCTCTAAAGTGGATTTACATAACCATATACATCTTAAACACGCTTATTTAAAATGTCTATTTACATCTGAAAGGAAAATATTGTAGGCCTAAGTATTGACATATTGCAGATGAGCACATCACAACATGAAAAAGACATCTGAGTGATGTATGTGTGGCATTATTAGGATAACGTTAATTCACTGTTGTCAACACTGTTGACATTAGACAAATGTGCTGTAAATAAGGTAAATAAACAAATCTATAAAGTAACTAAACATGTTTTTATTCAGACTGGTGTGAGCACTGAGGATGAGGAGCCCAGAGCTGAATCCTGGAAACGGTGCCATGGATGAGACGCTCCATCTCTCCATCTGCCCTTATACGCTTATTTCACGCAGCCGTTATTTTGAAATCGAAAGCGAGGCTCCGGTGGGAAGAAAACCGGAAGTGTCGCCTTTAATCATAGGAGAGTCGCGAATGCGATGGCGTATTGTTGTGTTTAATGTAGAAATTAGTTATTCTAAAAATGTACATACATTTCTTTCATACTTTAGACTATATACAGTGAAATTCATTTATAATTTTTTTTTTTTTTCAGAAAGTAAAAAAATAAGCAGGAACGAACTATATCTACATATCCTATATTGGATATTAACATCCAATAGTGTAAATCGCGGCAGCAGCTTCAGGTTGGTAGTCCAAGGCATTGTTGTTTATCTTTACTTCCGGGGTTCTTCCCACCGGAGCCTCGCTTTCGATTTCAAAATAACGGCTGCGTGAAATAAGCGTATTGCCTCAGATTGTGAAGCGCAGCGCAGCAACAAGCTCCGGCACGAAGGCACGGTCACCTCTGGTGAATTCATCAGAATAAAGCCGCAGAATGGGAACCGCTGTGTTGAGATGGCAGTAGGATGTGGGCTTCAGCGCCTGTAAATACATTGAATAAAGATTTGTTTCATGTGCATGCATTTGTTTATTGTGTGATGGTTACTTTTATTTGTTCTTTTACTCATTTATTCATGTTTCTTATTGTTGTCAGTATATAAAATATAATTATTTAATGTATGCATTAATTCATTGCTTGACTGACAATTGAGATGTTCATGTGTATTCACGAATAACTCATGACAAAACAAATTACATTTTGCTTGTTTTATTAAATTATATCATTTTTAGTATATAAAAAAGTAATATAATTAAGTATTGATCAGCATTTAATATTATTTTGTTTAAGTTTTGGGGTGGGCTAACAATGCAATTCATTCTGAGGTAATATTAATTTTTAAGGAGCGATACTTACATTTTTCGAGTATAAAGTCAACAGTTTTCTCCAAAGGAGATCTTCGAGCAGCGGCCCGTCTCCCTGTGAAGACATTACAAACGCAGAGGAAAACTGTTCTAGGTTGTGCTGTCGAGTTACTGATGTTATGAAGTGTTAGTGCACCTGTCGCTCATATAATTTAAACTTATAAACTTATTACATAAAGATCATGGAAAGATACTAGTTGTATCTAACAATGAACAATCATAATGACAAAACAGAAAACATAAAGATCATTGGTTTGTGTAGGCTACATCATAATATGATATTTATACACAGGAAAAAAGAACAATAACAAGGCTAAATATCTTTAAATAGTTCTTCATAATACATTAAAAAATAGTCTTGTTGTTATAAGTCTGAGGGATGAAACGAGAGGTAAATTCATCAAGAAAAGAGGAAAACTTAAAGGAGAAACTTTTTGGGTATAAAATAAAGAAATTAACAACATATTCAAGAGATGACGATTTTGGGTTTTTTTTAAAAAAAAATCGTTATAAGGAACTGTGGGTCACATTAGTAGGGTTTAAAATATAACAACTTAAATCAACCCTAAATGTATTCACAAAATAAATTGGCAGCTGTTTCTTCAACAATACCACAAAATGAGCAAGTTTCATCAATATCAAGATATTTACAGATAGATGAATTAAACGTGTCGTTCATCTTTTAAGTTGTTGCGCTTGTGATAACGCGTCGTAGGTCACATGATAACGTCAACATGGCGGATGATGTCCGGATCGCATTCATACTCAACGAGATTTGGCTATAAAGTACCTACTCTTTTAGCGCTCGTTAAGTAAGTACTCATTGAAATTAAGTACCTACTCATTGAGTATGCGGTTTGGAACGCAGCCCATGTTCACGTTCTCCTCACAATCATGACGGTAGACATAGGATCCACAGCTAGATCAATGAGTATAGAAGCCCTATTATTACAATGACCATCATTTGAAGTGTCACAAAATTCTGAAATTATCGTACATTATGGCATTTTTTTACATACATTTCGTACATCGTACAGAGGTCAAAATTATTATACAAATACGATAATTATTGTACTTCTGGCAACACTGGGTTTATATCTCGTAGTCACTGCGCCCTAGTGCCCTCAAGAGGCTCTAAAAGGTATTACACGTGACCCAGACCTCTTTTTAGGCAATAGCCAGAAAAAATACAACAATAAAACTCAGGTAACGTTTAGACCGTTACAGCCTTTTTCCGTTGAATCCTTGAGCACCGGGTCTAGGCTGGGTCCCATATGTGTGCAAATGATTGCACGCCAATGTGCATTGGCTCGTTTAGTTTCACTCGAAGTAGATTGGCCTCTCTAGCTAGATTCCTATTCGTTGATCACGACGTACGGCTCCGTTCCCTCCTTCAGGGAACAAGGGTTACCATATGTAACCGAGACATTTCTCTGCACTGTCATCGTTATAATTGTGGTGTGAACTCTGCTATTCTTTTATTTTTAGAACTATATTTTTATCGTTATCGTTATAGTTATCATCCTTAATGTGAACAGGCCTTAACACTCTAGAATTAATTATAATGTATTTGGCTCTTGTTTTCCTGTTTTGCGTGTCTCATTTTGAGAATTATTCATTGATACTCGCTGCTTCTGGGAAGAAATGTTTAATAATCAAACATTTACCATTTGTGCTTTTATTATATATTTTTTTATTATATTTGTTCTAGTTTGGATCATGGAGAACATTTAAGAATCACACCAGGACTGAGAAAATGTAGGTCTCTTTCACATACAGCTCTAAAGTTGTCCTTCATATACTGTAGTTCTGATCGCTCTTGTTGTGTTCAGATGCCTGTAATCTCACACTGGATCCAAACACAGCAAACATTCATCTCATCCTGTCTGAGGAGAACAGAACGGTGACGCATGTTCAGGAGGAGCAGCCGTATCCTGATCATCCAGAGAGATTTGAGATCTGTGAGCAGGTTCTGTGTGGAGAGAGTCTGACTGGACGCTGTTACTGGGAGGCTGAATGAAGCGGCTGGGCTTATATAGCAGTGACGTATAAAGGAATCAGCAGAAAAGGTGGAAGTGACTCTTGGTTTGTATTCAGTGATAAATCCTGGTGTCTGTACTGCCTTAAAAACAGATTCACTGTCTGGCACAAAAATAAGAACACTGACATACCAGCCCCTTCATCCTCTAATAGAGTAGGAGTGTATGTGGACGTGTCGGACGGCACTCTGTCCTTCTACAGCGTCTCTGACACACACACACATATACACATTCAACACCACATTCACTGAAACCCTCTATGCTGGATTCAGGGTTTATGATGCCTCAGTGTCTCTGTGTCAGATTACACAACCTGCTGAGAGAAACATTTCAGACATCAAAAACAAACAGTCTATTTTTTAAACAGTCACAAACTTTAATTTTCCTATTTCTTAAATAAAACAACTTATACACAAAAACTTTATGAAATCAAATTTTTTTTTTGCTTTAAGTCTATTAGCTTTGAGGTTGTCTACATGCTAGTGTTTTTTCTGATGCTTGAGTGTGTGTGTGTGTGTGTGTGTGTGTGTGTGTGTGTGTGTGTGTGTGTGTGTGTGTGTGTGTGTGAGTGTTTGCCGTTGGTGAAGAAACTCTTGCCCCGATCTCAGAAGAGCACTCTCTCCCACTGCATATTGTCCCAACTGACATTATCCTGAACGTTGAACAGAAACTCATCCATGGAGAGACATTTAGTCATGATTTGGGTCATTGAATGAATGAGGCATTTATATAGCGCTTTTCATATGTACTACTGTACACCCAAAGCACTTTACAATCATGTCGGGGATCTCTCCTCAACACCACCAGTGTGAGCATCAACTGGTGTGAGCATCCACTGGGATGATGCGACGGCAGCCACAGTACAACGGCGCCAGTGCGCTCACCACACACACACACACACACACCAGCTATAGGTGGAGAAGAGAGAGAGAGATAGAGCTAATTCAGTGGATGGGGATTATTAGGATTCCATGATTGGCGAGGGCCATTGGAGGGAATGTGGCCAGGACACCGGAGTTACACCCCTACTCTTTACAAGAAGTGCCATGGGATTTGTAATGACCACAGATATATATGACAAGCTGTTAAGGTATCAGGTATCATCTGTTGTTGGAGACTTCAGCACGTCAAAGATGATGGTCTGTACAAACACTCTGAGTTCTTCATTTGGTGGGATCTTATAAAAGCTACTATAGACGTCGTCACTGTTTCAGAGGATCCACAGACTCAGTTTCATCCTGCTGGATTGTCAGAAATTCCTATTATCATAACTGTAATGACCATATATTGCAGCACTAAAATTATGCTTTCAAGAGTGTTTGTTGTAATTTTTGGCTCACTCTGTGTTAAACAATATTGACTTTGCAAAATTATGCTAGCTAAAACAATTGTAATACAATTCTGAGCAATTTATATGTTTAAATTATATGTTTTGATTTGTTGAAACCTCGACGTTACACTTTATATTTATCTGTTTATATTTCTTCTTTTTTCCTGTGTTTAGAATTTGTCAAAATATTTTGTTGGGGAACCTAAAATGTGTTTTTATTTTAATCAAAATAAATGACAAATATGAATTATTATGACTGATTCTTCCTGACTTCTTTATGTTGCAGCAGTGAAAGTAACTTTTAATGGTCAGATCAGGAGAAAATGTCTCTTTAATGTAACATCTGCACTGTGTAACACTGGGTTACTGGTTTTCTTCAATACATCTTTGCACGTGGTGAACAATTCATTGTCTGTCACGTTACATCTGTAAAGTTCAGATACTTCTTTAACAGAATCTGAATTATGCATATGCACATGCTGACAGGCAGGCAGGACCGAATGTAATGATTAGACAAACATATTATGATCCTGACTGAGACTTTAAATTTAGAACACTTTATTTATTGATTGCTATCAGGATGTGAAGAGACTTTCATTGAGTATAACAAAAAAAGGTTTGATGCATGGAAAACATTGCCTACCCCAGCTTTAATGCATGCAACAGATCTGAGAATGTAATACTGCTCTGTGTCACTAGAGAGAGTTTGCTTTGCATGTGGGTGGAGTTAAAACCAGCTCACTAGTAAACGGAAGTGAAAGAAGAAAATACGCCATTCCAAGGTTTAAACCTGTTAACACTGGGTATTTATACGGCCGCATATTATGTGGTAAGTTGAAAACTTATTCTTCATGTAAAATCAACTGCTATTTTTCTTTTTTGGTCTTCCTTAAATGGGATTTCAAATCTGGAACATTATATTTCAACAACTAGCTCAGAAACAAATTGGCTGACAGTTAAAGTGCTTTATGGAAATGAGTTTGATTAAGTAAACTGTTTTGATATGTATTCAGACTTACTCTGATAACATTAGAAACAAAATTATAGACTGAAAGCCATTAGTAATTGTTTTATATATACAGATACTGTGATGTCAATTAAACAAAGAAAGTTAAAAAAAAGTTTAGATACAAATTTATGTCTTTACCATGACACTTTGTAATGCACTGTGATTGCGTTATTGTTTACAGTAATCAGAGATAATTATCAATGAATCAATCCCTGCTGATTCTGTTGCACAAACATGAGAAAACAACAGGTGCTGGTTGTTGTTGTTACAAAAATAACATTGGTTCTGCTAAACAGTGCAGACGTTAGTTGGGCAACAGGTGCATTCAATTTGTAATTAACCCTCTTATACGATGTTAGGATTAAGACCTGTGTGCCTTCGAGTGTGCTCTCTCTCACTTCTCTCTCATTGTTCTTATTTGTATATATTTTTCTCCTAATATTTTCCTTTACTATTTATTTTTTGTGCCAGAAATTATGCTTATTTGGTAATCACACGTGCGTGTTTTTCCCCCCTAGACATCGGTTTTCTTTTGATTGTTTAATCATTTTTTTCTTGTTTTGTAAATAAATTGGTTTATTGTTGAAGAATTTGTTGTCTGGCTCTTTTAAGTTGTGGTATATGCGCCAGCCGTGGCTGTCAGCAGAGGTACAGGAGTTGTGGCGAGTGGTATTAGCATCTCCGTTCGACGTCAAAAATCAAACGTCAATCAAACGTTCAACGTGTGACGAATTGGGATCTCTATGGAAGATGCCACAACTACTGACTCCTTCCAGGGCTCCAGCTACTATTTTCAGAAAGCATGGTGTATCATTTCATTGCTATGCAGATGATACCCAAATGTATTTACCTCTGAAAAGCAACAAACATGCTGCTCTGAAATCTCTTTTTGCATGCCTAGATGAAGTGAAAATTTGGTTTTCTCAAAATTTCTTAATTGGGAATGAATTTAAAACCGAGGTTATAGTCTTTAGCCTCCATGAAAACTTTAAGAGCAGTAACATTGACCTGGATTACTTTACTCCGGTAACACTTTATTTCGATAGTCCACTTTAGACATTCTACTAACTATAAGTAACTTTGCAGCTACATTTCAACTAACTGTCATTAGAGTATTAGTAGACTGTCTGCTTAATATCTGCTAACACTTTATTTTGTTGGTCCCCCAACAGATATTCTACTGACTATAAGTAACTTGGCAACTACAAGTCAACTTGTTCTCCTAACCCAGGGGTGTCCAAACTCGGTCCTGGAGGGCCACTGTCCTGCAGAGTTTAGCTCCAACCCCAATTAAACACACCTGAAACAGCTAATCAAGGTCTTGATTAGCTGTTGAAGGTCATTAGGCATGCTAAAAACTTACAAGCAGGTGTGTTGAGGCAAGTTGGAACTAAACTCTGCAGGACAGTGGCCCTCCAGGACCGAGTTTGGACACCCCTGTCCTAACCCGAACCCATAACACCTAACCATAACCTAACAGTCTAGTACTGACAGTCTACTACAGCCTACTAATACTCTAATGACAGTTAGTTGACATGTAGTTGAAAAGTTACTTATAGTTAGTTGAATGTCTAAAGTGACTATCGAAATAAAGTGTTACCATTACTCCTTTTACTTCATCCTGCATTAAGAACTTAGCTGTTTTCTGGGATCAGAACCCTCAAATTTGAAAAACAAATTAATGCGGTGATTAGTTCTTGTTTTTTCCAGCTACGTCTTCTCTTTAAGATTAAATCCTCTCTCTTTGAGAAAACCTTAGAGATTGCTATCCATGTGCTCATTACATCTCGTTTGGATTATTGCAACTCTCTTTACTAAGGCATGTCCAAGTTGCTCGTCTCCAATTAGAACAAAATGGCGCTGCAAAGTTCCACAAAAGAAAACGCAAATTTGATTACGTTTCTCCAATTTTTAAATCACTGCATTGGCTACCTGTGCATTTTAGAATTGAGTTTAAAATTCTTCTCTTTGTTTTTAAATCCTTAAATAATCTGGCACCGAGTTATTTGTCTGAGCTACTCTGTCCATACTAATCCCACACGAAATCTGAGGTCTGGTGATAAGAGACTTTTATCTGTCCCCAGATCACAATTACAGCATAGAGGAGATGGAGCCTTTGCTATTGCCGGCCCTAGGCTCTGAAACAGCCTTCCGGTTTACATCAGATCGGCACAGTCTTTAACTGTTTTTAAATCTTCTCTTAAAACCTTATTTTTTTCTTTTAATTCATTGTGAGCTTCTGTCATGAATGTGTTGTTTGCCCTTGTCTCTTTATCTTGTGTTTTGTTCAGCACTTTTGTTAAGCGTTCGTCCGTGAGATGCACAATCATGGCGACCGAGTCCAACTCTGTACCGAGAAAAGAGATTCTCTGCATGGGGGAGAGTTTGCTCTTTTCCCAGTTGACCATAAGCCCCAGACGGCTGAAGTGGGAGAGCACCATGTCCATGTGTTCGCATAACTGATCTCGCGACTGGGCCAGTAAGAGCCAGTCGTTGAAATAGTTGAGGATGCAAACACCACGTTTTTTCAGGGGAACAATGTCCGCCTCCACGACCTTCATAAAGACGCGGGGGACAGGGACAAGCCAAAGGCGAGAACTTTTTACTGATATGCCCGACCCTCGAATGCAAAGCGCAGGAACGGTCAAGACATGAAAGTATGCATGCTTCAGGTCGATCACTGCAAACCAATCTTGACTGCAAATGCACGTGAGGATCAAATCACATCACGATCAGAGATTGAGAAAATTGCTCTTTTGCTAAGGTTTTGGGTCCACTGGGGGAAGGAGCGGTGCCTTCACAGAGCAGCTCACTCTCTCTCTGGGTTGCCCGTCTCAGGGACGCTTTGTCTGCAGCTTGGAGTGCTTGGGGCTGTGGCAGGCTGTGTCCTGGTCTCCCCTATATTTAATGTAGCTGCACTGCAGTGTAATACTTAACCCTCTGGGGACCAAGGTGTTTTTGGGGCCCTTGGGATGTTTTGACATGCACTGACATTTGTGCTTTTTTCAGTTATTTATAAACATGTTAATGGAAAAGGTGTAAATTCACTCTATATAGCACAAACGGGGCTACCATAATATGTGAGCAACATGTATGTACATGTTTGTATTTTTAAGAGAATAATGTTTATGCGTAGTTATTGAAAAAAATAAAAATGAAAGTTGCTGAAATAAGACCACAAAACACATACTAAATATGTGTCCACAAGACTTTTGACTAATGGATGTTGTTGCTTCGAGTTCTGGCTTCAAAATGATGTGAAAATCATCCTGCCTAATCGTTCATATAAAACAAAACATTAATTTATACTTTGTATGACAGTTTTTTTTTGTCAGAAGAGGTTTATGCGTGGGAGTGGTAATGGCTATCAATATTAATGAGATTCAGACCAGGGGTGTGACAGACACTCCCCCAATGCCTAATGGCCCATCAAGTGAGGCAGCCTGAACAAAGAATGAGAGGAGATTCAAAGGTTTTGTTTTTCATTCTGTTTTATTGTAATTCCTCTATGTGGAGAAACTAAATGTTCTAAATTTGCTCTAAGCAAATCAAATGTGAGTAAAATAAATAAATAATCAGTCGGCTATAAACAAAGCAATTGTGAGCGATAAATAAACAAAAGTAAAGGCAGGTATCTCACAGTAAATGCTTATGCCCCGTTGATGTAGGCTCTAAGCAAGTCAAATGTGAGCAAAATAAACAAATGTAAAGGCAGATCGCTATCCTCGCAGACCACGCCTGCTATGCTAGCGGACTAAGGCTAGTAGCGGAAGTTTGGAAAGGTGGATATAAGGATATATAATATACACTGCATTCTCAGAAAAAAACATTTTGAAGAGAGTCTGTGGAGTGTGTGTGTCAGCAGAACTCAGCTGTGGTCCAAGTTCCCGGGCAGGCAGGAATCTCAGAGTCTGTGGAACCATATCAATGTCAGTTTCTGTTTTCCATGACAGAGTGGACTCCTTGTTGCTCGTCTGAATGTTTGTCTTGGCCCTCTTTGCCACATTCCTATAAAAATAATAATATTAATAAAGGTTAATAAAGGTTGATCAAAGTACTATCAGCATGTCAGGGCTATCAGGGCAATCAGCATGTTGATAAAAAAAATATAAGCTCTTTTATATTAACATTACCAATCAATAATTGTAACATTGTGCATGCATAACACATTTTTTGCAAAGCCACAGAAGTAGGTAAAAAATAGTAGATAAATATGTACTTACTCTTTTTGATTTCCGTTGCTGCGTGTCCTGCGAAGTTGCAGTGGAAGGCAAGAGTGAACAAGCTACATTCCTTTTAAAAAAAGTTGAAAACTATTATTATCATATATTTTACAGAGTACTATTCCAGCACATGCATAACTGATGGACATTTAGCAATGCTGATAAAGCAACACAATATAAGCTCTTTTATATTAACATTACCAATCAATAAATGTTATATTGTGCATGCATAACAACACATTTTTTGCAAAGCCACACAGGCACATATACATTTGTATCAGCACTAAGTATATAAACAAAATGTAACTAACATCTGTAAAATAGTAGGTAAATATGTACTTACTCTTTTTGATTTTTGTTGCTGCGTGTCCTCGTTGCAGTGGAAGGCGAGAGTGAACAAGCTACATTCCTTTTAAAAAAAGGTAAAAAACTATTATTATCATATATTTTACAGAGTACTATTCCAGCACATGCACAACTGATGGACATTTAGCAGTGCTGATAACACAAAACATATGTAACATCATAAACCAATCTCCAAAAATAAATAATAAAGTCATACAGGCTCATATTGTATTAACACTAAGTATAAACAAAATTGAACTAACATCTGTAAAATTGTAGGTAAATATGTACTTACTCTTTCTGATTTCTGACTGTGTTGCTAAGCGCACTCCGAGTTGCAGGCGGAGGTAGTGATGAAGCTACATTCCTTCCAAGAGATTCCTTCCAATTCCAAGTTGAAGAATATTATTACATAAATATAACCATAGTAGCATTAGTCTATAATGAATAACTGATGTAAATAATTTTAGACACGTGCAATAAGCCTATATGCGTGTCAATGGGCCATTACCGGAGAGGCACACCGCAAACAAAACACATTTGCGCAATTCATTAACTGGGTATATTTACACATTTCAGCACATTTACAACTGATATTTGCGAGCATGCATCGTTAATGATAACGAGGCAGCATTTAAACTAGTCAAAATATAATCTAAACACCTACTAGGCCTATTTTCTAAAATAACTTCTAAATTCTAGCTAAATTCTAAATTCATACATAATGATCTAAACATATCATTTACACATACAAATTTCCTAACCAAGGGGTTTACAGTGCATAGCATATGCACTAAAAAACAAACAAACAAAAAAACATTTTTGACGTTGAAATGGTACGAGATATTAAATTCATGGTATATGCACTTTCATTAGATCGTGTTGAATATATCAAATGTCAATACTCTGGATGGCAAGTGGAAAATAGTCCACCCAGTATAATATGTAAGCTACATGTTTATATTGAATGGCTTGTCAACTAATGGAAGTAAGACTAAATACTTACTCATCCGAAATTCTTTCCACGGCTGGATCAAGTCGCTCTTCAAAATACAAACGGTCGTCATCAGAGTAGTCGCGCTCTTCTTCTGATGAAAATGTGGATTCTTCGTCGCTAGTATCCAGGACGAGCTGAAGAGCTTCCACACCGGTGTATCGTGCCATCTTCCCAACGCGCAGGTGACTGAATGATGAAACTTGAAGCCTTTAATGCATTTGCTTGGGGGCGTTTACCTGTTTTGCATAGATGGCTTAACACATTATCTTGTGAATAGCGCGCTCCGTGAGTAGGCGTGAACGAATTAAAGTAAATGAGCTCGTAATCAGCTCGACTGGAATCGCTCTATTTTCATACAGATTACAGAAGCTGAGAATATTTGTTTTTAATATAAATTACTTCATTTAAAAGATGCGATCTCAAGCTTTATGCCCGTGGGTATGTTTGCCTGTTTGACTGAATTTTCGTGGAGTTACAGATAATTTCCAAACGCGTTTCAAATTGGAGTTCGCTGACAGAGAGAGTGCAGAACTCGCGTCATGTTAATTTTTCTTTATTTGGCAAAAAGCAAAACACTTTATTTTTATTGTGAGTATACAGAAAAAAAATAGAAACTGAACAGGATCGATTGATGTATAACACGAAAATGGAAGATCAAAATTAACAGAGCATTTTGAGTTTATTTTGCATTGCTAAAAAAAAACCCGAGCAAAACGCGGGGGCGCGTTTTTGGTCCCCAGAGGGTTAAAGGGATAGTTAATCCAAAAGTAAAATTTCTGTCAGCATTTATTCACCCTCATGGAACAACACATTTCTCTGTTTTTATGTCTCTATGTAGTCTATTTAATTTATCTTTTTTCTTTGTTTCCACAAAATCGATCAATTATTCTCTTAACACAATTTTTTTTAGAAAAGAGGAGGACACTCCAAAATAAGTCTCTATGAAAAGATAGAAGATGAAGACACAGCCTCTAAAATGAGTTCTTCATTTCCTGAATTGAGTTTCAATTAACCCATGAAGAATCTGCCCTCTGCATTCAGTGATACAACAATGACTTCTGACCCCAGGTAAGACATTTTTGCATTTGGGAGAGGGTTTTATCCAAAGTGACTTAAAGTGCATTCCAGAAACTTGAATGAGTGGCACCTTATGGTACCATCACAGAGAGACACGGCATCACTTTCCAGAACCTCCCATATTCTCTTTGTGTTTACTATTTGTCCCATTCGTTTCATTCCTGAACATATAACAGCACTTCTCATGTCATTGATACTTGTTGTATTCCTTATTAGTAAATCGCTTTGGATAAAAGCCTCTTCTAAATGAATAAATGTAAATCAAGGGTGCATTGAAGCTATAGACATGGGCCATGGCTTGAGACAGGATATTGACAAACAGAAGAGAAGTTTAAAATGCTGTTTTGTTTGTCTTTTGTCAGTATCAGCAGGAGGCAGAGACATATAGTAGAGTCTCCAGAACCCAGCGGTGTGTCTGTAAAGAGTAGCAAATCCATGAGGCAACCACCTGAATTCAGTGATGGACCAGTGTCCTCAGACTCTACGTTAGTATATTATTTTACTTGCTAATATACTGTAGTAAATCACAGATAAATAATGATTTAAGAAATTCAGTAAACATACACAGCATATGCACTGCACAGGGGTAGCGAAGTGTTATCTGGTAATCAATATATGTCTGATGGTCTCCAAGGGTAATTTCAATGGCTGTTATTGTCTTTTTGTTGCTGTTTTCTTTTTAATTTCAGCAGGGGAGAGATATATAAGCTGGACAAATCTATAGCAGTCCTACAGACACACACACTGGAGACTGGAGACCTGCAGAAAGTCAAAGACCAGCACAAAACCAGCATGAAGAACAAGTATGAGAGTTTATTTGACGGAATGAAACTACAGGGGAATCAAACCCTCCTGAACAGAATCTACACGCAGCTCTACGTCATAGAAGGAGAGAGAGAAGGAGTGAATGAAGAACATGAGGTTTTACAGATGGAGAAAACAGCCAGAACACAAAACTCACAAGACACTCCAATCTACTGCAATGACATATTTAAAGCCTCACCTAAACCAGGATGTGAGGAGAAAGAAAAAATCAAGACAGTTCTTACTAAAGGCATCGCTGGAATTGGAAAAACTGTCTCTGTGCAGAAGTTCATTCTGGACTGGGCAGAGGGAAATGCCAATCAGGATGTAGATTTCATGTTTGTGCTTCCATTTCGAGAGCTGAACTTGATCCAAGATCATCAGTACAGTCTTCATAGACTTCTGCTGGACTTTCATCCTAATATTCAAGATCTGGACTCAAAGATTTATGAGGAGTGTAAAGTCGTGTTCATCTTTGATGGTCTGGATGAAAGCAGAATCACACTGATGTTTTCAGACACTCAGAAAGTCTCTGATGTGACTGAGACTTCATCAGTGGGTGTGTTGATGTCAAACCTTATGAAAGGAGATCTGCTTCCCTCGGCTCTCATCTGGATCACCTCCAGACCAGCAGCAGCCAATCAGATCCCCTTAAAATACATCAACCGTTTGACAGAAATTCAGGGATTTGATAAGCCTCAAAAGGAGGAATACTTCAGGAAGAGAATCAGTGACGAGCATCAAGCCAGCAGAATCATCTCTCACATCAGAAGAGCAAGAAGCCTCCACATCATGTGCCACATACCCGTCTTCTGCTGGATATCATTCACTGTGCTTCAGAAACTCCTGGAAGAAGATCTGAGTGCAGAAATCCCTCAAACTCTGACTGAAATGTACATCCACTTCCTGCTGATTCAGATTAATATGAGGGATCAGAAGTATGAAGAGAGAGATGCAGAGACACCCCTGCAGTCCAACAGAGAAGTGATTGTGAAACTTGCTGAAGTGGCTTTCAAACAGCTGATAAAGGGCAATGTGATGTTCTATGAGGAGGACCTGAGAGAGAGCGGCATAGACGTCACTGACGCCTCAGTGTATTCTGGGATTTGCACTGAGATCTTTAAGGAGGATTCTGTGATTAATCAGAGGAAAGTCTACAGCTTCATTCATCTGAGCATTCAAGAGTTTCTCGCTGCTTTCTATGCATTTTATCATTATGTAATCAAAAACTTTGACACATTGCAGTTCTGTGATGTGATGCATAATCTGCATAGAGATGCAGTAAATAAAGCTCTTGAGAGTGAGAATGGACACCTGGACCTGTTCCTGCGGTTCCTGCTGGCCATCTCACTGGAGTCCAATCAGAGACTCTTACAGGATCTACTGATTCACAAACAGAACAGCTCAGAGAGCATCAGGAGAACGACACAGTACATTAAAGAGAAGATCAAAGATGGATATGAACTCTCCACTGAAAGATCCATCAATCTGTTCCTCTGTCTGCTGGAAGTGAAAGATCATACTCTGTCCAGAGAGATTCAAGAGTTTCTGAAATCAGACAAACACTCAGAGAAGAAAATCTCTCCTGCTCACTGCTCAACAATTGCCTACATGCTTCAGATGTCAGAGGAGGTGCTGGATGAGCTGGACCTCAAGAAATATAACACATCAGATGAGGGTAGAAGAAGACTGATACCAGCTGTGATCAACTGCAGGAAAGCACAGTGAGTGTTTAATCATGTCTTAATAATTTCATTTGAATGTCTTTTACAAGAATGAAGCTGATAATATTGAAATAGTTGAAGAATGAGGTTAAGGATGTTTTTCTGTCCTTTAGCTTTGTTGGTTGTAATTTTACTACTCAGTGTTGTAAGAGTTTATCATCAGCTCTACAATCCTCAAACTCTGTCCTGAGAGAGCTGGATCTGAGTAACAATGACCTGCAGGATTCAGGAGTGAAGCTGCTCTCGGAAGAATTGAAGAATCCAACCTGTCAGCTAGAGATACTGAGGTGTGCAAAATTTGATCTTTGATATCTAAGTTGCTTAGTACTTTGTATAATATAGGTGTAATATTTAGCACTAATAGTGATTCATTTTTAAGGATTTAAGCATAGAAATGAATGAATTTTAGCACACTGATTACGGACATTTCAGCAGTTCCATTTAAGGTTCTGTTAATCTTTGTTAAGTTAAAAGCAGGGGCGTTTCCAGCATTGAAGGACATCCGGGGCTTAGCCCAGACCATTTTATGTAAATACAGGGATCACTCGAAGAGTTTTTTTTTTTTATTACAGTAACAATTTACTTTCAGTCAAAATACATCTTTAACATGCACACACACACACATACTCTCACTCTCACTCACTCTCTCTCTCTCTCTCTCTCTCTCTCTCTAACTCTCACTCTCTCTCTCTCTCTCTCTCTCAACACACACACACACACACAGTCAACATACACTATTCACCTCTTGGTGTGTTGGTCTATCTGGTGTGTCCATCTATATTTCTTATATTACTCTCTCATCACTTGCTGTTGTCTTTCTCTTTTACCACTTGCTGTTTTCTTTCTCGATCTCATCACTTGTTTTGAAATATGTGAAATGTTTGTCGTTGATATTGGAGTTGTCATAAATGGAGCAATATTATCAATAGCCTTGGTGTAATACTGCAGTGCTTTATCAATATGTTTATGCATTGAGCTAATGCAAACCATGACCGATTGGGTGTTTACCACTAAACTTTGGGCTATGGTCTAACATAAATCAAATTGACCAATCACTGCAGATTAGCCTCACGCGAAGGAGGGGTTTGGGAAAATGTATCTTTGAACGATTCATAAGGGAGTCGCTGAGCAAATCAGGTAAAAATAAATGCATATTATAAGACAACAAAAGTGTTTTTTGTCATTGCATGCATGTAAAACTGTTGTTGGGGACTCCCAAAACAATATTAGGAACATTTTAAATGCCATAATAGTGGCCCTTTAATATAAATAATTTTTATTTTTTGACATAGTCAAAATTATGTATGAGATCCTAAGTTAAAGCAATACATGAATGACTTTAGTCTACGTTCATTGACACACCATGGCATCGAACTGTATATAATTCTCAATGTACATCTGTCAAACACTTTTCATTAGGAGCATTGGGATAAACAATGTTTCACTTTTATTTTTCTCCAAAGTAAAATGACTGATTAATTGTTACCAGTTTCCATGTCTGATCCTGGCAGAGCTGCTGCTGGCTCCTCCCCAGTCTGCAGCTCATCTTTAAAACCCTCTACAAAACCATCAAATCAAAGTGTATATTTACTACAAACTAATAACACAAAACAAGTCACACATACATGCTATGTTAATGCTTATTGGTTATCCTTAGAGAAAACAACACCTGATAAACAAGGAAAGTATTCAGTGCAGTGGTGGGATAAAACTAATGTTTCTGGCTACCCTTACCCTTAGAAGTATACTTCAAGTTCATTTTATGAAGAAGTATTATTCGTTTAAATGTATTATAAGTGTAAGAGTAGTAAACTTTAAGTACACAACTAGGTTTCTCATTTGTAATGCATCTGTACTACAAGTGAACTTATAAGTATACTAGTAGTAGTTTACTATTTTAATACAATTAGTATTTTTTTTAGTTTATGAAAATACACACTGAAGTGTACTCTCAGTAAACTACTAGTTTAGTAGTTTATACTGCAAGTAGGCTATACTTGCAAGTTTTCTTTAAGTGAACAAACTTATACTTGTTATAGTTCACTATTTATGTATTATTTTTGCACTTGCAGTATACTATTATGTTCAAATGTAGATATTTTTTATTAAAAAATACCTTAACTGTACTTTAATTTGAAAGACATTTCATTAGCTTCATGCATTCTTTTTCTATCAACACTTGAATGTTGGTACGTTTCATAAAGAAAGGCAACATTAGAATTGTAATTTAAAGGACGATTAAATAAAATGATGCAGACAAAATTAAAATGCGGCACACTGCTTATGACTTGCGTGACGCGGGTCAACAAAGCTTCACAGATTCACAAAATGCGGGACAGGTGGTCCCCCTTTGATCATATTAAGCGCGTTTTTGATTTACATACTGTTTAATGTTTGATGATGATGATCACGTTATTTTATATTTGAGAGAGTGAGCAATCTTCTATCACTTGTTTCATCTTCTTCTTCTCCTGTGTTTTTATCCGAAGGAGATTCTGTAACGTTACTAGAAAATGCCAGTACAAGTGCTAACGTATAACGTTAGCCTATGGTCATTAGCTAGTTAAACAAATAGGCCTACAGTGAAAGCCAGCCAGATGATAATCGATCTTCGACTTTAAGGATAAAAAAACTGAATTCTTACCCACTGACTTCTTCCCGAAAAGTCTCGTTTGCTTCATTTTTCTTTATTTTTTTCTTTCCCGCTCGCTGACTCTCTCAGTTGTTAACTCGCACTCTTGCGACTGTGCTAGCTCCTCCCCTACCCGCTGCTGCTGCATATTCAACAGAGAGGAAGAAACGGAGGAGCCCATAGGCTACCGACCAGGGGCGAAAATTTCATCAAAATGTTGGGGGGGACAATAAACATAACAACTCTCAAGAGCAATTTTTGAAGGGGACACCAATAATACAGGCAAAATTGTACTTGCAAGGATACGTGCTGGGGTGGTGATAGCGCAGTGGATAAGACAAATGCCTTTGGTGTGAGAGACCAAGGTGTCCCTGAGCAAGACACTTAACCCCTAGTTGCTCCAGAGGCGTGCGACCTCTGAAATATAGCAATTGTAAGTCGCTTTGGATAAAAGCGTCAGCTAAAATGAATAAATGTAAATGTAAAATACGTGTACACCGAGGAAAGCCTTAACGTACTACTATTATTAGTGTAGCATGGAGACCGTTCCATTATCCTTCTTCTCAAAGTTTCTTTCTGGTTTAATGAAAAAGCTGACTAAATTTACCAAAAAAATTCTTCAAAACCATACATTTTTTTGTAAATAAGTTGTTTTGTGTAAACAACTTATTTACAAAAAATGTATGGTTTTGAAGAATTTTTTGGTCAATTTAGTTAGCTTTTTCATTCATTAAGCCACCAAAATACAATGGATTTTTTTTTTTACATACCTTTAGAACAACCGAATCAAGCCCAGTGTAGGCTATAGTGTATATTGTGTATATATAATGTAGAAAAAGTGACACAATTTGACGCAACTGAGATGACGGGAACCATGTTTTATTTACTACCGAAAAGTCGATTGGGGTCATAGACCCCAAAGATAAATGAGGGTTAAAGTAGCATTTAGATGTTTTTACACAGACATAAATAATATTATGACGTTTTAAAAATAAAATGTTAAATATTTATATTTGAAATGATTTAAAACATGAAAAGATACTTTAAATGTGAAATTAAAACCGCCAGTAGGAGGCAGTAAGTCACTGTTAATGAGTGAGTCATTGAGATTCATTCAACTGATTGTTCAAAAAGCTGATTCATTCAGTAAGGAAACACCTCGGTGTGTTTCTTCAGTGCTGTGGCTTAGTTTTCAACTATTTTCGTTGGTAATATGGTGTCTAAAATGTACATCACTTAATATTAACTTCTTGTTTATTAAACTTGTATAAATCAAAATCACATTTGTTATCATGCTGATATCTGGAGAAAAACTGCACTCTTCGTGTGATATTATATTAGATTAACATATCATATTATCAACTATAATATTAAATGATATAAACCGACTAAATCACAGTGAAAGGGTTCAAATCTAAATGCGCACCGGGACTAGTCTAATCTACAAGACTGACGTTAACGTTACATCACGTAGTGCGTAAACTCTATGGGTGTGGGTGGATATACTGTATTAAACAAGCTAGGTAAACGCAGACTGTATTAAACAAGGGTAAGTTAACGTTAAACGTTATAATCGCTAACATAGCAGACTACATCAGTGACAAAAGTACATTGGTAACGTTACACTGTACACCATCATATATTTGTTTTTTGACATGATTTATTAATGACTCAGCATCATCTATATTAAAGAGAAAATAATCACTTCATCCGATGTTTAAAGTGAATAAAACATTGACTTACTGGAGTTCCACAACTACTCAAACTTAGTTCATCTCTCCCGCCACCGGAATGTGTGTGTGTGTCGGTGGTGAGGTAAAAGGGGCGGAGGCAGTGGACCAAAGCACTGTGAGGCAAGGGAGGGGGGACTCAAAATATTTAAAACGGTTTTTTGTTGTTGCCCCGTTTGCATTTGTATTATTTTATTTCTTAAACAATTATTTTAAGAATATATCATTATTTTATTTACAACACACATATTTTAATTATATTTTAGGGGGGACAACCCTCAGATAGGGGGGGTCCTGACCCCCCCGCGATTTCCGCCTATGCTACCGACAGCAAAGAAATGTATTCTGTAGGCTAGATTATTTTTAAGATCTATTTTTACAGGCTGTATGCAGTATATGCAAAGCCAAAGCGCAATGAAATAAAGCAACTTATGATTTCGGGTGTTTACATAGGCTATTGTCCAGTTTCATATTTGCTCAGTGACAGTCATTACATTCGGGGCTTGACTCAAAACATTCGGGGCTGAAGCCCCGGCAAAATCGGCTGGCGCCGCCCCTGGTTAAAAGCTTTTAGATTGAATGCTACAAATAATCATGTTTTTAAAAATGTATGTTTTTAGGTTCCCAGAACGCTGTTGTTGTGTAAATGAACGGCCAAAACGCATACAAGTTTTCAGTTTTATTTGAAATCAGTGTAGTGTAAACAGCCCTTCAGAGTGTTAAGGGTGACCTATTATGCCCATTTTCACATGATGTAATATAAATCTCTGATGTCCTAAGAATGTGTCTGTGAAGTTTCAGCACAAAATACTACCCAGATTTTTTATTATAGCTTGTCAAAGTTGCCCCTTTTTGGGTGTGAGGGAAAACGCTCAGTTTTTTTGTGTCCCTTTAAAATGCAAATGAGCTGCTGCTCTGTCCCCGTTCAGAAGACGGCAGATCCTTTACATGTGCTTTGGATACTGGAACAACATAACAGCTTCATGAATTTCTCTCAGGCAAAATGTCAATAATACTCAGTAGCGGAGTGCAGCCTTGCATGTTTGAACTGGAGTCAGAAACAAATGGAGAGACTCAGGAAGAGGCTGCAAATTTTAGACTGTACATGGACTTATCTGAATGGTTAGTGGATACATTTATGTAACTTAGTTGTTGTGGAGTTACGTTGATTCATCTCATAGACTAACCTGTACTGTCATGTTAATCTAGAAAAACTGTTGTATAGGTGCTTGTGTGGGAACTGCATTAGGATGCCCACAGAGCCAGAAAATATATGCTGCATGGGGATAGAGCAGGTATTGTTTAGTTTATGTTTATAATGTCGGACTGCTGCTTCTCATTCAGGGCGGGATCTAATGCCGGGTTTCCGTACTCTTACATAGGAGGAGGGGGAAATTTGAAACAGCTTGTTCTGAGAGATTGATAATGAATTTGGCCTTTATATAGGATATGGATTTTTACCATTATAGGCTGGTTGTTTACACACACTCTGGTCACACATCTGTATTCAAACACCTTATAAAAGTGAATTTTGCATAATAGGACCCCATTAAAGAGGTAATTAAGTGATTAAATAAATTGTGATTGAGCATTAGTGTAAGAGCCATATTTCATATTTCTGAATTTATATTTTCAAATTTGTATTATGTAAATTTGGTATAATAATTATTTTTGCTAATTAGTCATTTACTGTTTAGAACATATTTCTTTGGTTTATATTTGTTCTTGCTACATGTTCAGTGACATCATTTTGTAGCGCACGTAAAAAGTTATTGACGAATGACTCTGGAAGGGGAACAGGCTCGGACTCTGGAACAGGCTCAGACTCAGGAACAGGCTCAGACTCAGGAACAGGTGGCCTGGCGTCGGCCATCTTGGCCAGAGGCGAACTCTCTGGCGTGGCGGCGGCCATCTCGGCCGGAGACAAACTCTGAGGCGTGGCGGCAGCCATCTTGGCTTGAAACGAACTCTCAGGGGTGGCAGCCAACTTGGGCAAGAGCTCGTGGGCTGGAGCTGATGTGTGTGCTGCCCACACACACTCAAAATAGCTGTGGCGGCTATCATGAGCGCTATATCACCCTGAACTGACTCAGGTGCAGCGACCATCTTGTCCGAAGACACAGGCATGACGTGAACAGTCTCTGGCTCGGGAGGCATGACGTGAACAGCCTCTGGCTCGGGAGGCATGACGTGAAAAAGCCTCTGGCTCGGGAGGCATGACGTGAACAGCCTCTGGCTCGGCAGGACTGACGTGACTTGACTTTTTAACATTAGCTCTTTTCTGGATGCTTTAACTATGTTTATAAGATGCATTTGTTATGGCAAAACAGATGATGCTGGCTAATTATAAGATTTAATCGTCTTATAATAACCTGATTCACTGATCAACAGTCTAATCTCTGATTATATTGGTGGTGTGTTATAGATATCACATTATAATTTTTATTAATTAAAAACATATTTTTATTTTACATTATTATTTTTATGAGAAATATTGCATCAGTTGGACACACACAGACATCGGGCCCTATTTTAACGATCTAAGCGCATGGTCTAAAGCGCACGGTACGTGCACTTAGGGCGTGCCCAAATCCACGTTTGCTAGTTTAACGATGGGTAAATTGTTCGGCGGACCCACCGCATGGTCTAAAAGGGTCATCCCTATTCTCTTAATGAGTAATGAGTGTGTTTTGGGAATAGAGTGCAATAAACCAATCAGAGTCCCATTCCCTTTAAAAGCTGGTTGTGTTCGTGCCATGGCGGATTCACTATTTACACGGCGGTCAATGGCGCAGTCTATTTCAGTTGCCTCAAAATGCGCCTGCATTGCGCCTAAACTCACCTCATTTTCAGACCACCACATCCAAGGGTGCACAAATGGGTGCAAATGTGGCGCAATGTGAAAATGATAACTGTGTCAGATTGAAACTAGCAGAAAACACTTGCGTCGCGCCTGGCGCTGCATTGAGCCGGGTGTTTGATTAAATTGGTCTTTTCTCTGAACAGCAATTTGATATAATTGAGCAACTGACTTTTGCTTAGATCCTATAATTTTTCCCAATGAAGCCCATTAAGAATCAGCATATGAATCTCAATAAGGATGACATGCTGCAATGCATGCTGGGAGCCATCATAGACCAAATGCAGCATGTCACCATTATTGAGATTCAAATGTTGATTCTTGATGTCTGTGTGTGTCTAAACTTTCATTATGCACAATGCATTTAAAAGTAAAAATTCATAATATCTGACATGTAGTAAAACAGTGATGATAGTGAAAAATGTAATTCTATTCAGTCCTTCCAGAAAAACGCGGCGTCTTTTTGTAATTGTTGCGGGCAAAAATCCTTGATTATGCGGCCCGTTTTCTTTAAAAATGCGATGGAATATGCGGGATATTTATGCAAGTTTATGCGATGAAATTGCGGGAACTTGCAAAAATTGCGGGAACTTGCAAAAACTGCGGTTTGATGAAAAAGAGAAAAAAAGTGATTTCCCCAACACCCTGTTCTCACTAGGCTACTACCTTAATGTAAAGAGTAATTTCTTATTACTTCCTTTGATAAGCAAGCATACTACATCATAGAAAGTGCTGGGAATATTTAATTTCTCATCTTGTTTTATTTCAGACTGTAACGAGTGTAAATAAGGTGTGGCCCCTTTAAGAGCTGCGCGCTCCCTGTTGAACTGTCTGCAGTGTTATATTATATGTGCGCCTCGAACACCCCATGTGTGCGGGTAATTTCTGTTTGATGCTACTTCTTTTATCTTATTTTGTTTATTAAGTAACGATGTGACGGTAGAACGTGTGACAGACAGTTATACGAGTTCGATTTGTGAGATGTCAATCGCCTCCGTGAGTCTGTCTGGCCTCTGCAATAACTTCAGCTGTGTGCTATCCCGTTGCGTAATTGCGTCACTTCATAACGTTCCCATGGAAACAGGGGGAAATGGCTGCTCGTGTGAAGCAAACGCAACATTTTTCAACTTTCTGCTAAGATATATGTGACTTTTTTGCAACGAAAATGCGAGGATTATGAAATCATGCAAACCCCGCATATTTTGCACGGAAATCAGCAATTTATGCGGCGTAAAGTGCGGCGTATTTGAAATCATGCGGTCCCCGCATGAATATGCGGACTTTGGCTGATTATGCATTGAATTCAGCGATCGCATAATCGCGTTTTTCTGGAGGGACTGTCTATTAATCGTAATAAGCCACTTTCTTTTGGTGATGAGATTTGTGAATCAGTTCAATAAATAACCAACATCATCTGGTCATTTGTGTTTTTGCCTTCCTTTGTAGTCGTTATAGTCAGTTGTAGTTCTTGTGTTTCTCTTTCCTTCAGTGATTCTGCTTGTTAACAGCAGGTGTTCATCACTAATGCTCAATCATCACTTAATTAGTTACTAAATTATCTCATTAACTTCAACACTTCTTCAGTTTTATTTGAACACTCTTTAGTGTGGACACACAAGAACACTGAGCAGTGTTAATTTAGTACTGGGGAATTTACTGTGTAAAGAGAAAAATTCTGAAACATAGATGAATACAATTTTTGTAATTAGGGCATCTTTGTAGGTTTAGAGACATATTTATAGGTATAAATGTGTAGTTTTCCTTACTTAGACTGTTTTGTGTGTTTTAGGTTGTCAGGCTGTATGGTGACAGAGAAAGGCTGTAAATATGTGTCTTCAGCTCTGAGTTCAAACCCTTCACACCTGAGAGAGCTGGATCTGAGCTACAATCACCCAGGACAATCAGGAGTTCAGCTACTCAACGACAAACTCAATGATACAAACTGCTCACTGAAGATACTCAAGTATGTTTAGCATTTATGACTCATATGTTTGTCTGTATTTGATTGAGGTCACCTAAGTCTGGCCATACACTTTAAGATTTTAAGACAGATTTAGGGCCCGATTTGCAACCCCAACGTTCTGGGGAGTGTGGCCCGATTCAAGGCTTCTTTTTCTTTTTGTCCAAACAATCCTCAATTGTGTGGCGTCATTATGATTTTTTTACTGCTCCAGATCGCATTGGAGCCTGCACAAACCCAAATCCTAAATATCAAACATGTTTGATATTTACTACTCTTGATCAGGCTGCCCCTGACGTGATACCCATGATTAACCAATGAGAATGAGTAACCTTCACCAACTGGATGTTGCCACAAAAGTGGAGCATTGAGAAAGAAGATCACCCATATTTTGTTTCTACTTTATTTTCTACCCGTAAGACAAAACTAATTTTTGATTTTGTTTGAGCTTCAGCAAGAACCAATGAGGTTCATTCTTGTGTTACACACCACGTTTAAGCTTCGGTAAGAACCAATGAGGTTCATTCTCATGTTACGCAGCACGTTTCAGCTTCAGCAAGAACCAATGAGATATATTCTCGTGTTACGCAGCACGTTTGAGCTTCTGTAAGAACCAATGAGGTTCATTCTCGTGTTACGCAGCACATTTGAGTTTCAGCAAGAGCCAATGAGGTTCATTCTAGTGTTACACAGCACGTTTGAGCTTCTGTAAGAACCAATGAGGTTCATTCTCGTGTTACGCAGCACGTTTGAGTTTCAGCAAGAACCAATGAGGTTCATTCTCGTGTTACGCAGCACGTTTGAGTTTCAGCAAGAGCCAATGAGGTTCATTCTCGTGTTACGCAGCACGTTTGAGCTTCAACAAGAGCCAATGAGGTTCATTGTCATGTTACGCAGCACGTTTCAGCTTCAGCAAGAACCAATGAGGTTCATTCTCGTGTTACGCAGCACTTTGAGCTTCAGCAAGAGCCAATGAGGTTCATTGTCGTGTTACGCAGCACGTTTGAGCTTCAGCAAGAACCAATGAAGTTCATTCTCGTGTTATGCAGAACGTTTGAGCTTCAGCAAGAACCAATGAGGTTCATTCTCGTGTTATGCAGAACGTTTGAGCTTCAGCAAGAGCCAATGAGGTTCATTGTCATGTTACGCAGCATGTTTGAGCTTCAGCAAGAACCAATGAGGTTAATTCTCGTGTTACGCAGCACGTTTGAGCTTAAGCAAGAACCAATGAGGTTAATTTTCGTGTTACGCAGAACGTTTGAGCTTCAGCAAGAACCAATGAGGTTAATTTTCGTGTTACGCAGAACGTTTGAGCTTCAGCAAGAACCAATGAGGTTCATTCTCGTGTTACGCAGCATGTTTGAGCTTCAGCAAGAGCCAATGAGGTTCATTGTCATGTTACGCAGCACGTTTGAGCTTCAGAAAGAACCAATGAGGTTAATTTTCGTGTTACACAGCACATTTGAACTTCAGCAAGAACCAATGAGGTTAATTCTCGTGTTACGCAGCACATTTGAACTTCAGCAAGAACCAATGAGGTTCATTCTCGTGTTACGCAGAACGTTTGAGCTTCAGCAAGAACCAGTGAGGTTCATTCTCATGTTACGCAGCACGTTTGAGCTTCAGCAAGAACCAATGAGGTTCATTCTCGTGTTACGCAGAGCGTTTGAGCTTCAGCAAGAACCAGTGAGGTTCATTCTCGTGTTACACAGCACGTTTGAGCTTCAGCAAGAGCCAATGAGGTTCATTGTCATGTTACGCAGCACGTTTGATCTTCTGCAAGAGCCAATGAGGTTCATTCTTGTGTTACGCAGCACGTTTGAGCTTCAGCAAGAACCAATGTGGTTCATTCTCGTGTTACGCAGCAGGTTTGAGCTTCAGCAAGAGCCAATGAGGTTCATTGTCATGTTACGCAGCACGTTTGAGCTTCTGCAAGAGCCCATGAGGTTCATTCTCGTGTTATGCAGCACATTTGAGCTTCTGCAAGAGCCAATGTGGTTCATTCTCGTGTTACGCAGCACGTTTGAGCTTCAGCAAGAACCAATGAGGTTCATTCTCATGTTACGCAGCACGTTTGAGCTTCAGCAAGAGCCAATGAGGTTCATTGTCATGTTACGCAGCACGTTTGAGCTTCTGCAAGAGCCAATGTGGTTCATTCTCATGTTTCGCAGCACGTTTGAGCTTAAGCAAGAACCAATGAGGTTCATTCTCGTGTTACGCAGCACGTTTGAGTTTCAGCAAGAGCCAATGAGGTTCATTCTCGTGTTACGCAGCACATTTCAGCTTCAGCAAGAACCAATGAGGTTCATTCTTGTGTTACACAGCACGTTTGAGCTTCAGCAAGAACTAATGAGGTTCATTCTCGTGTTACGCAGAACGTTTGAGCTTCAGCAAGAGCCAATGAGGTTCATTCTCGTGTTACGCAGCACGTTTGAGCTTCAGCAAGAGCCAATGAGGTTCATTGTCATGTTACGCAGCACGTTTGAGCTTCAGCAAGAGCCAATGTGGTTCATTCTCTTGTTACGCAGCACGTTTGAGCTTCAGGAAGAACCAATGAGGTTCATTCTCGTGTTACGCAGCACGTTTGAGCTTCAGCAAGAGCCAATGAGGTTCATTGTCATGTTACGCAGCACGTTTGAGCTTCTGCAAGAGCCAATGTGGTTCATTCTCGTGTTACGCAGCACGTTTGAGCTTCAGCAAGAACCAATGAGGTTCATTCTCGTGTTACGCAGCACGTTTGAGCTTCTGCAAGAGCCAATGTGGTTCATTCTCGTGTTTCGCAGCACGTTTGAGCTTCAGCAAGAACCAATGAGGTTCATTCTCATGTTACGCAGCACGTTTGAGCTTAAGCAAGAACCAATGAGGTTCATTCTCGTGTTACGCAGCACGTTTGAGTTCCAGCAAGAGCCAATGAGGTTCATTCTCGTGTTACGCAGCACGTTTCAGCTTCAGCAAGAACCAATGAGGTTCATTCTTGTGTTACACAGCAGGTTTGAGCTTCAGCAAGAACCAATGAGGTTCATTCTCGTGTTACGCAGAACGTTTGAGCTTCAGCAAGAGCCAATGAGGTTCATTGTCATGTTATGCAGCACATTTGAGCTTCAGCAAGAACCAATGAGGTTCATTGTCATGTTATGCAGCACATTTGAGCTTCAGCAAGAACCAATGAGGTTCATTCTCGTGTTACGCAGAACGTTTGAGCTTCAGCAAGAGCCAATGAGGTTCATTGTCATGTTATGCAGCACGTTTGAGCTTCAGCAAGAACCAATGAGGTTCATTCTTGTGTTACGCAGAACTTTTGAGCTTCAGCAAGAGCCAATGAGGTTCATTGCCATGTTATGCAGCACATTTGAGCTTCAGCAAGAACCAATGAGGTTCATTCTCATGTTACGCAGAACGTTTGAGCTTCAGCAAGAGCCAATGAGGTTCATTGTCATGTTGTGCAGCACGTTTGAGCTTCAGCAAGAACCAATGAGGTTAATTTTCGTGTTACGCAGCACATTTGAACTTCAGCATGAACCAATGAGGTTAATTCTCGTGTTACGCAGCACGTTTGAGTTTTAGCAAGAGCCAATGAGGTTCATTCTCGTGTTACGCAGCACGTTTGAGCTTCAGCAAGAGCCAATGAGGTTCATTCTCTTGTTACGCAGAACGTTTGAGCTTCAGCAAGAACCAATGTGGTTCATTCTCGTGTTACGCAGCACGTTTCAGCTTCAGCAAGAACCAATGAGGTTCATTCTCGTGTTACGCAGAACGTTTGAGCTTCAGCAAGAACCAATGAGGTTAATTTTCGTGTTACGCAGCACATTTGAACTTCAGCAAGAACCAATGAGGTTCATTCTCGTGTTACGCAGCACATTTGAACTTCAGCAAGAACCAGTGAGGTTCATTCTCGTGTTACGCAGCATGTTTGAGCTTCAGAAAGAAGCAATGAGGTTAATTTTCGTGTTACGCAGCACATTTGAACTTCAGCAAGAACCAATGAGGTTCATTCTCGTGTTACGCAGCACATTTGAACTTCAGCAAGAACCAATGAGGTTAATTTTTGTGTTACGCAGCACATTTGAACTTCAGCAAGAACCAATGAGGTTCATTCTCGTGTTATGCAGCACGTTTGAGCTTCAGCAAGAACCAGTGAGGTTCATTGTCATGTTACGCAGCACGTTTGAGCTTCTGCAAGAGCCAATGAGGTTCATTCTCGTGTTACGCAGCACGTTCGAGCTTCAGCAAGAACCAATGAGGTTAATTCGCGTGTTACGCAACACGTTTGAGCTTAAGCAAGAACCAATGAGGTTTATTCTTGTGTTTCGCAGCACGTTTGAGCTTCTGCAAGAACCAATGAGGTTCATTTTTGTGTTATGCAGCACGTTTGAGCTTCAGCAAGAACCCATAAGGTTCATTCTTGTGTTACGCAACACGTTTGAGCTTCCACAAGGTTTGTTCTTCTCAAGAGCTTCTTTTTATGTTTGTTGATCAATGTTTATATGTGAATAAAAGCCTAAATTAAATCAGTTCATCATATAAAGTGATCAAGTCTCATCAGAAAATTTGGACTAAACTGCTCAATTCATATGGATTAGTTATACGATCTCTTTATAAACTTTTTGAAACGTCAAAGAGGTAGTTGTGTAGCTGTCTATGGAGGGACAGAAAGCTCTCAGATTTCATCAAAATGATCGTCATTTATGTTCCGAATATCACGAACGAGACGCTGCATAGCGATAACGCAATGGGAACGCCCTTGAGCATGCTGATTGTCTGAACCCGTATAGAATCGCGTCAATTCATTGGCTGATGGTGCGGGCGCCTCCCCAGCGGCACCACATCACTCACTCTTATTCAGTGAATGTACCATCTGCTCAGATTTTCCACCGAAGAAGCCCCTTTAAGCAGCGAAAAGAGCTTGGCAGCGAACACAGAGAATATGGGTTACGCAAGTAACCGGAGACGTTCTCTTTGATAATAACTCTTTGGTTATTATTATTATTATTAGACTTTATTGTCCACCATAGTGGAAATTTGTCTTCGACTTCTCCAAACAAATATGCATCAGTGATACCACAGTTAAAATTACAAAAATACACACAATTAAGAGTATGAGAGTACCACCATCAACATACAACAACAGAAAATGGAAAGCAGCTCAGCGACCTACAATAAACACAAAAATGCTTTCAGTTTCAATTAAGTTCCTGTATGGCATGGGGAATAAAAGATCTCTTATAGATGTTCCGGCTCGCCATTGGGACCCTGAATCTACGGCCAGATGGGAGCAACTCAAACTCTGAGTTGAGTGGGTGTTGGGTGTCTACTGATATCTGTCTGGCCTTCCTGAGTACCGCCCTATCAAATACATCCCCAAGCTGCCTTTGTGACTTGCCAATCACCTTCCCTGCAATATTAACAATTTTAGAAAGCTTGTTTTTGTCTTTCACATTCAGGTTGTCATACCAAGCTGTTATATTAAACTGTAAAATGCTTTCTACTAGGCCCCTATATGCCATCTCAAGAATGTGTTGACTAACCCTGAAGCTCCTCAACTTTCTAATTAAAAACCTTACTAGAACCTCTTGGTTTCGTTTGTATTATAAGTTATTTTGTTTTAGTCACGTTAATTTCCAGTTTAACAGTCTGACACCAGTTCTGCAGTAAAGTGACTTGGCTAAAGTAAGCTTCCTCATGTGCTGCATTATTTTCTGTGAGAAGTCCTACCAAGCCCATGTCATCAGCATATTTAAGTAAACTAACATTGGTGCTGTGCACAGTCATGTCATTTATATAAATTGAAAACAGCAAAGGTGACAACACACAGCCTTGTGGTGCTCCAGTATTTATAACAAGCTCATCTGAGTAGACCCCATTCATTAAGACTCGATGTTGCATAGCGATGATGCAATGGGAACGATATACCACACACGCCAAGCTAAGCACTGCCAGATCTTGCCCAACAAGGAACTCTCCTTTAACTGTTTTTTTTGTTTGTTTTTTTGAGCCAGACCAAACTCAACTAGGACCTAAGCGACCAGTTCATATGGAAAGAATCTAAGTTATGAAACCTGATAAAAGTGTGTGCAGAGAACCAACCTGCCGCCTTACAAATATCTTCCAATGGAAACTCTTCTAAAAAGAGCCTGGGAAGTTGTGATACTCCTTCCGCACCTCATAAGCCACAAAGAAAGGCAGGAGCGGTCCACATATGTCTTTAAAGGCAAAGCAAATGAAGCTTCCCCTTTTCAGCAGAGGAAGGGGGGGAAAGAAAAGGGTAAAGCATGACCACTTGAGAGCGGAATGACATGGACAAAACTTTGGGGACAAAACTTTGGGGACAAAACCAGGTCCAGGATGTTGAAACATCTTCACAAGACCCAGGGCAAACTCCATGCAAGGGTCACTCACAGAAAAAGCCTGCAGATCCCCCACACGCTTGATTGAGGCCAATGCTAACAAAAGCGCCACCTTAAAGGTGCACTAAGCAATGTTGGGTGACGTCACTTGTTGAAGTTCGAAGTATTGTCAAACAAAACGTTTGGAGAAAAAAATCATTCTTGTCGGTTATTGAACACTGTTTGTTATGTTTCGTGGTCCAGGTTGGACCAGTTTGTTTTTGTTGCCGTTTGTGGAGCCTATGCTGTCTACAGAGACCGCATTTTTTTTACAGTGTGTTCAGGGGAAAGGCAGCTAGCGGATAGTGAGGAGATGTTTGCTGTATGTGGCAAAAAATGTTTCGACCTAAAAAACGTGTGACACCTATAGCACCTATAAGAGTCAGAATCCTGTCCCCTCGAAAATGAGATAGTACATCTCAAGGGGCTATCCTTGAAATAAAGTAAAGTAAAGTAAGTCTAAAGCTGACTCCAAGGGTTCAAAGGGGCTCCAATAGCCCCTCCAAAACAACCTATAAATCCCAGGTGGGGACACTAATAGGACGTGCAGGCCTCAAGCATCTAACTCCATACATAAACAAAGAGACCAGACTGTGTCTACCCAGGGGGACCTTGTCTGACTCCCGATGTGCGGCGATATCCGAGTCATAAACTCTCAAGGTAGTTGCAGCCACTCCAGCCACTTATCCTGCCGGAATTCCATCACTGAACCCACCAGGTCAGCTGACTGGGTCCACTGAACGAGTCGAACACCAAGACTCAAAGGCCTCGTTCAGACTGTCAGTCCAAATCCGATTATTTGTGTATCTAAATCTAATCTAAAATTATTGATGTCCACACTTTGTACCGCAACTGTTCAGATCCGATTTTTGTGTCCATGCAACTGTTCCGTTTTCCATAATATCTGCTTTGGTTTCTATGGCAATGACGTTACTTTGGTAGGCATTCGCCAAAAACAAAAACAACCACAACATGGAGGGGTTTGCAATAGAGATGTTGTCTTATTTAAATTTTACAATGCCGTCATCTGGATTATGCGTCTTCTGAGGCAGCAGTAGAACCAGAGCCTGATATGTACTTTTTTATTTATCTTTATCGCTGCTGTCTCCTCCGGTTTTAAAATATGGATCTGTTAGGCTATATTGTAATTTTTTGCTCTTCGGGCACCTTGCAACAACACCGCATTGTTTTGGCAGTGACTTTCAACATGTTTCCTATAACAACTTCTGACATTTATGTATTACGTGGTTTCAGAAAGTCACAAACCACGCAAAATCCGATCAGATTGTTCAGACTGAGACAGATTTCCAGAAATGCGATTTAAATAGGATTTCAAACCACATATGAATGTAGCTTGAAAAAGATTTGTAAAGACCAAATTTCATGTGATTTTTAACTGTTCACACTTGGATTACAATCAGATTTGCATTAAAATCGGATTTCGACTGACAGTCTGAATGAGGCCAGAGACCTCCCACTTAGAAAAATACAGCCGTCTAGTAGAAGGTGCAAAAGCATTATCAATGGTCTCCCGAACATTAGCGGGAAGAGAAGACGCCCCTGTCGCTAGCGATTCCCCATGATCGGCCACAGCCTCCATATTTCGGGTCGAGGATGCAAAATCCTGCCCTGGAGATGAGACAACAGATCTCTCCTGATAGGAATCTGCCAAGGGGACCCCTCCACCAGGGAATGCATAATGTCTCAAATACCACGGATGAGCAAAGGCATCTATCCCCAGAGGCATCGGACGAGACGGGGAGAACCACACGGGGCACTGTGTCGAGTTTTCAAGTCCCCTGGAACGTAAATTGCTCTCAGCGAAAGAAACCTGTCTTGAGCCCACAAGGAGCACGAATGCCCCTCAACTTTAACCACCACAGAAATGGTCTCATATGAAGGAGACTCATTGGAGAACGTCCGTGGGGCCAAGAATGCAATATTATCAAACTTTGCTCCAAAAGTGAGCCTGAGGAACTTCCTGTGTCTCTTGACGATCTGGATGTGGAAGTACGCTTTGGTTCATGACCATCGATCTAAGGATGCGTATGTGGTGAGCAGGCCCTTTGCCTCGTCCTGCTCGCCACATACGCATCCTTAGATCGATGGTCATGAACCAATTTCCAGTTCGGAATGAGACAAGATGGACTTCAATGTCAGCATTTCGAATTTGCTTACTCCAAGCAAAAGATTTAGGTGACGCAAGTCCAAATCAGAAGCAAACCAGGATATTTCTTGTGACAGCATTTCTTCCGAAATGGGTGGTCACTGTAGAAGCTTGGTGTAACCATACAACAAGTTGATCCTCCCATATGAAGCCCAGAGACATTTGGCGGGAAGACCTCTGAAACAGGAAACAGTCAGATGAATCGATAGGGGTCCAACCACAGAGGTGGGAGCTTGGATGCCGACATAGGACCTTCACACACGGCCTTAAGGTCCCTAAAGCTAAGGCGTGGAGAATGATTAAAATTGGTAGCATAAGCGCCAAAACAATTGAACAGAAAGAGGCTGATGACAGTGAAATAGCTGTCCCATTGACAAAATCGCCACTATCAGGCAAGAGAAAACAGAGAGAGATACGAAAAACCATCTGCTCACCCTAAAGCCTGAGGCACTATGACATTAGTGTTAAATCAGTTTACCATAGGAAATATTCTTAATACGTGAACTCATCCACTCATTTGTTCCAGCTCAAAGCAGCAACGGAGCTGAAATAGTAATTAATTTGGGCAGACTAATGTTTGGTAGCATAAAGCGCTGAAATCATAGTGCACATCAAAATGTCTGCTGCAGAACTGCTAAGAGTTCGCACCTACAGCAGACACACGAAACAAGAGTTGGAAGCATAAGCACCAAATCAAATGTACGTGCCTGCATTAACGCTGTCAGAAAGAAGAGCTGAAAGAAATAGTAATTAGTCGGGCAGTCTAATGCTTGGTATGTTGGTATCTTTTGATATGTTAAATGGTTTTGAAACCATATTATTTGTCAACATTTCTGCTGTAGGACTATTATAAAGTTACGTAACCCACTTGCAATACCTTTCACCAAACCCAAATCTAGACAACAAATCAAACAAATAAGACCATTCAACCCTATCAAATGCCTTTTCGGCATCCAATGATAGTAGAACAGTATCTCATTCATTCTTCTGTTCAAGGAGAATATTTAGGACTATTTGAACATTATGAAATTCTTGCCTGTGTTGTATGAAACCATTTTGATCCTCTCCTATTAAATTGGTAGAATACCTTCTAACTGTTACATGTAGGTTCTGTTTCCCCCTTCTTTGTGTTTTCGGTTCAGTCCTGTGACCTAGTTTTCCCGCTCCTCATTCATCATCATTTCATTCACCTGTGTCCTGTTAATGTTCTTTTGTTTGCCCTTGTATTTATACCCTGTGTTCTCCCTCATTCTTCGACCGTTCTCGTTGATGTATAGCGTGTTTTTGTTCCTGGTTTCTTATAATTAAAATATCCTGTTTCCTGATCGTTCTCGTGAATCCTATCACGTTACGTAACAGAAGAACGGACCTAAAGAACGTACCCCGGATACCCCGCTGTTCAGCTCATCCTTTTGGAGCAAGGCCAGCACTCTCTCGAGGCCCACACCACAGCATATCTCGACCTGGCGTGCCTTACCTCCTTCTCCGATCTGTCATTGAGTGTCTTTTATCTCACAGGCCTCAATGCGGAGACGAAGGCACGCCTGCCCGGTATGGGACCGGAAGACAACTTTGAGGCTTTCATCGAGTGGGTACTATTCCACTGTGGGTCTCAATTTACAATAGGCCATTTCCAACAGCCAAGAAAAAGAGACCACCCGTCCAGAGTCTCGTCCTGTCGAGACCGCCACCCATCCAGAGTCTCGTCCCGTCGAGACCGCCACCCGTCCAGAGTCTCGTCCGGCCGAGACCACCTTTCCAGGGTACCGTTCCACCGAGACCACCTTTCCGGGGTCTCGGTCCGCCGTGACCACCATTCCAGAACCTTCTTATAAGATGGTCACCACTGATGGGCAGTAACGCGTTAGAAGTAACGCGTTACTGTAATCCAATTACTTTTTTCAAGTAACGAGTAAAGTAAGGGATTACAATTGTAAAAACAGTAATTAGATTACTGTTACTTCCCCGTAAGCAGGCTGCGTTACTGCGTTAGTTAACCGTCATTTTGTTTCGTGAGACTGTCTCGTGCCATGAGTCGTGCGTGAGTGACAATGATGTATGAGCGCCGCGACGTCAGTGGTAAACACCGGAATGTGTAGTGTTGAACAAGAGACAACATGGAGCGCGGGAGAGAGACACGCATTTGATTGGTCTCACACGCCAACCCCCCCACCCTCTAGAGCGAGCGTGCATGCGAGACAGAGACCGCGTAGCGCGCGCGCACCCGCAGAGAGGGAGAGCGAGCGAGAGACCTTGCGTGTGTAGAGAGCATCCTGATCTAGAAACTGGACCCCCATTGGAGAATGTCAAAATTCCACCTCAAATCTGAGCAAGCACCTAGCAAACCGGCACAGGAATGTTAAAAACTTACTCAAAAAAACCCTGCCTGAACCCCCAACTGACATGACATGGCTGTT
The DNA here is from genome assembly GCA_030770095.1 of Gila robusta. Taxonomy (NCBI): domain Eukaryota; kingdom Metazoa; phylum Chordata; class Actinopteri; order Cypriniformes; family Leuciscidae; genus Gila; species Gila robusta. The sequence continues at coordinate 325,925 of JAVALU010001534.1, read as the reverse complement.
TTGGTAAACTCTTTTTTACTCCTCTCTGCACTTTACTGTTAAAAGACGTAAGTGTTAATAATTTGGAATACAGTCAGGAGAGACTTTCATTTTAATTATTTTATTGCTGTATTTTATTTACATCTATTCGAATTAAGGATTTTACAAAAAAATATATGTATTTTATATGCTGGAATATGCAGAAATATAAGTTAACAGAAGGACTTTCTTTATTTCATTAAAATATGGTGGAATGTGCAGAAAATAGGTTTAAATGTTCATCAAAAGTCTGAGACTGTTGCATTTAATTTAATTTTTGCTTGATGCAATGTGCATAAAGTTAAAATATTGAAACTAATAAAACAAGTTTAAAAAAAGAGTGTTTCATTTGATTAAATTTTAGATGATGGAATATGCAGAAAGAATAGAATTAGGCTGAAAGGTCTATTGCTTTATAGCGTATTCAGGTTGTGCATCATGTTTTTGAAAAGTAACTTAGTAAAGTAACTAGTAAAGTAACTAATTACTTTTGAAAATAAGTAATCAGTAAAGTAACTGGATTACTTTCTTGGAGAAGTAATCAGTAATCAGTAACTAATTACTATTTCCAAGTAACTTGACCAACACTGATGGTCACCACTGCTGAGTCTCTTCACGTCATGCCTGTCCAGCCTGATCTTTACGTCACACCTGGCCAGCCTGATCTTCACATCATGCCTGGTTTTCACGTCATGCCTGTTCAGCCTGATCTTCATGTCTTGCCTGATCTTCACGTCATGCCTGATCAGCCTGATCTTCATGTCAAGTCTGATCTTCACATCATGCCTGATCAGCCTGATCTTCACATCATGCCTGCGCTCCACGTCAGCCCTGCCAAGCCTGCGCTCCACGTCAGCCCTGCCGTGCCTAAACTTCTTCACGTCGGACCCGCCGAGCCTGCGCTTCTTCACGTCCGACCCGGCGAGCCTGCACATCACGTCATGCCCGCCAAGCCAGAGATTGTTCACGTCATGCACGCCGAGCCAGAGACTGTTCTCGTCATGCACGCCGAGCCAGAGACTGTTCACGTCATGCACGCCGAGCCAGAGACTGTTTACGTCATGCCCGCCGAGCCAGAGACTGTTCACGTCATGCCTTTTTTGGGAGGGGGCGTTCTGTTACATGTAGGTTTTGTGTTTCCCCCTTCTTTGTGTTTTTGGTTCAGTCCTGTGACCTAGTTTTCCCGCTCCTCATTCATCATCGTTTCATTCACCTGTGTCCTGTTAATGTTCCTTTGTTTGCCCTTGTATTTATACCCTGTGTTCTCCCTCATTCTTCGTCCGTTCTCGTTGATGTATAGCGTGTTTTTGTTCCTGGTTTCTTATAATTAAAATATCCTGTTTTCTGATCCTTCTTGTGAATCCTATCACGTTACGTAACACTAACCTCTTAGCTAGAACTTTGCATAATATTTTTGTATCGGAATTTAACAAGCTAATTGGCGACCTCTTGATTTCTACACTTCTATGTCCCCATCCTATTGATCTCCTTATGTGTGGGCACTTACTTGGATGGGTTAAATGCAGAGGACAAACTCTGAGTATAGGTTGCCATATTTGGCCTTCATGTCACTTCACTTCACTAAATTAAATGTTCATCCTATAAAGTGATTGTGTCTTTTCAGAAGACTTTGTTTTCTAAAAAAAAACAAAAAAAACTGGACAATAACTTTATTCTAGAGCTGCTGTAAAGCAAAAAGAATCTCTGTTACTTTAATTTCCTATTATCACTGTAAAGCTGCTTTGAAACAATCTATATTGTTAAAAGCGCCATATAAATGAGGGTGACTTGACTCAAACTGGTTGATTGATATGCATTACTTTTACAATGCTATTATGTCCTTTCTGGATCTTGAAAAGTTTTGTTGCACTTTCAATGGAGGGACAGAAATCTCTCAGGCTTCATTAAAAAGTAAATGGTGTAAATGGTAAAAGAATTTTTATTGTTGGTTGAACTATTTCATTAAGATTAGCATACTCCTAATTTAACAATCTTTCCTCATAACAAATCATTTTTGTTTGTGTATGTTTTGTCAATGTATAGTTTGGACCATGGAGGAGATTTCAGAAACAAACCAGGACTGAGAAAATGTAAGTCTTCTCATGCACACACAAACACACACCTCTCCATATTTAATGATGTCGTAGTTCTTCTGATTTTTTTTTCTGTGTTCAGATGCTTGTGATCTTACACTGGATCCAAACACAGCACACACTCAACTCATTCTGTCAGAGGAGAACAGAACGGTGACGCATGCCAAAGATCATCAACCGTATCCTGATAATCCAGAGAGATTTGATCACCGGGAGCAGATTCTGAGTCGAGAGAGTGTGACTGGACGCTGTTACTGGGAGGTTAAATGGAGTGGCTCGGGTCATGTAGCAGTGACATATAAAGAAATCAGCAGGAAAAGTGGAATTGATTGTTGGTTTGGACTCAATGAAAAGTCCTGGAGTCTGTACTGTTCTGATATGAATTACACTGTCTGGTTCGATAATAAGAGCACTGATGTATCTGGGCCTTCAGCCCGCTCTAATAGAGTAGGAGTGTATGTGGACGTGTCAGCCGGCACTCTGTCCTTCTACAGCGTCTCTGACACACACACACTCACACACATATACACATTCAACACCACATTCACTGAACCCCTCTATGCTGGATTTGGGGTTTATCCTGAATCTTCAGTGTCTCTGTGTCAGATTTAACAACCTCCTGTGAGGAACATCAGAAGCATATTTACACCTCAGAGCAAAAAAAACAAAAGGTTATTATGATTGTATATCTTGTCAATGCAATTTTCTCACAATTGTGACCAATTAATAGTCACAATTATAAGAAATAGATTTGCAATTGTGAGCTATATTCACAATGTATGAGGTTACTTTGTAAAAAACAAGCCAGATTGTAATATAAATTTGCAGTGTAAGGTATAATTATGAGAAGTAGTTGCAATTCTGAGATTTAAAGTCACATTGTAAGATATAAAGTCACAATTACCACAACAAGGTTCCCCTTCAATAAGCTTTGGAGTACAACTTCCAAAAGTGCAAATAAGAAAGGAGATTGGTCAGATTTTCTATCATGTTGGTTATATGAATGAATTACAGGACCCTTCAGAATATTTTGTGAAGATGCTCACACAGTAACGTATAATGTATCTTATATTGTATTGTATAATGTTAATGTATAATGTTTTGTAGTAGGTGGTAACTTGGCTAAGCAACCACCTCCTCTATAGAAACATTATACCTAAACTAAGCTGAAATATATAGCTCAATTAAAGTAGATAGTTCATCTACTTACAGTATTTGGCAAATGTAGCTTGGTACAAACTTTATCAAGCTATAATTTGATCTAATTTGTTTATTAGAAAACAAAAGCTTCTCCAAAAGTACAACAGATTCATTTAATTGTCATTTTCTCGTTCTCTCTCTCTCTCTCTGTGTGTGTGTGTGTGTGTGTGTGTGTGTGTGGGTGTGTGTGTGTTTTGAAAATTACCTCACAAAAGGTGTATGTTTATTTCTGTTTAGTTTCATTGTGTTTTGGTTTGGTTTTCCCTGCTCTAGTTTGCATATGTTCCCTGAGCTTATTAGTTTTCATAGTTCCTAATTAATTCACGCACCTGTTCTCTTTTTTGTTGATTACTCCCCTGTGTATTTAAGCCCTTAGTTTACATCAGGGCCGGTTCTAGACATTTGGAGGCCCTAGGCAAAATGTATGCTGGAGGCCCCCAGCACCACACTCTCCTAATAAAAAGCACTTGAAAAAAATATGATTCCATACCCTTTTATATAACATTTGTTATTAAAATTTTTATTTTTTTAAAGGGGACCTATTATGCCCCTTTTCACAAGATGTAAAATAAGTCTCTGATGTCCCCAGAGTGTGTATGTGAAGTTTTAGCTCAAAATACCCAACAGATAATTTTCTACAGCATGTTTAAATTGTCACTTTTTGAGGCTCAGAAAAACGCACCGTTTTAGTGTGTATCCCTTTAAATGCAAATGAGCAGCTGCTGCCGGCCCAGAGGGCGGAGCCTCACGAGCTCAAAGGACGTGTGTCAGGACAATCTCTCATCTCACGGAATGATAATATCAAAACAAACTCTCAGTAGCCGTGTTCATTTCGACCCGGAGTCGGACAATGATGCCCACAGAGCCAGATAATAAATCCTGTATGGAGACTGAACAGGTATAGTCTAGTTTAATTACGGTTATAACTTGTTTTTCCACCTTTCTTTTATCCACTATTAGTACAGGCCTGTTGTAGCGGACCGCGTCCGAATGTTGTAAAAATATACTGAGTTCAATGAAGTTTATTGTACATCACACAAAAGATGAAGCGTCAATTTCACTCTAGAAAATCACTGTAAGATAGGGTTGCCACCTTCAATACAAAAAAATAAGGGACGCCTGCCGGCGGCCGCAGCGGGGGCCAAAGCCCTCGGGGCCACAATGACTACAGGCCCGACGGTATGCCAATGGTGGTATATCATAACTCAAAACATATTTTCAGGAAAGTAATAAGATCAGTACCAATGGACATTATAATCAGCTATCTGCTATTGAAATCAGTGTGAATATATGCAATCACTCTCTATCACAAACAACGTTAACAAAGTGTGACAATGAGACCAAAAAAAATTTGCCTTTCGTCTGAGTTGTATGCGAGATGTTAACCATACTTTATTAACTTATTAAATTAACAGATCCATAACTTATTCACTATAAATTAAACAAATGCGTTGATACTCAAACAAATACTAAATTTGATTGGAAAAAACTTTGACTTTAGCAAAGGATGTTGAACATCAAAAACATCATTAGACCAGTAGTACTGTGCAGTATTGGACTATGTTAGGCGTTAAGTGTACTTCGTGTCACTCCGTGCAGCAATGAGTAGCTGTTTCTTTCAAACATGTAACACCATCCAAACAGTGATACCACACATAAATAACCTATAATCTCCAAACATTTCTAAATTTAATTATAACACTATTTTTATTATTGGTAAGAAAATCTATTTATGTATTTATTTATTTATGTATTCAGACCTATTGTTAATTATATAGTATTAAAGGATGAAAGTCATTTTCTTCACACATGCACATTTTTATTATTAAATATGTATTAAATATATCTCTCTCTTATTTAAAAAATGCATGTGTCTGACTGTGTACCTTAACCATAATAAACAAATCATACCATAATGTATGGATATAATTCATTTACATTGTAACATTATTTCTTAACAAATGGGCATAGGCAGCATATGAAAACGTAATCAATCAGAACATTATTGAGCTGATTAAAAAACTGTCATTAGGCTACACTATCTGATTCGGGAGATGCTTGAGGTATGAAGAACTGTGAGACGGTGCTTTGATTTCTCTGAGCTCTGGCATTGCTATCAACTCTCTGCCAAAAGACCCGCCCTCCTCTGACTCTGATTGGCCCTGAACCTGATGGTATTAAACAAACCAATCAAACCAACAATGGCAGCGAGTATTACCCAATCAAGGGTAGAATAGGACGAGTCTTCACAGAATGCGGGTGGAATGATTTTGGATGATGCGTTTAAGACAACTCGGAAATACGGGACAAACCGCGTCCCGTATTGATTCAAAACGGGACGCTCTGTTTATTTCACAAATACGGGACGATTCCGTATTTTAAGGGACGGGTGGCAACCCTACTGTAAGAGCTGAATAAACACTGTAACGTTATAAGAAGTCCGCATTAAAGTATTATCCATAAACTCTCTCCCTTTCATTATTATCAACATACACAGCGAAGAACAAAAAACACTCGTTACAACTAACAGTAAACAAATATTATACACACCTTTTCAAGGGGTGCTTAATAAACTGGTGAACTGTATATCCGTAAAACAACTCCTATGAACTGTAATAAAGTGCGCGCTCTCACTTTCATTACTGCCATGATTAGTAATGTTAACTGTTAGGCCTATTGCTCCAGTAAATAAATAGAGCTATGGAGATTAATACATCCAGCTACTCAACACCGACAACGCTTGGGAGACATTCTCGTCAGTGCAGCAATGGCGGATGTGTACAACTCTCAACTCGCTGTGAACTCGATCAGGGCGGTTCTATGTTAAAACGGCAGTGTCTGTCAACACTCGTGGGCGGGGCCTGTGTCTGTCAACACTCGTGGGCGGGGCCTGTGGCTTTAGTGACGTCACTAAAGCCGCATTCTGAAAACAGGTCGTTGGGAGACACTGCTTATGATTTATGGGGATTTAAAAAAAAGGAGTGGGTGGATTTTTATCACTGCTGGGTGGTTGTGTACACACACTGCCATCACACATTTATGTCCAAACACCATGCAAAAGTGAATTTTGCATAATAGGTCCCCTTTAAACTTAAATGTCCATATTAATCAAACTTAACTTTAAGTTAAACTTTTTAAGTTAATTTAAAGTTAACTTTTTTAACTTTAACGTTTTTTCCTTTTTTTTTGTAGTAGTATTTTGTTCAGTAATTTATTTACAGTTCCTGGTTTTATCATTTTTCCTAGCTGGGTATTGACATGATTCTCCCTCCTATTAAACCATGAATTAAAAGATTTCTAACTAACGCCAGAGCCCACTGCAGACTGAGAGCCCAAAGCTACCCGATAAGAGGACTAAGCCCCCTATCGCCCCGGAGCCCAAGCCTCACAGAACGGTTCTCACAGCAGGTTCTGGAGCTGACCACATTGTCCGTACCCGTGAGGCTGTTTGTGGAGTTCGTGGGATGGAAGAAAGCCCCACACACACTCCCGCCAGTGTATCTCCATCACTGTGCACTCAGTACTAACCACCACATGTTACACCAATGGTTGCATTAAGGCAGAGGTTTTCAAATGTGTCCTAGGGACCCCACCTCGGCACATTTTGTATGTCTCCCTCATCTAACACACCTGATTCAAATCTTCAGCTCATTGGTAGAGACTGAAAGATCTGAATGCACTCTATTCACAGCCTACTACATGCGTATTTCTGCTAAAACCTCAGCTGTATGCAATCTTCCGGTATCCATCTTTTTCCTACGCCCCATGACGCTTTGCGCAAATTATGGGCGTAAATCCCTTTAAACTGTAAACAATCAGCGAAAGGTTCACTCTAAGAACGCAATGATAAGCATTTTCAAAAACCGGTACAATGAGATGACATAATTCTACTTCTTCAACCATTGAATATTAAAAGGACATTTTAAAAATGAAAAAGCATTAACAAATTAACCCCAAAAAGACCATAAGTAACCCCAAAATATTGATTATTTCTGCAGCAATATTAAGGATGTGTGAAATATCACTCTATAATAAATGTCTGTATATGTAACATGCGTTGCTGATAATATTTCAAAGTGATTTACGTTATTTTGCCAGACAATAAATATTGTATTTATCTGCTTTAGAAACATTCCAGTAAACACTGCTAATATGGATTAGAAGTGAAAAAGTGAGACAATTTAATTTTAAAGCATCCGTGTGAAAACACCTGGAAAGACACGTGAGGATTTGGGGAGGAAAATGGGAGATACTAGGAGCATTCCAGTGAATTATTCATGCGATATGGCGTAAATTAAATCGGGAGAACAGATCGCAAATGTGCAGTATTGTTGTTTTTTTACATACTTTTACAGTGGAAAAAAGGATGAATAAAGATTGCAGCAGACTGAAAAGAGCTCTTGCAATTGATATTATTGTGATTACATTAAAATACCAAGCATTATATTATTATTTTGAAGTCTGGAACTTCTTAACGCTGGCCTGCAATTTCTGTCAATAAAATAGCATCACCACTGAAGAGCTACATTATTTTCCTCGAGGTGTCGGTAACATCACTGTTTTTGAAGCAATTAAACTCACAGCTTCACTGTTATTAGGGAAACATGGCGCAGACTGAGGTAATTCATACATGGACAAACTATCTCTCTCTCACGCCGTTAAATCAATACAGACATGATGTATTACACTTTTCTGTGAATAGGATATTGAACTGGAGATCGCCAAACTGCAAGCTTACCGATGTTTTCAGAAAGCCAGCACTTTTATCCACAGTGGAGTCAGAGTTGCCAGGTTGACAAAAATAAGTAAAACACTTCAGTATTGATAACACGTGATATTTCCGTATTGTGCAAATGTGAAGCTCTGATTGGAGGATTACGTCTCTTGATATCAGTTCTGTTCCTCTGCGGGACAGATTAAACCTTCTTCTAGACTATATATTCAATTCTATTCACTAGTGCAAATACTTCACCAGTAAAATATTCTTGAAATTTAAAGCACCATGTGTTTTCTTAGTATACTCAACTAATTACATTTTACAGCGTAAATATATTGTCACATCTTTGATAAGCACAATATATTATTTAATATATTTTTCAGTATATTTAAACCATTTAATATATTGATCTTAAATATGTGGAAATATATTTTCATTCCGTAAGGGTACATTACAATATAAATTTATTAGAATGAGTACATTATTATTTATGTGCTTAAAAAGAAGAAAACTATGAGAATTTTCTCATATAATGGTGTCAATGCAGGCAGATCAATAATATTGTTGAATATTAAATTAAATGTTAAATTTAATGTCCCCAAATAAGCAAGTCAAAAGCCAATGGCAACAGTGGAACCAAAACTCCATCAGTGACAGAACCGAGAAAAACCCTTGTGATAACCCAGACCCAGTCTCAGTTCTGGCCAACGAACCAACAGTGTATGATTATGATTCAGGCATTACAGGTCAGAGGTCAGATTGAATTGGAACAATCAGAATATATATTGTGTTGTGGCGGGATACGTATCGTATTGTGACTTTGTTGCCAACACACAGACCTAATTTGCACACAAAGTATTTGCAGTTTAATAAATAGAAATAAATGCACTGTCTATCATTGTCCTGACACTCTTTTGTATGTTTTTATATTAGCAACTTAGAACTTTGAGTAAAACATCCTTGAGGAATTTAAGGCAATCTTTTTAATCATATGAAAAGTGTCAATTATGTATTATTCAATATATTGTCATATATTAAGGCAATATATTAATGCAATATATGATTTAATGTATTTTTCAGTATATTTAAACCATTTAATATATTGATCATAAATGTATGGAAATATATTTTTGTTCCGAGTGCGTACACCACAGATAGACTAATGAAAATGGTGTGCACAAGAGGCTAGGTTTAACAGTTTGAAGCTTAACAGATCTGTGAAGGCAATAGTTTGCAGACTCGAACAGGAAACTGCTAGACAGGAAGCAGCTAGACAGGAAACAGCTAGACAGGAAACAGCGGTCCTGCGGTTGCCATGTGATTATTCAACCGTGTGTTTCTCTGACGGATATTACATCTAATCTGCTGGGCCTGTCAAACACCTCTCCTGTCAACTCCTCCTCGGACTACGGTAATATGTTTTATTTATTTAATGTGTTGAAATTGACAGAGTGAAAGAAAGTTCCATATCTTTTGAATATTTGCTATTGTTTCCAGTGAAAGTTTTTTTTTCTTTTTGTATAGGATACCAGCCTTGTCTCTCTGAAACCAAACTGTTATTATTTTACAGTTTCTTTAAACTGGTGGACAGGGGCTGTTCAATAATGGGTTGTCTCTCAAGCAGGTCAAGAAGGTGATGAAGCATGTACTCACACACACACACACACACACACACACACAACACTATATATATATTGTCACGGAGTGAAGAATCACTTGACAAGGCAGGCTTTCGTGAAAAGGCCCCGGAGGGTGGATTTATTTACAATTAAACAAAACTGGTGAAAGAAGGTAAGCCGGTGCGTGATGGCTGGTGCTTTAAGTGCTCTTCGGTGTTCAATCCCAACGAAAGTGGGTGTCCAAAACGTGTTCCAAAACGGTGGGCTGTCAGTCACTCGCTGCTTTCTGGGGAGAACAGAGAGAAAGGTTAAACCAGCGCTTTCATTCGGTTCGAGACTAGCGTCTGCCTGTTTGCTAGGCATGTGCTGCTTATGTGGCTGTGGGCTGATTGGGAGCAGCTGTGACCGATCAGCCGGCGATGAGGAGGTGCAGGTGTTTTGTGTTGGTTGCCAGGGCGACGCTGATTCCTCCGAGGACGCTCGTCACATTCCCCCCCCCCTAAGCGTCGTTCTGGTCCTGTGAATGAATGGAGATAGCAGGGGTGAAGTAAGGGGAGGGTGGGGAATGACCCCTGACAGACCTGCATAAGCTGCCCAGATCCGTGAGAGGCCATCGGCGTTCGCGTTGGCGGCCCCGGCCCGATGTCGTACCTCAAAGTGGAAGTCCTGGAGCGCTAGGAACCAGCCAGTCACCCTGGCATTGGTGTCCTTGGCGCGGGCCATCCATTGTAGGGGCGCGTGGTCTGTGACCAGGGTGAACTTGCGGCCTAGGAGGTAGTACCGGAGCTCCAGGACTGCCCACTTGATAGCCAGGGCTTCCTTCTCCACGGCGGCGTACTTCCTCTCGGCCGGGGACAACTTCCTGCTGATGTAAATGATCGGATGCTCCTCACCTCCCTGGATTTGGGACAGGACGGCTCCCAGTCCTGTGTCGGAGGCATCCGTCTGCAGCAAAAAGGGGCAGCTGAAGTCGGGAGCACGGAGTACGGGTGAGGACGTAAGCACTGCTTTGACCTGGGCAAAGGCCTCCTCGACCGATGGGGTCCAGCATACTTTCTCCGGCTGCCCCTTCCTGGTCAGGTCTGTCAGGGGGGCGGCTAAAGAGGAGAAGTTGGGGATAAAACATCGGTAATAACCCCAAGAAGGCTCGTACCTGGGTCTTCGTCCGGGGTCTCGGGGCAGAGTGGACGGCCTCTACTTTTTTTTCCTGCGGCCGTATGAGGCCTCGTCCGACTTGGAAGCCCAGGTACTTGGCCTCGGAGAGGGCTAGGTGGCATTTGCGGGGATTGGCGGTGAGTCCAGCCCGCTGGAGCTCCGAGAGCACCCTCCGCAGACGATCCAAATGTTCCTTCCATGCCTCGGAGTGGATCACCACATCATCTATGTAGGCGGCTGCGTACGCCTGGTGGGGTCGCAGGATGATGTCCATCATTCTCTGGAACGTCGCGGGGGCCCCGTGCAGGCCAAAGGGAAGGGTCCGGTACTGCCAGTGGCCACTGGGAGTCGAGAAGGCAGTCTTCGGCTTAGCAGCTTCAGAGAGCGGTACCTGCCAATAGCCCTTGGTAAGGTCTAGAGTGCTGATGTACCGGGCCCTTCCGAGGCGGTCCAGCAGTTCGTCGAACCGAGGCATAGGGTACCCGTCGAATTCGGAGACTTCGTTCAGGCGGCGGAAGTCGTTACAAAAGCGGAGGGTGCCATCCGGCTTTGGGACCATCACAATGGGGCTGGACCACGGACTCCGGGACGGTTCAATTACCCCCAACTTCAGCATTTGTTGGATCTCTTCCTCAATAGCCTGCCGACGAGCTTCCGGGATGCGGTAGGGCCGTTGCCTGACGATGACTCCTGGGGGTGTCTTGATGTCGTGCTGGATCACGCTGGTCTGCCCGGGCTGGGAAGAGAATACATCTTGGAACTGACTGACCAGGTGCTGCAGCTCCACCTTCTGGGCAGCCGAGAGATGAGGGTTGACGTCAACAACCACGGGATCGGTGAGACTCAAGGCAGCCAGCTGGTCCCGCGTCCCCACCCACCTCTTCAGGAGGTTGATATGGTAGAGTTGCTCCGCCTGCCGTCGACCCGGTTGCTTCAGCCGGTACATGACTGGTCCAATCCTTTCCACCACCGTATATGGCCCTTTCCAGGAGGCCAGGAACTTGCAGGCGGAGCTGGGGACCAGGACCATGACGCTGTCTCCGGGCTGGAATTCCCGTGGTTGGTCTGCCCGGTCGTAGTGGCGTTGCTGCGCTTGCTGGGCCTTACTGAGGTGTTCCCGGACCAATGGCATCACTCGATCAATCCGTTCTCTCATCTGTCTAACGTGTTCGATGATAGTGCGATGAGGGGCCGGCTGCTGCTCCCAGGCTTGAATTGATGGATGACATCCGCCAGCTCGATCGCCTCCACGAGTTCCAGGGTGTTGGAAGGGTTCCTCATCCCAACCGCTTGTCGATGTGCGCGGGGCAGAGCGCGGAGGAGGCGATCGACCACCACTCGTTCTGCTACCTGAGCTGCGGTGGGGTTCCCTTCCAAGAGCCAGTGATGAGCAATGCGGCTGAGCTCGGCTGCTTGGGCACGGGCTGGCACGCGGGGCTTGAACTCCCATTCCTGAAACTGCTGGGCGGCGCAGATGGATGAGAGGCCGAGCCTCGCCAAAATTTCCCGCTTGACTTCGTTATAGTCTTCGGCGTCCGCACGGGGAAGTGAGAAATAAGCCCGTTGGGCTTCTCCAGTGAGGAGAGGTGCCAGCGCGCGTGCCCACTCGTCCTCGGGCCATGCTTCATACTGAGCGGTGGTTTCAAAGACCTGCAGGAAGGCTTCCACGTCATCATCAGCGGTCATCTTCGGCAGCAGGCGGGTTGCTTGAGCGCGAGGATCAGGTAGCGGAACGCGCTAGGCGGCGGTGGCACGGATGGCGGTGAGTTCTTCCTCTGTCCTGCCCTGGCAAGTGGCGAGATGTTCCACAATTTGTTGCTGGCGGATGCTCACTTCAGCGAGGCGTTGTAACACTTCCTCCATCGCGGGGATGAGCGCGCCGCTTTCCGCCACCTGTGGTGCACAGACCAAAAAAACAAAGAAGGAAAAAATTAGGAGTTGAACTTGTCGGTGATTCTTCATGAATTTGCCTGCATTCTCCACCACTGTCACGGAGTGAAGAATCACTTGACAAGGCAGGCTTTCGTGAAAAGGCCCCGGAGGGTGGATTTATTTACAATTAAACAAAACTGGTGAAAGAAGGTAAGCCGGTGCGTGATGGCTGGTGCTTTAAGTGCTCTTCGGTGTTCACTCCCAACGAAAGTGGGTGTCCAAAACGTGTTCCAAAACGGTGGGCTGTCAGTCACTCGCTGCTTTCTGGGGAGAACAGAGAGAAAGGTTAGACCAGCGCTTTCATTCGGTTCGAGACTAGCGTCTGCCTGTTTGCTAGGCATGTGCTGCTTATGTGGCTGTGGGCTGATTGGGAGCAGCTGTGACCGATCAGCCGGCGATGAGGAGGTGCAGGTGTTTTGTGTTGGTTGCCAGGGCGACGCTGATTCCTCCGAGGACGCTTGTCACAATATATATTAGTGCTGTCAATTGATTAAAAAAATGTAATCAGGTTAATCACAGTTATGGGCAGTGATTAATCACAATTAATCGCACATTTAAATTATTTGAATATTTACTTAACCTGCAGTGTTGAAATAAATAAATGCATGACAAACTGGTTTAAGGAAACAGATTCTTTTGTTTAGTTTATTTAACAAGTGTTCAATAACAATCTCTTAATTTGTTGAGGCATCCATATGAAATGCAGACATATTTAGCAGAAACCAACAAAAGTAATATGCTACAAATTCACAAATAGCTTAACTGTAATTAAAAATTACATTTTGTATAGTAAGTACAAATTTATTTTTGCATAGTAAGTAACATCAACTCAAATGAATGCAACAATAAGTAGGCCTATTATATATATATACTGTATATCTATTTGCCAGTAGATAATATAAGGAAGAATTAAGTGCATCGCAGCCTACAAAATAAATAAAATATTTCTGTTTGTGTGATAAATAAATTCCACATTTCTCAAACTCTGGTGGTCTACTTTCAGATGCTTGTTCGTCACATTTCTGATTGCAGTGGTTGTGATAGTTATCATAGTTACTCACTATAATAGACCCTCTGAAGAGTGCTATGCTAAAGCGGCAGTGGCAGCGGATGCCAAAGTCTGCTCTACCATCGGGAGGTACGATTACAAAGAGTCACATTTATGTTTCTGGGAAAGATTCCATGCATTAGCGATGAGATTTTTGCAACTCTAGTTGCTATTATGGAGTCATTGAATTTACACAGAGCTCTTTGTGTTTGCAGGGACATTTTGAAGCGTAACGGTTCAGCAGTCGATGCTGCTATTGCTGCTCTGCTGTGTGTGAGTGTGATTAATCCCCACAGCATGGGCATCGGAGGAGGCGGGGTTTTCACCATATACAACCCATCAACAGGTACATGAGCTTTGAGATACTTAAACCAGACGGCCTCAACTCCCACAATGGCAACAGTTCAAGGAACAAACAAACAAAACTCCTGTGAGTGCTCATCTTTTTAAAGCACATCGTGGGCTAGTGATTTTGTTCTAACTATGTGCAGTATCTAGAGAGAGAATACTTTTCTTCCCTTTTTTTGCCATTCAGAAGATACATTTCAATCTAAGCAACTTATGGTGCATTATTGAGGAAGTAATTTCCCTAGAGCAGCTTGAGGTCAATTGCCTTCAGAAACAACTCCTGCCACACTCTTACTTGGGCACAAATGTGCAATTTTTGTATTAGCAAACCATTCCTTGACCAGGTGTGAATGTGTTTCATCCAACAGGTTTCCAGATGAACATCCTTTCAAGTTCTGGAACAACGTTTCTTATATTTTTTATATTAATAAATGTTGAGCCAAATTTTGCAGCTCTACAAACAAACAAGCACAGCATAAGTATATATAGCCTATTTATTTCATTTGTGGTTTAATAAATCGCAAATTGTAATTTTAACCAAAAAATATAAAAAATCACAATTCGATTTTTCCCCAAATCGTGCAGCGCTAATGCATGTACACAATTAAAGTAACACCAGGTAGCTTTTCAACCTTCATAATATATTTCCAAGTCTCTTGTGATGGTACATCGACTTACAATAGGTTGAATGACACGTCTGCCATAGCCTGACGGGGTCTGTAGCGTTTTTAATCGTACTTTTAAACTTCGGGTTTCGGGTAGTAACCGGCGAACAAAGAGAACTACAAAACTCGACTGCTTTACGGCATATACGTCACTTCCACCACCACCCCCACTTCCTTAAAATCGCAGGGCTGTCAAGTGTCACGCATTGAGCGTGACAGTCACTCATTTCGGTCTTTTGTCACGCTCTCCCGCCACACATTGTATTTCTCACGCTGAAAAACTATTTGTAATATATTTAATATGCCGCAGCGCCCAAAACTCTGGCCGCGCCGCTCTCACTGTGGAACAGGCATGAATTCAAGCGCGTCTCCTCTGGTGTTGTTCGTCTGGTGTTGTTAGCCAATCAGAAAATAGCACTATTGTATCTGGGTAACATTTCACGCAACAACCAATGACACCCCGTAGTCTGGGCTCTGGGGTGTTTTTTTGTCTGCCTGACTATGTTACGGAAGCTATCTTATCCTCCGTTTATCTTCATGAATCAGGTAATGATTATTTGTCTTGCCTCAAGCTATAATGCAAATCGATTTGTAAAATTTGCAGATTTATTTATGGTAGCTTGATATTATAATATTGACGATATATGGTTATTATCTACCACTCAAACATTGCATTGAAGTATCATATAGATTCAGTAAAACGGTAACCAATAGACTAGGCTACTATAATGACACTGGCTTGTAAACGTGATCATCGCGATCATTTGTCGTTAGAAAAAAAATAAAACCCATGAAATTATATTCACATGACATGCTGAAATATATGCCACTGTACCTGGGATGAAGACATTTCACACGCGATGCAAGCAGAACACCTGCATGTGACCTCCTCCTACAGTGTTCAGGGCTATCATGGTTGTCAACAAATGCACGATGACAGAGTTTACGACAGTAGTAGAGGACAATACTGTTTCCCAACTGTAGGGGGACCCCGAGAGCAAAAGTTACCTGGTGTTACTTTAAAGAGTCGCGCTTCACTCTGAAACCTGCAGCGCATTTATTTATTTAATTATCATATGCAGTAAATTATTTTCGACATAGAAGATATGTTTAACGTGATAGTTTCATCCTTACATTATCTACTATAATAAAATATATTGTCATTACCGAGATTCTTCACGTCAGTAAATCACTACATAGATTCGCATGGAAGCCTCTTGTGCATTACGGTCTAGTGGTGGAACTTTTGTTAAGCATGTCCGAGAGGTTCTGGGTTCTTATCTACCCTTGCATAAGAAGGGTATTTTTTTCCCATTAAAACCAAAGATGTTCATCAGTAATTGTATGTCAAGAGTGTGGACATATTTGTATGCATTTGTTTTGTGATTTCACCGGAACGAATAAAGAGTCTCAGCATTAAGCAATCGAAAAGCTCGTCTGTGTGAAGTGCAAAAGTGCCAAGTTGCCTTCTGCCACTGATAACAGCAGCAACGAACACTCAGCATGATTTAAAAAACACACATTCTAGCGCCAGATCGCCTCTTATTTCACTAACGAACTAAATGAATGCTCTGCTAGTCAGCTGTAGATGTGTTATTTGAATTAAGTACATCCATGCCACAAAATGTTTAAAAAAGTGGTAGGGACAATATCGACCCTGGCAAAAAGTGTTGGGCACATGTCCCACTCGCGAATTAAGCCTATGTGTATCCGGGTCTACTCAACCCTCTCCCAGCGGGATTCAAACTGTGTAACATGGGAGTCAGGAACTCTAACAAGACGGCTAAAGACCACAGCTACTAGCATCAGTCGCTAGAGCGCCTCGAGATCAGGGGAGTGAGGTTTACACGTCAAGTTATTTCATTTGAGTCAATTACATTTTTTTTATATAGATTTTTTATATTAAGAAAACAATGCAGTACAGATAAGTACATAAAGAAAACAACAGCAAAAAACAAATATAGAATAAAATAGACATTATAATAAGTACAAAAATATTTTAAATAAAGAAGGTCTTCTCCTGGACTGAACCTGGACTGACCCACAAAACTGAATTTTACAGTTAACTACTGGCAACAGTGTTATTATTAACTTATTATTAACACTTATTATTAACCAGATTTACTTTTTTTCTATTTATATCACCATTATGGAGATCAGTATTTGCTTTAGTTGAGCTCTTGACCCTTGACTTTTTAACATCAGTTTTAAACCCAGAGTTCCAACAGCAATCAGTTACTATGAGGATTTTTTTTAACAAGTCATGCTGTAGAATAACAGAGATACTATGATCAAAAAATATAAAAATTAAAATACCCATATAATCAAAGATTAGACACAGGAAGAGATCAGTGAATCAAAAAAGTCCAAGATGATAATAGCATCGTCACAACAGCCTAAAACACCCGATCAACTTCATCTTGGCTTTTTCTTGCCATAACAAATGTGCTTTATTAACTCACTGTCACAGCAGGAGAAAAACTAATGTTATAAAGTCAAGAGCCCAACTAAAAATTTATCACCATAATGGTGACTACAAACTTGATTATTTTCAATAAAACATCTAAATCTCTGTTAATTCTCAACAAGTACATTTGTACATGTATGAAATAAATATTGTCAAACTGGTTTGTAAACTGGTTTCACACTCAGTGTGACTGGAAGTCAGTTGTAGTTCTTGTGTTTCTGCTCGTCTCTTTTTTCTGTTCTTGTCCTTCAGTGATTGTTCTTATCAGGTGTTCATCAGTGTCTGAATTCACTCACTTCTTTGGTGGACTATATTATTGAGCTAATGTAGGGAATAGTGAACGAGGGTATGGGTGTGATTTGGAACACATCCTCTGAGTGTCGATTTTGAGCGCTGTTAATTCACAGTATATTCCTGTTGGCTATTTTCTCGAAAACTACAAATATTACCCAGAATGCATTGTTTTATACGGCATATTACTGTTTTATTGGAAATGGGTATGATACTGTCAGAATTTGGCTGTTTTTTACGGCAAGGTTTAACAGTATACATCACAGATGTATGTAACAGTGCACCCACAGCTTGCTATTAAAGATCTCAAGTTAGATTCTTAAATTCTTCGGTGTGATCTTTGGCCAGTCACTGCAACCCCTTGACCACTGGGACACCTTTTTTGTGTTAAACAAAAAGTTAATGTTTTCATCTTCAGGAAAGGTGGAGACAATTAATGCAAGAGAAACTGCTCCAATGAGTGCTTCAGAGAACATGTTTGGCAATGACCCCAAGAAAGCAAAACCAGGTAAACCACTATAAATCCACATATCCCGAACTCAGCCTCCATGACGGCTTTAAAGCACAGATTCAGTATAAGCACATTGGTCCACACATTAAAACAGCTCTCATGATTTCTTGCCAGTTTGGCCATTGAATGATGTGACCACTCTCTGTTTTGTGTGAATAGCAGGGTTGTTTATAACTGTACCAGGAGAACTGCGGGGTTATGCGCTGGCACACCAGAGACACGGGAGACTGCAATGGAAGGAGCTGTTTGAGCCCAGTATAAAGCTGGCATCGGAGGGTTTTCAGATTGGCAAGGCCTTGGCTTATGCAATCAATGAGACTAGAGGCACAATTCTGAATGATAAAACATTGTGGTAAGAATGTGTCATTTGTAAACTAGAGAAAAACTAGGATATTTTATACAAAAATTAAAAAAAACATACTTTGTTAGTGGAAAATATTCTACAAGTCAGATCTAACACTATAATACTATATGTCTCTATTTACACCAGGGTCTCTAAAGCATCTGCCTTTTAAATGTTATGATATCATCTGATTTCTGCACTTCTCTCTCTTCTTTCCAGTGAAATCTTTTGCGACTTAAATAATAACACCTTGAAGGAAAATGACATTATAAGTTTTCCTAAACTAGCTCTCACCTTTAAGAAGATAGCAGAAGAAGGACCAGATGCCTTTTATGATGGGTCATTGACTCAGACTATAGTGGATGATATTAATGCTGCAGGTTATTACATGCTTACATCTGACTCATATCTACAGGATCTAGTGACTTAATATTATCAAAGTATGCAAATCTGTCTCAATATTTTGTGGAAACACTTTACAATATGGTGCAGTAATATGCGTTAATTCATGCTTAACTGGACAGCTAATCATGAGAATGAATGACTCATGTATTTTTTTATGTTAGCTTTTTTTGATGGTTTTAACTATTTTGTATTCCTGTCTGTTCTTTATTTGTTTTGAACCCTTTGTAATTGTATCTGTCTATTTTATTATGTTAAGTGCCTTGAGAAGCTACTTTAAAGGCACTATATAAAATGTATAAAGTTTATAATAAATATTAAAGTTTATTATTATTTTCATGATTACTGTATCGGCAACTAATAATTTAATTTACATTATTAATACTATCTTGATAAGGAATTAATACACGATGACATATTTAATTAATAGCATTCATCTATTTATTACTTATTGTGCAATACTCTTTAATGAATGGTTTAGTTCTTCATGAGTCTAACATTAACTCATCTGTGCATCAGTTAAGCAAGAATGAATGTTTATTAGTGCACCCATTTTGTAAAGTGTTACCATTTTTGTTTCTCGTAACACAGGAGGGATTATAACACACGAGGACCTGAAGAATTATCAACCTGTGCTGAATGAGTATGCATTAAACTTTACTGTGGGAAAATACATATTTCATGCTCCTGATGCTCCATTCGGTGGACCCGTACTCGCTCTGATACTCAACATACTCAGAGGTGTGTGTGTGTGAGAGTGTGTGTGTGTGTGTGTGTGCTTGTCTACCTATCTAAGTGGGGACCTTGGTGTCGTTACACACTCACCAACAGGGGACCGCCGAGCCAAGTGGGGACATTTTTCAAGTCCCCTGTTGGTCATGCCTTAAAACATGTTAAAATCAAGTAAAAAACGGTCTGGTTAATTTATTACATTTTTGACCAAGTGGGGACCTTCAAGTGTGTGTGTGTTTAAGCCCATACTCAGCAGCGCTCCTGTAGGCTGGAGCAGGAACTGCAATGGCCCATTAACACACGTCGTTCACACTTCTCTATTGTTTGAATGGCTTGCTGTCCCAGAGAGTCTCTGAGACTGTAGAGCTGCTGTTTAACTGCTGCTTAGTTAAGGAACTTTGGGTAACTTTGTAATAACTGCATGCTATTAATCATGAGTTAAGCACTAAGCATAGTGAACTGTTAATTCATCATTTATAAAGCAATAAAAGTATATATATAAATACAGAATGTGTGTATAAATACAATATAAATACAGCTATAAATGCTTTATTCTTGTTTTAAAAGCATATCTATAATGTGTTTAATAATTGTATTTTGTATTTTCATACTTTATTAATGATCAATTTATAATGTTTAAATGAAGTATAGCATTATTTACAAACCAGTTATTTAGGAGTTGTCAGTGGTTTAAAAGATCACTTATATACTGTATATATATATATATATATATATATATATATATATATATATATATATATATATATATATATATTATAATGTTCACACAGGAATCAGGAAAGATTGCTTGAGGAAAGATCATTTAAAGGGATAGTTCACCCCAAAATGAAAATTCTGATTTTCTCACCCTCATGTTGTTCAACCCTGTAAGACTTTCGTTCATCTTCGGAACACGTCACACGCATCACACACACATGACCAGCATCGCCCAATAGTGAGCCTACGTGTGACGTTCAACCAGAAGTTCTACGCTATTACACTACGTGAAATCTCGAGGCCGACAGAGAAGGAAATGAATACTTGAATAAAGTCGTTATTTTTGTTTGTTTTTTGCGCACAGAAAGTATTCTCGTCGCTTGATAAACTTAAGATTGAGCCACTGTAGTCACTCGGACTATTTTAACAATTTCTTTAATAACTTTTTGGGACGGCTAGTTTCAATCCCTTAGAAGCCTATGGAGGAGTGATCCAGCTCTCAGATTTAATCAAAAATATCTTAATTTGTGTTCCGAAGATGAATGAAGGTCTTACGGGTCTGAAACAACATGAGGGAGAGTAATTACTGACAGAATATTAATTTTGGGGTGAACTATCCCTTTAAATCTACAACGGGGTAAAAATACAGACGGCCCAGCGGCAACAGTGCAGTAGACGAGAAGACGCCTCTTATCATTCATAATATTATTTTTCTTATTTAACGCTCTCTCTTCATAGATACTTTCTATGCTTGGTTATGCAGTCCCTAACAATTTACTTGCCATTGTTATGTGTCATTGCACACACACACACATACATGTCTATATTACTAACAGAGCACTGTCGCTCTACACTGGCCAAGAGGGGACTTTCTGAACGATTTCTATCCAACCAACTGGGGACTCTGTGTGTGTGTGAACAGTGAAGTGAACTGGCAGTGAAATCTGTCTTCATAATGTAACTTATATATATATGTTACATTATATATATTTTATATACATTATATATAGAAGTTACATTCATTATATATATATGTTCACACAGACATCAGAGATCACAATATGCATAGATAAACATATGCAATATAATATTAAAAAGAGAATGACCAAACCATCAGTTATCAAAAATTAAAAAAATTAATTTTTTGAGGAAAGACCATTTGAATCTGTTTTTCATTCAACGGGTAAAAAATACAGACGGCCCGGCGGCAACAGTTCAAAAGCAGAGGCAAGAAGACGCCTCTTATCATTCTTAATATTATTTTTCTTATTTAACGCTCTCTCTTCATCGATACTTTCTATGCTTTGTTATGCAGTCCCTTTAGGGATTATGACAGAAAATAGCTCTTTAAGGTAACGATTTCTATGACTTAATGCAGAATAATGATTTTATTAATCAAAATGAACTCGGTCCCCAGTCGGATGGTAACGAACGATACCAGTTTGGCTGCTTTGAACATTTCTTGCCATCACAAACACTGTAAAGATTTTGGAGGTCAATCTCAAAATGTTATGTGGACTTGCTGCACTGAACATTTTTAGTTGGTTCAGTTGAAATATATGAAGTAGGGATGTTCATTTAACATGTTTTTCTGACTGACAGCTGATGCTTGTCATCATCAGTTAACTTACATGATTTGAAGTTTAGATTAGAATTAAATGGAATGAAGTGTATGTGACCCATTCAGCTCTACCTAACTTGGATGTCTTTTTCCAGTAATAAACAAACACTGTCAAAAATGTAGATCTATATGTGCAAATAGCAGCATAAACAACAGAACATGCGGATTCCCACACCGTCACATCAAGTACCCACAGTGCTTCTGTGAACACATTAAACCAGAATAAAAGTGTATATATAATAAAGAGGCCTACGCAAATTAACAATTAACAAAACTAAAGTGCGATAAATAGTACACGCTTTAGGGACTGTTTACACAACATCATTTTCAACTGAAAACTTTTCATGCGTTTTGGCCTTTTTGGGGGCCTGTCTGACAATGCAAGCTTTTAAAAACGAGTTTCAAAGTGCAAGGTTTTGAAAACGATGCCTTTACTATCTGCATGTAAACAACATAAACGTGAATTTGTGAAAATGGTACGTCATTCCATGTCTCTATAGCACGCATTGTGTTTATCGTGCAATTTATACACGAAAAGGAGTGTTTATGTGCATACGATACGCATGGGGAGGTTTAGGGTAGGTTTAGTAGTGGTGTGGGGTACGCATTTATTATACGTTTGGTTAGGATTAGTGGTGTGGGGTGTGTGTGTATTATATGCAATAAAGTGCGTATCATACGCACGTAAAATACGAATTTTCGCGTAAAAAGTGCACGATAAACACAATGCGTGCTATAGAGATGCATTTTCATGAGATCAAGCTGGTCAAGCACAAGCATATAACATGTTCACATGCGTACTTATGATCACATGTTCACACGTTCATGAGTATTACGTGTTCGTGGGGTTTATTTTTTGACAAAGCGACATCAACTATGTATTTAACAATATTTTACATTTTACACGCAGTTTTGACTGATATCTGTAGTGTATTACTTTAGTTTGAAAACTACTTCAATTATATTTTTAACTGTTACCTGGTTTCAATCTTATTTATGGATCAGAAAGTTTTTGTCAGGATAGGTCATTTCTCCTCTTCTGTCGCTCACCTCCACATGGATCGATCTTGGCGCCCTCCCTTTACTCGTTGTACATGCTACCATTGGGTTCTATTTTAATAAGACATGGTGTTTCCTTCCATTCTTATGCTGACGACACCCAAATATATATACACCTATTGAGAGAAATGATCCGTCTGCATTCATTTCTCTTTTATTATGCTTAGATGAGGTTACATCTTGGCTTGCTCAAAACTTTTTGTCTTTAAATGAAGACAAAACTGAGGTGATAGTTTTCGGCCCCACTGATCATTTTAAGACCACCAGCATCGGTTTGAGGAGCTTTTCTGCATTCAGATCTACGCATGTGCAGAATTTGGGTGTGCTTTTAGATGGGCCTTTAAAACGTGACAAACAAATAACTTCGGTAATTGTATCTAGTTTCAACTCAATAAAAGCAAGCAGAAATATCTCTTTAAGGTAACAATTGCAGGTCACCACACAAGTTAAACTGTACCTGATCTAGACTCTATATAAATAAAATGCAATCGCAGCAGTAAGTCAGGAGAATGCTTATATTTCTCCCTTTGGTTTCAATTTTGAACATGTTTCAGTTCTTTTTAACAAGGTATACATTTTAATACAATTATAAAATGATATAACATGATTTGATACTGTATATTAGCAGCAATTATACATTGTTTACTTTACCAACAAAGTGGAGACCCTCTTTTCTGTAATGAAAGACCAATCTTATTGGTTGTGGTCCCTCATACATTGGCCAATATCAATCAAAAAACAACAACACAAAAACAACCTTGTTTCCCTTAGGGCTTAAATTACCCAGAATTTTTTATTACATCATTACATTTTTCCCCTGACTGACAGGTGATGCTTGTAACCCAATCATAATCCGTTAACCCACAACATTAGAATGTTATATTCTAATTAAATTAAATTAGAATATATTTATTTGTAAATACTTATCACTTTTTTCAAAGTTCTTCGCTCCGTTGTCTTAACCAACTTTCAGCTTCACTGCAGTAAATTTCACATTCAAAACGCATTAAAACTACCAAAACACATTATTCATGTCTCAAATTAAGTCATTATTCCAGAACACTATTAAAGCTTTCACACAACAAACACAATAAAATAAAATAAAATAAAAAAACACAACAGGCAGCAATATGCACTATTTTCTGCTGTTCAGAATTCGTTACATGGTTCATGTTTACATGAAAGACTAAGACTTGTGTAGGTGTTTAGTTACATCTTAATTTTTATAGATTCAGAATATGTTTCAATGTGGTATACGGTAGAAATATCTTATTCCTCTGTGTGTTTTGAACTTAAATATAACAGTCTTGGAAATAATATGTAAGCATGTGCAAATTGGCCTGAACAGTAAATCAAGTTCTGTTGGTCTTTGTGTTTAAGCGAGAAATGAATTCATGTAAATGGAAAGATCTCAGTTTAGCCGGAGACTGATCTTGTGATCACTGAGTGAAGAGTTTTGAGAAGGTGTTCAATGTTGTATTATGTTCAGAGTTTTGGCAGTGTTGTGTCTAAGTGAAATATGTAGTTTGGAAGATGTAGTCACTGAATGCATTAATACAACTCTAAAAAGAAAAAAAAAACAACAACCTGTAATAGCAGCTGCAAATGGGTCCTTATTTATCACTCAGAATTAGTGTTAAATACATTTACACAAACACATGTTGATCACTGTCTCTCTAGTGTCGTCCACACCGTCATAATGAGGGACAGAAGACACAGAATGATCATATGTGCCCCACATCACACCAGGATATTTCACCCAAAATTGAAAATTCACTCATTAAATGTTCAACTGATGTTAAAAACAGAAACATTATATGGTAACCTCTACACATTCTGTGTTGTTACAGTGCTGCAAAAATGGCAGAAATGTTTCTTTATGAAATAGCAGACACAATACCACATATATTTAAAAAAAAAAGATCTAAATCAACTTCTAGGTTTGGGTGAAGTGAGAAAGTCACAGAGACAGAACTAAAAACCTAATACATCAAATCAACTCTAAAAATAAAAGATATTCAAGACTGTGGTATAAATTATTGAATGATTTGACCATAACTCATTACTATCCTTGATATTCTAACATAGGCATTTCATGTGACTCTAGTGTGTGGATTGAGCACATCCCCCACATTCATTTACATCTCAATGCAGGCCAGCTTGAAGGTGTTTTAGGTGAACCGGCTTGAGAGCTCACTAAAACACACTTACCAATGTCCAAGAATCTGTGCAACTTCTCAAATAAACTACAATAAACTAGAGAAAACGCTGGGATTTACCCTTCCAAACATATTTTGTAACGTTTTCTTTTGTACAAGTGTATTTAAAAAATAAATAAAAACAAGAATTACACTATCTACTGTTAACTGCAGTTTGTTACATTATCCATGTTTACAATACTGTACAAAATTATTCCTAATTTCCCCTTTTGTATAGATGGTGATTAAACGCAGACTAACACTAACACTTGTGTAGGTGTTTAGTTAAATATAATTGTTTTTTTTTTTTTTTTTCAGATTCAGAATATATTTCAAAATGGTATTACTGTATAAATGTTGCACATTTTGGTCTTATTCATGTTTTGTTGTGTTAGGTTTTGAACATCAGTTTTGATTAGAGAATGTAAAGATGTAAAGAACATAAAGTTCTGTTAGTGTTTGTGTTAAGTGAGAAATAAATTCATGTAAATTGAAAGATGTCATTGAATAAATTTTTTGCCAAAGCAGTAATAAATGATCCACAGTTTGTCACATAAGCCCCTTTCACACCGAGATTCCGGAAAATACACTGATAATTCGTCCCGGGATGTTTTGATTTCTGTTCATCCACACTACCAGGGATTTTCTGGAATCAGTGTGTGTTCACACACATCCTGTAAAGATACCGTTAATACATGTGACATGGCATTCATCCTGCCTTTATTTCACACCGGGTCGATTCCGGGACTGATCCCAGCAATGTTGCCAGGGGAAAATTAAGAATAATTTTGTACAGTATTGTAAACATGGATAATGTAACAAACTGCAGTTAACAGTAGATAGTGTAATTCTTGTTTTTATTTATTTTTTAAATACACTTGTACAAAAGAAAACGTTACAAAATATGTTTGGAAGGGTAAATCCCAGCGTTTTCTCTAGTTTATTGTAGTTTATTTGAGAAGTTGCACAGATTCTTGGACATTGGTAAGTGTGTTTTAGTGAGCTCTCAAGCCGGTTCACCTAAAACACCTTCAAGCTGGCCTGCATTGAGATGTAAATGAATGTGGGGGATGTGCTCAATCCACACACTAGAGTCACATGAAATGCCTATGTTAGAATATCAAGGATAGTAATGAGTTATGGTCAAATCATTCAATAATTTATACCACAGTCTTGAATATCTTTTATTTTTAGAGTTGATTTGATGTATTAGGTTTTTAGTTCTGTCTCTGTGACTTTCTCACTTCACCCAAACCTAGAAGTTGATTTAGATCTTTTTTTTTTAAATATATGTGGTATTGTGTCTGCTATTTCATAAAGAAACATTTCTGCCATTTTTGCAGCACTGTAACAACACAGAATGTGTAGAGGTTACCATATAATGTTTCTGTTTTTAACATCAGTTGAACATTTAATGAGTGAATTTTCAATTTTGGGTGAAATATCCTGGTGTGATGTGGGGCACATATGATCATTCTGTGTCTTCTGTCCCTCATTATGACGGTGTGGACGACACTAGAGAGACAGTGATCAACATGTGTTTGTGTAAATGTATTTAACACTAATTCTGAGTGATAAATAAGGACCCATTTGCAGCTGCTATTACAGGTTGTTGTTTTTTTTTCTTTTTAGAGTTGTATTAATGCATTCAGTGACTACATCTTCCAAACTACATATTTCACTTAGACACAACACTGCCAAAACTCTGAACATAATACAACATTGAACACCTTCTCAAAACTCTTCACTCAGTGATCACAAGATCAGTCTCCGGCTAAACTGAGATCTTTCCATTTACATGAATTCATTTCTCGCTTAAACACAAAGACCAACAGAACTTGATTTACTGTTCAGGCCAATTTGCACATGCTTACATATTATTTCCAAGACTGT
Organism: Gila robusta; assembly: GCA_030770095.1. NCBI lineage: Eukaryota > Metazoa > Chordata > Actinopteri > Cypriniformes > Leuciscidae > Gila > Gila robusta. The sequence goes on along the minus strand of JAVALU010001534.1, from coordinate 298,896 downwards.
TATATTTAAGTTCAAAACACACAGAGGAATAAGATATTTCTACCGTATACCACATTGAAACATATTCTGAATCTATAAAAATTAAGATGTAACTAAACACCTACACAAGTCTTAGTCTTTCATGTAAACATGAACCATGTAACGAATTCTGAACAGCAGAAAATAGTGCATATTGCTGCCTGTTGTGTTTTTTTATTTTATTTTATTTTATTGTGTTTGTTGTGTGAAAGCTTTAATAGTGTTCTGGAATAATGACTTAATTTGAGACATGAATAATGTGTTTTGGTAGTTTTAATGCGTTTTGAATGTGAAATTTACTGCAGTGAAGCTGAAAGTTGGTTAAGACAACGGAGCGAAGAACTTTGAAAAAAGTGATAAGTATTTACAAATAAATATATTCTAATTTAATTTAATTAGAATATAACATTCTAATGTTGTGGGTTAACGGATTATGATTGGGTTACAAGCATCACCTGTCAGTCAGGGGAAAAATGTAATGATGTAATAAAAAATTCTGGGTAATTTAAGCCCTAAGGGAAACAAGGTTGTTTTTGTGTTGTTGTTTTTTGATTGATATTGGCCAATGTATGAGGGACCACAACCAATAAGATTGGTCTTTCATTACAGAAAAGAGGGTCTCCACTTTGTTGGTAAAGTAAACAATGTATAATTGCTGCTAATATACAGTATCAAATCATGTTATATCATTTTATAATTGTATTAAAATGTATACCTTGTTAAAAAGAACTGAAACATGTTCAAAATTGAAACCAAAGGGAGAAATATAAGCATTCTCCTGACTTACTGCTGCGATTGCATTTTATTTATATAGAGTCTAGATCAGGTACAGTTTAACTTGTGTGGTGACCTGCAATTGTTACCTTAAAGAGATATTTCTGCTTGCTTTTATTGAGTTGAAACTAGATACAATTACCGAAGTTATTTGTTTGTCACGTTTTAAAGGCCCATCTAAAAGCACACCCAAATTCTGCACATGCGTAGATCTGAATGCAGAAAAGCTCCTCAAACCGATGCTGGTGGTCTTAAAATGATCAGTGGGGCCGAAAACTATCACCTCAGTTTTGTCTTCATTTAAAGACAAAAAGTTTTGAGCAAGCCAAGATGTAACCTCATCTAAGCATAATAAAAGAGAAATGAATGCAGACGGATCATTTCTCTCAATAGGTGTATATATATTTGGGTGTCGTCAGCATAAGAATGGAAGGAAACACCATGTCTTATTAAAATAGAACCCAATGGTAGCATGTACAACGAGTAAAGGGAGGGCGCCAAGATCGATCCATGTGGAGGTGAGCGACAGAAGAGGAGAAATGACCTATCCTGACAAAAACTTTCTGATCCATAAATAAGATTGAAACCAGGTAACAGTTAAAAATATAATTGAAGTAGTTTTCAAACTAAAGTAATACACTACAGATATCAGTCAAAACTGCGTGTAAAATGTAAAATATTGTTAAATACATAGTTGATGTCGCTTTGTCAAAAAATAAACCCCACGAACACGTAATACTCATGAACGTGTGAACATGTGATCATAAGTACGCATGTGAACATGTTATATGCTTGTGCTTGACCAGCTTGATCTCATGAAAATGCATCTCTATAGCACGCATTGTGTTTATCGTGCACTTTTTACGCGAAAATTCGTATTTTACGTGCGTATGATACGCACTTTATTGCATATAATACACACACACCCCACACCACTAATCCTAACCAAACGTATAATAAATGCGTACCCCACACCACTACTAAACCTACCCTAAACCTCCCCATGCGTATCGTATGCACATAAACACTCCTTTTCGTGTATAAATTGCACGATAAACACAATGCGTGCTATAGAGACATGGAATGACGTACCATTTTCACAAATTCACGTTTATGTTGTTTACATGCAGATAGTAAAGGCATCGTTTTCAAAACCTTGCACTTTGAAACTCGTTTTTAAAAGCTTGCATTGTCAGACAGGCCCCCAAAAAGGCCAAAACGCATGAAAAGTTTTCAGTTGAAAATGATGTTGTGTAAACAGTCCCTAAAGCGTGTACTATTTATCGCACTTTAGTTTTGTTAATTGTTAATTTGCGTAGGCCTCTTTATTATATATACACTTTTATTCTGGTTTAATGTGTTCACAGAAGCACTGTGGGTGCTTGATATGACGGTGTGGGAATCCGCATGTTCTGTTGTTTATGCTGCTATTTGCACATATAGATCTACATTTTTGACAGTGTTTGTTTATTACTGGAAAAAGACATCCAAGTTAGGTAGAGCTGAATGGGTCACATACACTTCATTCCATTTAATTCTAATCTAAACTTCAAATCATGTAAGTTAACTGATGATGACAAGCATCAGCTGTCAGTCAGAAAAACATGTTAAATGAACATCCCTACTTCATATATTTCAACTGAACCAACTAAAAATGTTCAGTGCAGCAAGTCCACATAACATTTTGAGATTGACCTCCAAAATCTTTACAGTGTTTGTGATGGCAAGAAATGTTCAAAGCAGCCAAACTGGTATCGTTCGTTACCATCCGACTGGGGACCGAGTTCATTTTGATTAATAAAATCATTATTCTGCATTAAGTCATAGAAATCGTTACCTTAAAGAGCTATTTTCTGTCATAATCCCTAAAGGGACTGCATAACAAAGCATAGAAAGTATCGATGAAGAGAGAGCGTTAAATAAGAAAAATAATATTAAGAATGATAAGAGGCGTCTTCTTGCCTCTGCTTTTGAACTGTTGCCGCCGGGCCGTCTGTATTTTTTACCCGTTGAATGAAAAACAGATTCAAATGGTCTTTCCTCAAAAAATTAATTTTTTTAATTTTTGATAACTGATGGTTTGGTCATTCTCTTTTTAATATTATATTGCATATGTTTATCTATGCATATTGTGATCTCTGATGTCTGTGTGAACATATATATATAATGAATGTAACTTCTATATATAATGTATATAAAATATATATAATGTAACATATATATATAAGTTACATTATGAAGACAGATTTCACTGCCAGTTCACTTCACTGTTCACACACACACAGAGTCCCCAGTTGGTTGGATAGAAATCGTTCAGAAAGTCCCCTCTTGGCCAGTGTGGAGCGACAGTGCTCTGTTAGTAATATAGACATGTATGTGTGTGTGTGTGCAATGGCACATAACAATGGCAAGTAAATTGTTAGGGACTGCATAACCAACCATAGAAAGTATCTATGAAGAGAAAATGACCAGATGCAGAAAGTCAGCTTAAAAGTTTTGAATTTGATCTTCAAGAAAGGTCCACTGATGGATGGTAAAGAATGACATATGTTTGGTTGCATTTAGATTGAGCACTGACTATCTCTGTACATCAACATCCTAGAAACAAAGAAAAAAAAAAGAAAAAAAAGGACATGTCTATTGATTTTTTTTTTAGAGTAGAAATTATGTTTTTGTTAATAGGCAGCCAATACGATCAGTCGCATTATTAATATCTTGGTGTTCTTGACATAAGCTTAAATGGGATATGTGGAACGGTCATATAGTGTAAGTATAATGCCACAACAGAGAATTAATTTCTTAAAGCAATAACTTTCCTGTAATGTCCACAACATAAAGCTTATGATGATTTATAGTGCTTTCATCGAAAGTGTTATGATATTCAGTACTATTTGTTAGTATGGAACTGCTACTGAGGTACAGAGAAAATTATTAAGAAAAGTGGTAACCATGGCAAGTAAATTGTTAGGGACTGCATAACCAAGCATAGAAAGTATCTCTGAAGAGAGAAAAATAATATTAAGAATGATAAGAGTAGAGGTGGGCGATATATCGTTTAGACGATAATATCCAAATTGTTGTCTGGACGATATGCAAAATTGGGATATCGAATATTTCATAATTTGTACAATCCGACCCCCCAAACATGAAAAGAGCTGAAGGAAGTTAAAGAGAAAACAAATAACGCACACTATAACCTTCTAAACAATTATATGTAGCGATTTTAATACTGTAGGGTTTTGTTTGACTGTATTTTATTTTATTTTTTGTACAAAATCACGATCGTTCCTCAATTGCACGAGAGTAAGCTGCTACTAATTTGCAATATACAACAACGAAGTTCTTACCTGTGTGTTATGACGTTTCTTAGGTTGAAGCAACAATCCAAAATCGTAAAGAGTAAAGCCGATGTACGATTAATAAAATAGCTGCTAGAAAAGGCAAAATATGCGTTGTTTGCGGAAAAATGATCTGAAGTAAAAAAGTTTTTCTTAAATGTCTGTGGCGTCCTCAAGTGGCGAGCTTCGTGATTGCATCATTAGAAAATTGCGTTGTATAATGAGTCCAAAAGATGGAATACATTTTCCCAAGAGATCGGTTCGGTACGCATTACAAACCGAACCATTCTGGTGGTTGGACCATTTTTCCTGCCGACCAAAATCCGCGCTGGAGCGAACACCACAACGTTGCGCAACATCAAATGGCAAATGTAATGAAAGCGGAACGAAACTCATTGTTTTGTGCTTCACGGACCGTTTATCAGTTCGGACGAATGTCAGTGCAGCGCGAGCCGATCTTGATTAAGCGACACCGTTACTACATAAGAAATCCATTAAACTAAGCATTTGAATTTGCCACTTAAGTAGGCTAATAACATCGCTGCGAGATCTAGTGAGAAGCGTTACAATTTCTGCGTTATTAACTGATCAAACAGCGCTGACGTGGAAACCAGGAGAAACATTGTTCCATGAATGAACTAGTTATAGGTTTTAAGTCCACAGATCATTCACCGTGGATTTAATATATTTTTACAGTCTATGGTAGTAACACTAACTTGTAACCATGGAAGTTTGGCAGAAATATTAAAATGCTTTCAAGTACGTCACACATCTTTTTCCAGCACTTCAAAACTCAAATGTTATTTAAATGTTATTTTTAATGTGATGACCAAAACATTATTTGTTCATCCTTCAAAGATTACCCCCATTTATAAAACTAAAAGTTTCAAGATGTAGGAAAACTCACACTTATTTAAAAATTATTTTTCTTTTAATAAATATGAAATTTCTATGGCATTTCTTTATTTTTGCTGTATCGAAAACGTACCGAACGTGACACCACTGTATCGTATTGAACCGAACCGTGAATTTTGTGAACCGTTACATCCCTATTAAAAATATAAAAGAACAATAAAGACTTTATTGAATAATATATTATTATTTTAAAAAGTTTAGAAGTCTTTAAATCAATAATGTCTCATATCTTTATGTACTAGTAATTCTATACAATAATAGGTCAAATGCAGCAAGTCAAAAGACCAACTGGACCTTCTTTGCCAGTTTGCACACATTTCTTTGAAGGATTGCAAAAATATCGTCTGAATATCGATATCGAGATATTGAAAAAAAATATCGAGATATTCATTTTTGTCAATATCTCCCACCCCTAGATAAGAGGCGTCTTCTCGCCTCTGCTTTTGAACTGTTGCCGCCGGGGCGTCTGTATTTTTTACCCGTTGAATGAAAAACAGATTCAAATGGTCTTTACTCAAAAAATTTAAATGTTTTAATTTTTGATAACAGCTGGTTTAGTCATTCTTTTTTTAATTGTACATTGTATATGTATCTGCATATTGTGATCTCTGATGCCCGCGTGAACATTATACAATTTTATATATATATTACATTAATTTATGATTCATAGATTCATTTTTTTAATCTGGATTAATCTCACTGTAATCTTTGAATTAATCTAGATTAAAATGGCTCATTTGAATTCTGCCGAAGGCATTCAGAATATGTGTGCTACCCAAATAATGACTAAAAGTAAGTCTTTGAGAATAGTTTGCCTCGCGTAGGGATGTGAATTTCTGCCAAAAATGCTATTCGACAATCGAGGAGCAAAATTCGAATATCGTTAAAAAAAAAAAAAAAACGCACACTCACAATGACAGAAAGGGAGGCCAATTTTATCTTTAGCGATTTGTCATCAAACAAACTGTTTATTAATTGAACAAGTAACATGTTTTCGTCGTTTTTTTTTTTTTTTAACATAGTAGGCTAATTGGAAGAAGAAAAAAACAATAGAAGCACGACAGTCCGTTTTTGCATCGCCAAACCAGATGCTCGTTAGATCAAAAAATAATGTCATATGTCATAATGATTTTATGTGAACCTGCCTTGTTACCGGCAATAGCCTCCTTTTTAAACAAATTAGTTTCAATCAATGTAAACTATTTGTGTGACTATGCCACTGCGCAATACACACACACATTACCGCGGGATGGCGGGTGTTCATAAACTGTGGACAATGGTAGCTTATTTAACCTGTTAACCTTTGCCAGTGCGCCGACACTCTGAAGCGTTTTTTGTAGCCTATAAATTAATGTATATGTTCAAAAAACGGATAATGTCATACTTTTTAATCGTGGCGTAATAATCAGTTTGGTTGTAAAATGTATTACCTGAATGAAATGAAATCAAATGTATCGTCCTGTGGAATCATTCATTCACAGACAGCTTACGAAGATGTTCAACTAATAAAGATCTTCAACGCTGGCAAAAATATGATGCATTTGCAGATTTGCTTTCACTAGACTGTACTGTAGATCCACGGCCACTTCATTCAACACTCTTGATGTTCTTAAATCTTCCTGTTAGGACTCCGAGTCGAGTGTGATTGAACGCGCTTCAGACGATTCAGTACGTGAGGAAACTGAACAGATCATTCAAACTGATTCGCCAACCGATTTAGACAGATCTGCCAACTTGTTTGATGAAGTCTTTGAACAGAATCGACTCAAAAGAGTGATTCAGTTGTAAATTGAGCATCGCTCATGCCCATAAAAAAGATACAGCGCGCTTGGAATAAACTCATTTAACAACATGTATTGCATTAAAATAAAGTAACGGGAGGAACGTCGCCCAACGTAACAAAGTAAAAGTAAACCTTGTGTCCCTGACAGGAAAATACCCTGCTGCGCGATCTATGACAGGCGCGGCGTCAATTATGTCAAATATACTACACATTGGAATTGTACGAAAATATAACGATATTCGAAAAAGCTATTTTATGATCCCAACCCAACTTTGAGAATAGATTAACGGCGATATTTTTTTATTGCCCGATAAGAGTCTCACGTTAATGCAGCACGTTAACGCCGATAACGCCCCACCACTAATATATATATATATATATTACATTATGAAGACAGATTTCCCTGCCAGTTCACTTCACTGTTCACACACACACAGATCCATTGCAGGCTATATGAGTCCCCTGTTGGTAAGGTAGACATCGTCCAGAGTCGCAGGTCCTATCTTGGCATGTTTAAGAAAAAGAAAATTCATATTTGAGGTCTACCTATATATATATATATATATATATATATATATATATATATACATATATATACATATATTAAACAATGAAGACAGATTTCCCTGCCAGTTCACTTCACTGTTCACACACACACACAAACCCATTGCAGGCTATATGAGTCCCCTGTTGGTAAGGTAGAAATCGGTCAGAGTCGTATGTCCTATCTTGGCATGTTTAAAAAAAAAAATGCATATTTGAGGTCTACCTATCATATTTGAAGTCTACACACACATATATATATATATATATATATATATATATATACATACATATATTAAACAATGAAGACAGACTTCAATGCTAGTTCACTTCACTGTTCACACACACACACAGTTCCATTGCAGGCTATATGAGTCCCCTGTTGGTAAGGTAGAAATCGGTCAGAGTCGTATGTCCTATCTTGGCATGTTTAAAAAAAAATGCATATTTGAGGTCTACCTATCATATTTGAAGTCTACACATATATATATATATATATATATATATATATATATATATATATATATATATATATATATATACATACATATATTAAACAATGAAGACAGACTTCAATGCTAGTTCACTTCACTGTTCACACACACACACAGTTCCATTGCAGGCTATATGAGTCCCCTGTTGGTAAGGTAGAAATCGGTCAGAGTTTCAGGTCCCCTCTTGGCCGGTTTTTTTTTAAATAAAAAAATTAATATTTAAAGTTATATTATGAAAAAAGACCTTAAAAGAAAATTTTGTATGTAATTTTTGTTTCTTCAAAATAGCCAGAAACAGTAGTCCCCTCTTGGCCAGTGTAGAGCGATAGTCCCCTGTTAGTAATATAGACGTGTATGTGTGTGTTTGTGTGTGTGTGTGTGTGTGTGTGTGTGTGTGCGTGTGTGTGTGTGTGTGTGTGTGTGTTACAGTTAGGGAGTGCTAAAGCCAGCACTCTACAATTACTCCAAAGAATTCTCCATATTAAGACAGCCATCACTTCATTCAGGACCGGCCCATGGCATAGGTGACCAGTATGGTTGGAGTTAGGATTAAGTGTGGGGTGAGGTCAAGATTATCCAGTCTGTTAGCAGACTCAATGAGTTAGGGTTAGTAATAATCTGGCAGGCAGATCAACTTCAGCACAACACCATCCATACGAGGAACCTTACGAAGCACAGGAGTTGATGACATACTGCATCAGTTCCCAACAGGGGGGTCGCGGCCCACAAGGGGGCCTCAGCGAGCTCTTTGGGGGGTCGCATCATATTTTGAAAAGTGTTGAACAGTGAGCATTAAAGGAGAACTCCGGGCAATTTTTAAGTTAATCTTGATCGTTATACCTTTGTGAGTACTGTCTATAGAAAAAAAACAAAAAAACGGATTGGTGCTTGCAACACGGAGCTGTTCCCGCAAATGCCCAGAGCTCCCACTCAGCTAAAACGGCAGTTATGGGGGCATATACATAAAGAGTGTCTTTGTGCCTCATAACAGACACAAAATGCAATTAAAATGTCTGTCCAACATGAACAGGGCCCTTACATGTGAACAAGATGCGTTTAGCAACTCAGCCATTGTTTAAATTCACCTAAATAGTGTTTTAGACGGCTAGCTGTAGTCTCGCGCTGAAGTCCCGTGGGAACTCAGTTGTAGCCAAAGGTAAATAGTTGTGATGGGAAGTCCGGTTCTTTCGGACAGTTCGTTTCAATGAACCGGTTCAAAAAACTCGTTCACCGGTTATTTTACATCATCACGCAATGACGTAAATTCTTTCATCCCACGGGGATCATCAGTTCTCAGATGACGGGTCCGAAAGAAACAGTTTTCGGTTCAGTGTACTGGTGATTCGAAACTGCAACAATTCTTGAGAATCGCTGTAGCAAAACGGCGCTGATCGCGCGCGCACGCGAGAGAGAGAAATAGCAGTGTGCAGGTGGGAGGAACGTAGTGTGTGAAGAGTGATGATCGGAGTTGCTCACAAGTGAAGAAGAAATGGTTCGCGTTTGTGCCGTTCCGAATTATGGCAACAGAATGCGAAAATACAAGAACTTATTTTCATTGTCTTCCTTTCCATGACCTCGAGATTCTGCAGTTGTGGCTAGTTGTACTTCAACTTGATGCGCAAACTCCCAAACAAGTATCCTACTACGCGCTAAAGATTATACCGCATTCGCAGCGAACACTTTGACAAGGATGACTACACAGACACAACACAGCGGGGCCGGTTGAAGAAAAAAGTGATTCCGTGGACGAAGACGGGTGCAACTACTGTGGAGGTAATGTAAACTTTATTTATCCTTCCATTTGGGCGCTGTGTTGTGTCTGTGTAGTCATCCTTGTACGGCACAAACGCGAACCATTTCTTCTTCACCTACACACTGCTATTTACCTTTGGCTACAACTGAGTTCCCACGGGACTTCAGCGCGAGACTACAGCTAGCCGTCTAAAACACTATTTAGGTGAATTTAAACAATGGCTAAGTTGCTAAACGCATCTTGTTCACATGTAAGGGCCCTGTTCATGTTGGACAGACATTTTAATTGCATTTTGTGTCTGTTAAGTGGCACAAAGACACTTTTTATGTATATGCCCCCATAACTGCCGTTTTAGCTGAGTGGGAGCTCTGGGCATTTGCGGGAACAGCTCCATGTTGCAAGCACCAATCCGGTTCGTTTTTTTTTTTCTATAGACAGTACTCACAAAGATATAAGCAGTCAAAATCACTTGGAGTTAAATCCCAAGAAGACTGTGGAGATGACAGTGGATTTTAGGAGAGCCCCCCCCCCACTACATCCACTCATCATCCAGAATGACACAGTGTCCTCTGTGGACTCCTTTAGGTTCCTGGGCTCTACCATCTCACGGGACCTAAAGTGGTCCACCCACATTGACTGTGTCCTAAAAAAGGCGCAGCAAAGGTTGTACTTCCTAAGACAGCTAAGGAAGTTTAACCTGTCAAAGGAGCTACTGATCACATTCTATTCAGCCATCATTCAGTCTGTCATCTGCACCTCCATCACTGTCTGGTTTGGGTCAGCCACCAAACGGGACAGGGCCAGACTGCAACGGACAATAAGGGCTGCGGAGAGGATCATTGGAGCTGACCTTCCCTCCATCCAGGACCTTCACCTGTCCAGGTTCAGGAAAAGGGTAGCAAAAATCTCTACAGACCCCTCTCATCCTGGTCATAAACTTTTCGCCCTCCTCCCCTCTGGTAGACGATACAAGGCACTGTATGCTAAAACTAGCCAACACAAAGTCAGCTTCTATCCCCAAGCAGTTACTCTGTTAAATACTCAGAAACTGCCCCTACCCTTATACTGGACATAGTCAACCAACATTATTTTGTTGGTTATATTATCACTGTATGGATATTGCACTATCCCCCCTCTCCTGCAATTGTAATTTCCACGGTATTGCCAGACTAAGTATTGTTAGACTAAATATATAATAATATTCTGTTTTAACATACATTTCTTTACTCTGTGTTTGTATGTCATGTGAGTGTTGTAGCCTGTTGCAGATAATGAGTGATGTAATTTGAGAGCCTTGTTGTTACCAAGTCAAATTCCTAGTTTGTCTCTGCAAACATGGCCAATAAAGCTGATACCTGATACCTGATACCTGATAACGATCAAGATTAACTTAAAAATTGCCCGGAGTTCTCCTTTAAAGCTTTTTTGAGTTCAAAATTTACTAAATTTGTATAATGAGCGAGTACATCATGAATCCATTTTCCAAACCGTGTTTTTGTCTTATCCTGAGTCACTATGGTACACCTATAAGTGTTTATATTGGGACTATTTTACACTAAAGTTCGGGTCGTACCACTCCGGTGTAACCCAGCGCCTGCGTGACTCTTCATAGACATACACAGAGAGAAGTAGCTTTGGCTACAACGTTCTTCCGCAAGACCCATTCTGTTAATAAACGCATGTTTATTAATCGCTAGAGCGCCAAACGATCATATTACATTAGTTAATTTTATTCACGATCCCCTGGCTGACCAAAAAATGGGTTTTCAACGAGGTCCCAGACACCAGTCATTTTGTAATAGCCTATAATTAATTATTTTTTCCCTACACACCAGCATGAATACTGATATTTTTGTTATTGCATTTCAAATAGGGCCAATTATTAGGCTACTCCTAGGCTTACGTTTTTAAATTAAATTGCTTTTGTTATAGTATTTTCAATATTATACACTATTATTTGTGCATAAACATATCTGGTTATAGTAATAAACATAGGCTACTGTTTGTTTAAAAACAAAACATTTTGTCATCCTTGCTGCAAGCTTACAATAGCGACAATATCATTAAATGTGAAGGGGGGCCCTAAAATATTTTCTTGGGAAAAGGGGGGTCTTAGACAAAAAAAGGTTGGGAACCACTGACATACTGTATGTGGGAAACGTGTTCAGTTCAAAGCTACTACAGTATACCTTATCTATATGATCGTCTAACACAACATGTCCTGTAAGCTTGTGTAGTTCTATTCAAATTACCTAGAGTTTGTTCTGTAAAACAGGCGGTTCATGCCACCATCTTCTGCGGACCAAAATACTTGTACAGTGTGAAACATGGGTTTATTAATCTCTCATAGTCTGTCTTTAATCTAAGTCTTTAATTATTTTAATTTTCAGTTCAAATAATTAAGCATTTAATTTCAGGCTACAACATCTCAAGCAGCAGTGTGTCCACAACGCAGAACAAGACTTTGACCTATCATCGTATGATAGAGGCGTTCCGCTTCGCTGATGCCCAAAAGAGTAAACTGGGAGACCCACTTCATGAAAGCATGACTGAGGTGAACTCAACTCAACTCTAATATACTCATATATTCCTTGGGCCTACTGGATAGTTTTAAAGCAGGGGTGGGGAACGTTGGTCCTGGAGGACCGCTGTCCTGCAGAGTTTAGTTCAAACCCTAATCAAACACACCTGAACACGCTAACCAATGTCTTCAGGATCACTAAGGCTACATGCAGGTGAGTTTTTATTCAGGGTTGGAGATAAACTCTATAGGACAGCAGCCCTCCAGGACCCTGTTTTAAAGGGATAGTTCAACAAAAAATATCAATTCTGCGACTCCAAAGGGGCAAAATTAGGAAATTGGATTCAATCAGGCCAGGTTACGATGCTTATCATTTAAGCGAACATCTGCTGATTTCACTGCTTTACAACATTATATACATTGTTGCAAAGAAAATCTAACATAGGAAGGGTCAATAGCCCAACTAAAGCAAACACTGACCAATAAAACATCAACATCTAAACCTCTTTTAATTCTCATTAAGAACTTCTGTAGACATCTGACAGAAATAAAGTCAATCTGGTCAGTAATAAGTGAAGCTGGTTATGCTGTTTGTGGAGTTGTGTTTAATCCTCTGCTGAGATCTTCAGAGATGTAATGTCTTCTTTTAACTTCAGTTGATTTCATCTAATGGTGCGTTCACGTGCTATGGTAATTATGGTAAATACCAAAAGCCGACGTGGAAAATGCACATGAACACCCCCTCATGTGGTATTTTCCACTGGGCAGCTCGTAGAATATTTTGATGCACAAGTTGCCGAGATGAGATAACCTTTGACCTTTTCAAAATGGCGGAGAGCAAAATGCGAGAGTGTTGAATGGTAAACATTGTACACAACTAAACGTTTTTTGCTACTGTTAGCTAGGGGTGGAACGATACATTCATATTGAACCGAAACGGTACGGGCGTTATGGTTCGGTGCACGAATTTACACTGTATGAAAATAAATAAAACTCTAAATAGCGATAAATTTTGCTCTATTCGCGTTTGGTGTGAACGCAGCGTAATGAACAGGCAGTTGACTTAAGCAATCTAAAATAGTTTTAGCTAAATAACAGGTCTGGATCTCCATCTTTTTACCACATTACGACAACAAAAGCACTTGAACGCAACACACTGGTAAATACCAGTTCACAAGTGGAAAATATCACAAAAGCACTTGAATGCAACACACTTGTAAATACCAGTTCACAAGTGGAAAATATCATATTTTCCATAGCACGTGAACGCACCATAAGTCTGTGGCTGGAAGTCAGTTGTAGTTCTTGTGTTTCTTTTCCTTCAGTGATTCTGCTTGTTAACAGCAGGTGTTCATCATTAATGCTCAGTCATCACTTAATTAATCACTTAATTATCTCATTAACTTCAACACTGCTTCAGTGGCTATGTTTACATGCACACCTTTTGTTTCAATCTGAATGAATTTATTCTGATTTATGAATCCGAACGTAGTGTTTACATGGATGATAAACAAAGTGATTGGGTTGATGTGATTGGCGCTGTTGGCAACTAACAACCAACTCTTGTTTGTTATTACTATTGTGTACTGTACCTACGTTCATTTTTGGCACTTCCTTGTCATTCGTTCATCAAATGTGCTTTATTTTTCGTGAAGCATTATTTTGTTGCGCTTTTGCTATGATAAATAGACATCCACTCTTGGATTGCGAGCGTAATGGAGGCCAGCTAGTGAGAGTCGCGCTAACAGCTGCTAGTTAATGCGGTGTTTAGCGCCATTGTTACTGCACTCAACTCACATGCAGGTGATCGGGGTTCGAGACTGACTCGAGCAGGGCTGTTAGGATTGGAGTCTGAGTTTTGGAGGCGAAGCATTGAAGAGAGGGGTGTGTTTGTTTGTGTTGATTTTCAAATATTAACATTGTCCAACAGCATTTTTGAAATGATTGTGGCTCAGATCAGATGTAAAAAAAATCTGATCTTGTGCAGATTTTTGTGTTTACACGTGAGCAAGTGCAAAAAAAAAATAATAATTGTGCCCATATAAACGCAGCCAATATGCACTCTGAGCAGTGTTGATTTAACACTGGGGATTTTGCTGTGTATATTTACAAATTGATATTTTGTCAATTTTGTTTCACACTCACAGATTGTCCAAAAAATGACCTCAGTGAGCTTTGCGGACCACATCAGGAGTAAGATTAAAGATGACATCAAACAAATGAGCTATGATGAGCAGGAGGACCTTAATGTGCCTGATGACCATGGCACATCTCACCTGTCTATTATCGCAGAAGATGGAAGTGCAGTGGCAGTCACCAGCAGTATCAATAACTAGTAAGAGAAATAAAGAGACAACGAGATCAGTGTTTCTTAATCCTGGTCTTGATCTAACACACCCATTTTCAGTTATTGAAACATAAAATCATCTCTAATAATATGAACTTAACATTACTTAGACTTAACATTAGACTATTCGCCTTCTGTTTAGTAGACTAATTTGCATAATTACTGAGGGGGAACACTAATAGGTCCAAGAACTGAACTCCCTTCCAACTGGCTTTAATAATATCAGACATTCTGTAAGTTGGCAGAGAGTTAGTAGAGTCGTTGGCTCTCGGGCAACTTTCAACATGTTTGATATTATCAGAGCCTTCATAGCCCAGAGGGAACAAATACCTCAAGCTCCTTTATATGGTGAGATGACTGTATGAACTACATTTTACTTTTTTGTGAGTTACACTTCTACACTTCTGTGTATGTTCACGAATTGCTCCTATTCTTATTTTTCTAGGGCTGCCCCCTAATAGTAGACTAAACATTAGTTGACGAGAAGAGGCTTAGTCGACCAAAATTGTATTAGTAGAATAGTCACACAAAAAAAATCCACAGTATGTGGCGAAGTCATGCAGTCTGTGAGGGACAGATCGTTAGCCAGCAGCCATGTCACCCTGTAGCCCAAGACTGGTCCCCACTGAAGCTGAGCAGGGCTGAGTCTGGTCAGTGTCTGGATGGGAGACTCCTGGGTAAACCAGGTTTCTGCTGGAACAGGTGTTAGTGAGGCCAGCAGGGGGCGCTCACCCTGTGCTCTGTGTGGGTCCTAACGCCCCAGTGTAGTGATGGGGACACTATACTGTCAAAGAGCACCGTCCTTCAGATGAGACGTTAAACCGAGGTCCTGACTCTCTGTGGTCATTAAAAATCCCAGGATGTCTTTCAAAAGAGTAGGAGTGTAATCCCGGTGTCCTGGACACATTTGCCCAGTGGCCTCTGTCCATCATGACGTGTGTGTGTGTGTGTGTGTGTGTGTGTGTGTGTGTGTGTGTGTGTGTGTGTGTGTGTGTTCTGGCGCACTATGGCTGCCGTCGCATCATCCAGGTGGTGCTGCACATTTGTGGTGGTTGAGGAGATTCCCCCCTTCTATGTAAAGCGCTTTGAGTGCCGAGAAAAGGGCTATATAAATGTAATGAATTATTATTATTATTATTATTATTATTATTATTATTATTATTATTAACAGCGGATCCTTGTGGTAATTACAAGAAATCCAAGCGTTCGCCTGGCATCCATTGCCTCAACAGAGTCATTAACGCACAGGCTTACAGGGGCCTACACTGGGGAGGGGCCTACTAGCTGCACCAAAATAATGTTTTTTTAAGAATTATTTTTTAAATATGGGAGATTACAGCAGTGACAACGGCATTCTATAACCCAACTCGCACTCGAACATTTTCAGGAATCACAACCGCATTTTCAGCGAAGCCCTGCAGTGTGAATGGAACCGCACTGTTTGTCTATTACAGAGGTCTTTAATCCTGCTCCTGGAGGGCCGCTGTCCTGCAGAGTTTAGTTCCAACCCTAATCAAACACACCTGAATCAGCTCATCAAGCTCTTCAGGATCACTTGAATATACAAAAGCAGGTGTGCTGAAGCAGGTTGGAACTAAACTCTGCAGGACAGCGGCCCTCCAGGAGCAGGATTGAAGACATCTGGTCTATTACATCATAGTGCAAGAGAGCCACTCTTTTATGAACACGGTAACTTACAGAAACATGGATATAATCTGCGTATCATGTGAAGGTTTTAGATCCAATCACTGTCTTCCACCAGAGTTCTTTCCGTGTGTTTTGTAGTCAGCGCATGACTAAAATGCTCCCCTCTCACTCAGGAATTAAAGGGTTATAGTTCACCCAAAAACTCTATCATTATTTCATGTCATTAAAAACCTGTAAGAGTTTTGTTCATTATCAGAACACAAATGAAGTTATTTTTAATGAAATCTGAGAGATTTCTACGCAACTTCCACTTTAGGGTCTTTCGCACCGGAGGAATATTTTCATAATTCCTAGAACTATTGGCAGTTCCCGGATTTTGACGTGTTTGCACCGCAGGAACTAGGAACGATTTTAGTTCTGTGAACTCCTTTTGGAGGAACTAATTTACTCCTACTTCAGAGTCGGTCTAAACCAGCACTGTAGGAACTATCCGTGACGGTAGTGTTCGCTGATTGGCCGAACACACGCGAAACGCCAGCACCCGTCAGGAGGAGTGAAAACAGTGCAGACGAACAGTTCTCTCTTCTCCTAGTGGATCAGACGCCTGAGGGATCAAAGACGGATATCGCGGGAATCACACTCTTACTGTGTTGCTAATAAAGTGGATGTAATTAAAGTTATGTTGCTTTTATAGGGGAATATATATAATGAACAAGACACCAAAAGTACTGTTATCTATTTCCATTCAAAAGACCATTTTTTCCATTTTTACTTTCATTACAGAGTTGTTATTATTTATTTTTATAAATATGACAACAATCACATGTAGAGATCGCACTGTCAGAGATTTTGGGAATATTCACACATAATTTATACACATAAATACATGATATCAGAGTTTTAAAATCAAACATTTTAAAAGAGGCCAATACATCAGGGTTGTTTAAACCAATGAGCATTAAGCTGTGTCGTCAGCGAGTCGTTTCCCATCATGCTTTTGATCATCAGTCAGTGGACAGCAACTGTGCGCGACTGCAGAATCCGACACGAACGCCTCGCCGTCGCCAGAGTTTTTAGACATACGTCAGCATGACATCAGAGAAAGGCGGACCACACTCACACACACTTCTAACCGGCATGAACTAACCCTTTAAAAACAACAGAATAAAATATAATACTTATTTTTTTAAGAAACTGCACTCTTCCATTCAAAAATATAGATTCGATTTTAATGCATAATAATTTTTTTTAAAAGATGTTAATGTAATTTTGGTGTCTATTTTTATGAAGCTCTGTTTCTTTGCTGTTCCTTTCAATCTTGATGTCTGGATATGTTTTGTGTTCTCACAGTTTTGGTTCTGGGGTGATGTCACGCTCAACAGGCATTATATTTAATGACCAACTGTGGGATTTCATTGAACCTGAGGTGATAAATAAAGTTAACAAAAACAACTTAATTAAACCAGGTAAAAAAAAAAAAAACTTGCATTCCTTGAGTTTAAATGATTTACAATATTAACTTTTTCCTCCCGTTGACTGAATTTTCCGTCATTTATGACTCAATGCTTCTCCGCCATTGATGGAATGTTCTGGCAATCCATGTCTTTAAAATTTTGTGAAAATGCTGGCAACTTAAAAAAAAACTGGTGGGGAAAGAGTTGAGTACAAGAAAAAACACCTACATGAATATAAATGTTCACATGCAAAATACTATTTGTTTTTACAAGGTAAAAGGCCACTTTCTTCAATGTGTCCCACAATAATATTGGACAAACACAGCGGACAAGTCAAAATGGTGGTTGGAGGTGCAGGTGGGACAAATATCACCACTGCAACTGCTCAGGTAACACAAAACTCTTAAGAGTTGAACAATTAAAGCATTGCTCTTTATATAACTTTATATAAAAGCAGCAGTATCAATATATTAACATTTGATAATTCTTAAGTACTATTCTGAACTTGAAAAACATTTGTTCTAAATTTGTCAAGGTTGGGGTAAAGGGAAGAGGCGAGGACTCGCAGAGTATGGGCTTTTATTTAATAAAAAACAAAACAAAAACAAACAAAAACTACCCTAAGGGGGAAAACAGGACCGGCTGCAGGACTTGACTTGACTAACAAGGCAGAGAAACACATGATAGAGAACATTTGAAGATGATCCATTTGTCCGGCGTCCCTCGCCCATACATAGAAAAACATAGAAAAACTTAGAAAATAGTTAACCGATTAAAGCCAGTTTTTATTAAATGCTGAGGCTCTCACTACCAGCCTGCACATCGTATGAGTAAACTATTAAATTTTTTATTTTTATTTCATTTTTATATAATTTTTGTATACATGTATATTTCTGGAATGTTGATGGGGGCGGCGCCCCAGCGCCCTCTATTGACGAGCCGCCACTGTGCCAATGGCTAAGGTTATGTGATCTAAAAAATAGACAATAGGTTTGTGTAGTATTTAAATCTTTTTGTCTTTAATCTAAAAACCTGTCTCTCTGATCTCAGGTGATCCTGAACTACCTGTTCTTTGACTATGACCTGCAGAAAGCTGTCACAGAACCCAGAGTTCAGATCACGCAACATGAGACAAATGTAGAAGATAACTTTGATCAGGTGGGATTCTTACACTTGAAAACAAACGTTTGTCATCTAAATTAGATTCACAAAGTCAGAAAAGTGATATACTAATTTTCTCTCTGTGTTGTATTATGAATGCAGAGAGTAATTGATGGCTTGAAGCTGAAGAGTCATAATATCCATCACAATACTTCATTATCAGTAGTCCAGGCGGTTGTTGGACAGCGGGACAAACTCTGTGCTGAGTCCGACTACAGGAAAGGAGGCTATCCTGCGGGATACTGAGCACTCCTGTGTTCAAACCAGCAGAAGTTAAACCGTTGACCAGTGACAGATCCAGACTTGTTTGTTGGGGTGTTTTATAGGTGCCAATTAAACTTGAGCAGGCAATGTGCCAAAAAACTATTCATAATATTGTTTCAGCCATCCTGATTTCAATATCCCACAGCTCATAAGAATGCTGCACATTTTATCAGTAGTATTACAGCTTTTCCATTTTTATTTAGCTTATCTATTGCTATCACTTGCATTTTGAAATCTGCTAAAAAATTAAAAGAAAAAAAAGTTCTCAATACACTGCAAAAAATGCTTTTCTTACTCAGTATTTTTGTCTCGTTTCCAGTCCAAATATCTAAATATTCTTAAATCAAGATGCAATTGCTAAAGTAGTAAAATGCTTGTTTTCTGGGGAAAAAAACATCTAAATGAAGTGAGTTTTTTCCTTTAAACTAGAAAAATGATCTGCCAATGGGGTGAGAAAATATACTTAAGATTATTTTTCTTTTGTTTTAAGCTTTATTGAAAAGAGTTTGATAGTTGTAAAGGAGTTATTGCAAATCAATAAAGTATCCTGTCAACTTTAACTTACTTTATAAAGTGTTGTTCTGTCAATGTGACATTGGTGAGTACCCAGCTAACAGAGTTTTGTTACGAGAACGTTCTCCAAATATTCAGTGTTTGTTCTGGAAACGTAAAAAATGTCCAGTTTTCTTGATGTTAGAGGAACGTGTTTTAAAACGTATGATGTTCCTCAAACATTATTTTACCTTAATTTTGATTAACAATTCAACATTTTAGGAATGTTGATTTGTAACATTCCAAGAACATAAACATGTCCAGTTTCCTGAATGTTAATAGAATGTTATTTAAAGGGTTAGTGTGAAGTTCCTGAAACATTCTCTCAATCATTCAAACACCTTCTGTGAAGAAACACTGCAAGAAAGAGAAATAAGAACACAAGAACTACAACTTTCTTCAGCCACAGCCTTAGATGAAACCAACCAAAGATAAAAGAAGACATTAAATCTCTGAAGATCTCAGCAGAGGATTAAACACAACTCCACAAACAGCATTACCAGCTTCACTTATTACTGACCAGATTGACTTTATTTCTGTCAGATGTCTACAGAAGTTCTTAACTGCAGACAAGTGCATAAAAACAGTAACAATGGTAAATATGAGTTTGCATGGAAGAAAATACACTTTTTTCACGCACTGATTTGTTTTTAGTGGACCAGGGGTGTATGCAATAACAGTTCCTGCTTATTTTGAGCCCTAGGGAAATAAGACATGTCGCTGTCTGGGTTTTGTCACTTCTGTCTAGTTTATATCTTGGTTTGGTGACAGAGCTCTGACATTCCCGGTGTGTCATGTGTTTGTGTATAGTCCTGTCTGTTGTGAGCACATGGCTTGTCGTGTATTTCCTTGTGCCATGTGCTCTCCTGTGATTGTCTAGCCCAGTGGTTCTCAACTCCAGTCCTTAGGACCCACTGCTCTGCACATTTTGTGTTTTACTGTTCGTCTCCTTATGTAACACACCTGATTCAGATCATCAGCTCGTTAGGAGAGACTCCATGATCTGAACTGAGTGTGTCAGATAAGAGAGACATACAAAATGTGCAGAGCAGCGGGTCCCGAGGACTGGAGTTGAGAACCACTGGTCTAGCCCCTCCCATCTTGTTATCTGATTATTGATTAATTTGCCCCACCTGACTTCCTCGTTACCCTCTTTTTCCTGTTTCCTGTTCCTGCCAGATGTCTGTCTCGTTCCCCCCCCCCCACGTGGAGTTTTTATTTGTAGTTTTGTTTCCTTTTTATTATTAATTAAAGATCCTTCTATTTCCTGCACTTGAATCCTCGCTTCACTATTTTACCATTCCGTGACAGAACGAACCAGCCATAATGGGGATTCAGCGGAAGAAGGACTCACGCCATCCACCAGTCTCCCCTGTCTCCTGCCCTCACTACGAACGCATAATGAAGTTCAGGAACTTAACTTCCCTCCGTCAACAGGACGTGAGGGAGTTTGCCCTGAGGTTCAGCGCGGCTGCAGAGGGGCTGAGGCTTGGGGATGCGGCTCTGAAGGACTTGTTTAATTATGCCCTTGATGAGCCCAGCAACTACTGGAGGATGAGAGTGCTGAAGCATTAAAACATAAAAATAGATCCTTAATTTCTTTACCATTTAACAGTGTGCTTTGCTATTTCACCAGTCAGTCGTGGAAGTCTGATGGTTGAAAGCTTCAGGAAACATTGCCTATGCCAGGATCCACCGGGAGCCTTGAGGAGAATTTATGTAAAAGGAGCTCGTCGTCTGAAGCCCGAGAATGCACGCAAAATGTTTTAACTGAATGGTTGAACAGAAGTTGAAACAGTTAAACTACTGAATCCGTCAATTTTAAACCTGCAGTCCATAGTTTTTCCTCTTTGTCGCCATCTCTGTTCGAAATCTGCAATTGCAGTTATTCACGGAATTATCAACTTTACATAGGTTGTGCCTCGGCACGGCACAGCGCGGATGAATCCAATGGCCCGGTTGCAGTCTGTTTTTTTCTATTGCCGATCCGAAGTCTTTTGCGTTTTACAGCGGGTGAATCTCCAGTTGTCACTGGTGATTGTCGTTTGAAACTTTCTGGATCCGCCAATATCAAATTGATAAGTTTAATTATATCAAGTGCTGTGAGAAAAGGTAATAAATCTCCAGCTCCAACATCCTCACACTCGTAGCCTACTAGCCGAGACTCTTCTTTATGTGTACAGATGTGACGTAATGACGCAAAGACATGCTCGAATTTCCCGCTGAAATCCACCAGAACCACTGGAATTAACAACATTATTGCAAGCTTACCGTTTCGAATCGAGCTACGGCAAGCAGAGAGTTTTGAACACTGGCTGGTTGTGTACTTGCTCAAAAAATTATTTAGGATACTTTTTAACCCAAAGAAGTTACGGACTGCAGCTTTAAATTGATAAATTAAATATTAAAGTCTCATAAAAGTCAAATAAGCTGTGTGTTCAGACGTGAAACTCACACAGTTGTGGTCCAGTCAGCACTGTATTCAGGGGCACTCACTTAATAAGATGTGTTTTATTTTGTTTGTTTTTTGGTGTTGGTTTGTTTTGCTTTTCTAGAGTGACTTTTGTTAGACTGTTTTTCCAAAACCTGAACTCGCCTCACTTCCGACAAAAATGTTCAGTGACTGTGATGATGATCAGCAAAACAAGGGAGATGATTACACTAAACACTGCGAGAGAGACCAAAAACAAGGGTGCATTCTGCTTAACAGGGTCCCTACGCAGTGTTCACTGCTCCCTACTCCCTGTGCATCTGTTAAAGTCCACTTCACAAGACAAATGTGTGAATTCAGAACACTTTCAACATCAGGCAACACTTGAGAGGAGTTTAAGGTATGATGACATAATATAGGCCTGCTTATGTTATATGTAATATCATAATTACCATACGTTCATGCAATATACGTAGGCTAATAGTCTACATCCATGTGTATTTATATAACTAAAAATGTATTATTAATTAGTTAATATATCAAACTTGAAGCTGATCTAAATGATAATAATAATAATAATAATAATAATAATAATAATATGTTACATTTATATAGCGCTTTTCTAGGTAGGCTTCTCTAAGCTCTTTTACATAAATAGATAAATGCTGCTATGTTAAATATTTAAAAAAAAAAATAGTTTACAATTTTACTCAGCTTTTGATTTTCCTGCTCCAAATGGTTGGAATGTGCAACAAAAGTAAATGAAATTAGAGTAATTTATTTCAGTCTCTGCATTAAAAAAACTACTAGGGAGTGTTTTTATCACAGCTTGTAAACGTTTAAAATGAATATGTGTGTGTTGTAATGTATGTTTGTATGTCTTTCAGGAAATTGTAACTCTCCTGCCAGGCTGTTGAAAATAAGAACTTGTTCTTAAGTGGCTTGCCTGGTTAAATAAAGGTTAATCCAAAATGTGTCTATGTAATTTATTTATTCTTTTATCTTATTTAAACATATTCACGATAGTTGCATTGTAACAGTCGCGTGTCGCGCACTTCCTTCCCGTGTTTATTTGACTGAAACTGATCGCGCAGTGACAGGTATTCTCCTCTCCGCTTCAGATGTAGTGATGCAGTGATGTGCCCTTGTACCCTATGCAGTGTGCAGTGCCCTACGAGCTCGAGCTGAACACGCACACGGACTGGGGCTCACTCAAGATGGCGGAGCACCCTATGAAGTGCACTTCGCAGAGCACAGGCGTCAATGGAACACACTTCATATCACCTAGACCAGAAAACAACAGTAAAAGAAGAAACGGAAGAGACGGTCCTGAGATATAAACAAAACACACCTAGTGTATTTAACTTCGGTATATGCTGTGGTAAGTTCAGAAGTTAAGTTAATGTCTGTAATATACGCCGAGGTTTCTTTACTTCCTTACAGAGGATTTCAAACGGGACAATTGAAAATGCAAATAGCTAATGGAAACATCCTCCGTTAAACTAATTTAAGTAAATCGCTTTTAATATTTAGAAAGATGACTCTGATTAAATATTTAGACTAAAAGCATTGGTGAATTTTGTTTAAAAGTTGGGTGGTGCAGGAGTTTGAGTTTAATTTATCGACACAAGTCATGATTTTATGTAATAGTTTCATCCTTGTATATACTGCAATACATTGTAGCCTATGATATTCTTATCAGTCAGTGAATAAATACATAGGTGAAACTCGAAAAATTAGAATATCGTGCAAAAGTTAATGTATTTCAGTAATTCAAATTAAAAGGTGAAACTAATACAGTATATAACTATATACATATGCATGATCATACTTTTCAGAGGGCCGACATTTCTGTATTTAAAATTCTTTTTTTTTTTTTATTGATTTCATGTAATATTCTAATTTTCTGAGGTTTTGAATTTGGGGTTTTCATAAGCTGTAAGCATAATCAACAAAATTATAACTTTTGCACGATATTCTAATTTTTCAAGTTTCACCTGTATCCGCGTGTAATGCTGGTAATGGCCTTGTGGTTGAACTACTAGCTGTGCCTGAGACTGGGTTCTAATCGGCCCTCGAATAGTTTATTTTTATTTTCTCATTAAAACCAAAGATTTTTTGTTATTTTTATCTTTGGTTTTTAAAATATTATTTAAAAAAACGTTGGTTTTACCGACAAAGATGCGTCCTATATCTACTGCTCTGCGCTGTGAGAGGGATGTGGGACACGAGCAGAGACACTTATTCTCTTTTCTAACATCTTCATGTTTTCTCCTGATGTTCCAAGAATCTGATACTTGTTGTAAAATGCCTGAAGAGCGAATTTTATCTTCTGCAGGTCAAGACATTAAGACGGTTTGATTTTGTGCTGCCAGAGAAAGCGAAACTAAAATCGCAGCGTGTGTGAAATGTGCTAAATGAACTTGACGCGCCTTACCATAATAACAAGCACAAACTGTGGTAAATAGAATTTGATGTGCAAGCAAAAAGGTATCAGGTCTTTTATATTGGCATTTTACTGTGATTTTACTGGTAAAAAAAACAAAAAACGCTGAAGGACAAATTAAAAGCGAACCAAAGGAAGAAACGTTTATAATCCCCTGTGAAAATCTTCTTCTTCTTTTTTTTCTTCTTCTTCTTCTTCTTCTTAACCTTTATTTAACTAGGAAAATCACATTGAGGTTAAAACCTCTTTTACAAGTGGGACCTAGACAAGACAGGGTCAGATAGCAGGATTAAACAGATAACAAGCAACAAGGAACCAAACGCAACATCATCATTAGACAACAGCAAACACAGAAAAACAAGTCACCACAACACGATGTTATACAACACCGAAACACAGCATAACAACACAAACATATAGGTATTTCATAATACCCTACATGGTACTGTTTGCATAAATAACATTATTTGATCATAGGTTTAGTAAGGAGTTAAGTGGTGATAGAATTAGAAAAGCAGCTGCAATTAGCAGTAACCACCTCCTTTATTCTATGTTTAAAATCATTTAGAGAGATGAGGGATTGTAGTTTGAGTTTAGTCTGTACATCATTCCAAGACCAAGGGCCATAATGGAACAAGCTTAGCTTTCCAGCCTCTGTTCTAATAGCAGGCACTTTGAACTGCAGCCAGTTCTGTGACCTGAGATTATGACAACTTCGATATAATAAACATTTCCTATTTAAATAATTTGGAAGTTTTCCTAAAATGACGTTATAAATTAAAATATACCAGTGTTCAAGCCTTCGCAGATGAAGAGATGACCATCCTACCAAACTATACAATATACAATGATGTGTCCTAAAACATATCTAAGAGCTGAATGATAAAGGTGGTCCAGTTTGGACAAAGTGGACAAAGAGGCAAACCTATAGATTGTATCCCCATAATCTATCTGTAACAGAAATAGGCCAGCAACTAAACGTTTTCGTGAAGCCAAGGAGAAGCAGGACTTTAGCCTATACAGAAAACCCAATGTGAATTTTAATTTCTTTGCAAGATAATCAACATGGTATTTAAAATTAAGTTTTTTGTCCATCCAAATTCCCAGATATTTATAATTATCTACAGACTGGATACAGACTCCATCCAGTGAAGCGATGGAGAGAGGTGGCAACTTTAATCGCCCCGTATTAAAAACCATAACTTTAGTTTTATGTGGGTTTAACAGCAGCTTCAAATCTATTAGCGCATGTTGCAGTGTGTCAAAATCTGCTTGCACATTTGCAAAGGCCAACTCAGCTGTGGGGGCACAGGAGTACAGAACTGTGTCGTCTGCATACAGATGATACTTACAAAATTTAAAATTATCACAAATATTATTGATATAAATTAGGAAAAGCAAGGGTCCCAAGACTGAACCTTGTGGAACACCCTTCGTAACAAAGACTGGGTTTGACAATTCATTTCCATTTTTAACCATTTGTGAACGATTGGACAAATAGCTATGAAACCATTTGACCACATTACATCCAATGCCAGATCTCAGCAAGGTGTTAACAAGCAATGGATGGTCCACAGTATCAAAAGCCTTTGTGAGGTCTATGAACAGAGAAACACAAATACATTTTTTATCTATAGCCTCTTTGAGGTCATCCATGACTTTTAACGTGGCAGTTATTGTACTATGCCCTGACCGGAACCCAGATTGCATATCATTTAAAATGTTATGCGAGTGCAAGTATGATTTAAGTTGGATGGCAACTAATGACTCCAAAATTTTTGAAAGAACAGAAAGATTGGAGATCGGTCTGAAATTGTTCATATCATATCAATCGCCAGCTTTGAATAGGGGTGTAATATAAGCTTGCTTCCAGATGGTTGGAACCTGGTTAAAACATAATGTCATGTTAAAAATATGAGTAATAGGCTCAGCTATGACCGGAGCAGCCACCTTTAACAGAAAGGGATCCAGACCATCAGGTCCAGGCGCCTTTTTAGGGTCTATTGAATTTAGTAATTGCAGAACATCTTGAACTTGAAATGCTTCAAAGTTAAATGAGAAAGCAGAGGATGAGGATGTACTAGATAGCAAAAAACATTTTGAACGATCAACTGAGATTGATGGAAGCTGCTGATCAAATAAATGACCTGCCTTCTCAAAATGATCGTTAAAAGCATTTAATATGTCGTTTTTATCTGTGATAGTTACATTTCCAATATTCAATTGTTGTGGAAAGTCTGAAGCTTTTTTGTTCTGCAATACTTTAATTGTTTTCCAGAATTTAGATGGATTATTAAAATTATCATTAATTGAGGTAAGATAATAATTTGATTTAGAGGTCCGAATGGCTGAGGTACATTTATTTCTCAAAGTTCTGAAGAGTTGCCAATCTACATTACTCCTGGGGGCTGTTCCATAAACCAAGATTAGAGTATAAGCCAGGCTTATTTCGGTTAGTCAGGCTTATTTTTGGTAGATTCGGTTTCATAAATCAAACTTAAAAAAGTTCAAACTCAGTTACCTTGGCAACTTATTCTGGGAAACTAGCCTGGTCCAGGGCAGGCTAACTGTCAGGCTAAGCCTCAGTTGTTACACAGATCCTCAACACTGACCGACAAGAACACAATGATATTACCA
The DNA here is from genome assembly GCA_030770095.1 of Gila robusta. NCBI lineage: Eukaryota > Metazoa > Chordata > Actinopteri > Cypriniformes > Leuciscidae > Gila > Gila robusta. The sequence continues at coordinate 271,818 of JAVALU010001534.1, read as the reverse complement.
CTGACAGTCTCTAATACCATTATTGGACTTTATAAATACACAGTATACAGAAAATCAACTTAAATAAGGCTACAATATAGACACATATATAAGGCGTTTTAAAGTTGTCCGTTTAGGACATGTCATTTTTGTAATAAAGACATTTTAATTAAGGAGTGCCTCGGTTATCAGAGAATTCTTTCTCTACACTGTCTCTTATATATATATATATATATATATATATATATATATATATATATATTATGTACTTTATTATGTCTTTCAATTCAAACACAATTTAACACAATTATACAAATGGACAGTTCCTTTAAAGACATCATATTTTCCCCCAATAAATATTCCTTATTTTTCCTTCTACTTTTTTTTCTTTTGTGATAATACCAACACATACATATAAATAAAACAATAAATAAATATTAATAAAAATATAACATTCACATATATCAAACTCTTATAATGAATGACACATAATTCCTAATAGTTATTCAAGTAATATTATTTAAATATCAAATATTCAATATTAAATAAGTAAATAAATAAAATAACAAATAACTAGAAATAAAAGGGAAGGTTACATAAAAATGTAGTTAATGTAGGCCAATATATATTCCTTTATTTTATGGAATATTCTTTGATTTTAGAGTTGCACATAATCTTTTCAAAATGTATACATTTGTTCTTAATTTAATGTTATCCTCTCCATAATGTACTTTAGAAACTAAATCTAACCACTCATTTAAAACTGGGGATTCTTGCTTTCTCAAAAAAATTATTGCATTAAAAGCTGTAATTCTCAGCATTCTAAATAAGTATATATCATCTTTATAAAGTAGCATAGGTCCTATACCCAAAACTATATTTTGTATCTTTATATATTTAGTTTCTTAAAAAAAATCTTCCCTGAATTAGGCTACTTCTGTTCAATTTCTCTTTTTTATTAGAAGTATAAAATATATGAGTGTAATGAGCTAGAAGTTCACTGCAACTTATCCAACATCCTAAAGAGAAATTATTATAATTAGAAGATATTTCTAGTGTTATAAAATATCGGATATTAATTTTCCAAGCAAAATGTATATTTTAGTCAGAATTATTGCGCTCCTATTTGGCGCGCATGCGCGCAGCAGCGCTCGTTCAATATGAAGATTAGCAGCAAAATGGATACATTTGCACGACTTTCTAACATTTACAGATGGAGAATATAACTGTAAAATGTAATTTTTGCACTGAGGGGGGAAAAAAACATGTCACAAACACATAAAACAGCACAAAATATACGCTGTTTGATGGTGGATCGATTTGATCCACGATCGACCTTAGGGCTGCTTCAGAAACGCGTGCACACGCAATTATCTAGACTAGATAAACCTGGATCAAATTAGTGAGATTGCGTGAACTTCAATTACCTTTTATGGAACCACTTTAGCCTCAACTTATTTGTTAGGCTCATTCAAGTCCGGTTTTGGAGTTTAATCCCCGCTTTTCTAAGCTTCATTTATGGAACAGCCCCCTGGTCCTCCTAGCTAGGGACCACTGTTTATTTCTTGATTGAATTAACTGGGCTAGTTCTTGAGAAAACCAAGGATTATACCTGTTCTTTATTCTATGCTTTTTGAAAGGAGCGTGTTTATTTGCGATCAATAGAAATTGTTGCTGAAAAATTGTTGTCATCTACGGTAGGAATCAGTATAACACGATCCCAATTTAGTCTTGCCAAATCAGATAAAAATGCCTGCTCTGAGAAGTGTTTAAAATAGCGTCTTAAAACAGTGAGACCCTTAAGTTTAGGTGTTTTGGTGTTTCTCACACATCCTATTACACAATGGTCACTCATATCATTTGCGAACACACCTATTGCTGTGTATTTATGAGCCCTGTAGGTGAGAATGACATCCAACAGGGTGTCACTATTAAGCTTAGGTGGATTTAGTCTGGTGGGGCTGTAAATAAGTTGTACTAAGTTTAAAGAATTACAGACCTGCTTAAAATTATCTGATTTGTCACTGAGCCAATCCCAATTTAAGTCACCAAATAAAATTATTTCGGAATTATTTAACCTAGACAACACTTCAGTTAGAGTCGACAATGTTTCATTAACAGCAGAAGGAGGCCTATAGCAACCAATGATAGTAAATGGAGCATTTGCTACCTTAATGTCTAAGGCAATAAGTTCAAACTGTTTTGGGATTGACTGGGAAAGTAAAACAGACGCAGGAAATTTTTGAGATACATAAATAGCTACACCTCCTGCACGCCCTTTCCGATCTGTTCTATAAACATTATAACCACCAACACAAATAACATCATCAGGAACAGAGGGTTTAAGCCAAGTTTCAGAGATCACAACAATATCTGGATTAGCAGACATGAACCACGTTTTCAATAAATCCAGTTTAGGTAATAAACTTCTAGCGTTCTTGTGTAGAAAACCAATTCCATGCCTATTAGCAAATTCAGTAGGCGTTGAAAGATGATGTAAATTTAATGAATTGGACAGGGGGCCCGGGTTTACATTAACATTGCCAGAGACAAATAAAAGCAATAAAATCAATGTTCGTGAAAGGGACTTATTAACATTTAAAGAAGATTTGTGATCGAAAGGGAAATCCTTGGGCAGCCGTAAGAAATAACTGTTTCAAACGCCAGCAAGGCATGAGGGAAAACGTTCCTTATATGATCAATTATTAATACATTGAGAAGTTGATTTGTGGTAAAATTAGTCGCGAATTGCCGACTCAATGGAAGATCATAAACCTCCATAGAGAATGAACGATGTATACAGCAATGACATGACAGTGGCATACATGCAAGGCAAACAAATAAAATAAGTACGATCATAAATTTGACAGTCATTGTTAAAATCCAAAAATATCACATCCAACGTCCAGAGAGAAAAAAGGAAATCGCAGCAGAGGGTGAGAAGGAAGTGAAGCAGTCACCTGAGATTTATATCCAGCGCTAAGCCTCCAACGCCCCACGCCCGGAGTCAACACACAAATGCACAGCGGCCTCGGAACAGAAGGCGTAGTTGCTCTGGCAGATCCTTTAAGTCCTGCGATTGAAATCCCGCGATGGGCCAGCTCAAATGTAAGGTCTATCAGTCAGATGAACAAAAAGTCCTCCAACTCTTTTGCTGCTCGCACCGTCAGAGACGACCATCTGCAGCCACTATCAAAGAACCATCCTTGGAGTTGTTATGGGTGCACCCGGAATTTGCTCAGCCGGCTGACCCACTCAGCGCACGTTGTCACCCTGGCCGAACCCTCGACTGATGAAATTACTCCTTAATTTCAACAATAAAACTACAATTCGCCAACTCTCCAAAAGACCCTCAAGATATAAAAACGTTTAAAATTGCTTAAAACCCGAGAATAAACCCAAGACAGGACTCCCAAAAAACAGACACGCACACCAAACTGCTATCGCACCGCCATCTTGAATGTCAGGCGTAGTGAATGGGCGAAAATGGTAGAAAATGGGCGAGGCGTGAGTGAAGATTTGGGAAAAGAAACAAGATATCCCATGTCCAATATAATATTGTTAAATTCGCTGATAATTGGGTGACCAGATTGCAAAACATAATACAAAGCCGACCAGGGCGGTGCCAGAGAATTTTTATCACAGGTGCTGAGGGGGTGCTAGATCATTGACAGGGGGACCTGCGCAATTATATAGCCTATATATTATGTATAAATACTATTGATGATTGAGTAAAACTTGGCCACTCAATATTTAATATTCAATTATTTTAATTATCACAATTAAAGTTTTAATTTTACTAAATTGAACAAGCACAACATTCAGCATTTAATTAAATATTCTTAAAGATTTTGTTATTTCGACATAATATGTGTGCGTGCAACAAGCAGGATGTGCATTTGTAAATCTGGTGACGCGTGCATTGACTTTTATTAATAAACTAGTGTTTTCTGTGTCAGTGTCGGCTGCAAAGATGAAGTTAACGATCGCTATCTCCGTAGTGAATGCCCTAGAGAGAAATGCACATAATGGATTACATAATCAGAGAGTAGCCTATTTCTTTTCGTTTTGAATTGTTTCGTTTAAAGACATTTCAAGCTTTCTATAGATATATTTCTCATGTCTGTGAGGCATACGCTGAGTTTCGGTTAATTTATATTGAGATGTGCTCCAGTACACGAGCAATACAAGTGACGCGCCGGCGCCTCCATGTCATGATTATATTGTCTGCTATATTTGCTTCTTATTTATTAAATCCAGGCAATTGGTTGATGAAAATGTATTAGAAATAAGATACAATTTATACAAAACAAAATTCATTTTTAATAAAGGCTTTCTACAAAACAAAACTTAATGAAGTGATCAAAATAATATCTGACCCACTTCATGTCTCCCGATATATTGCACATCCTATCTTACTCATGTTGTTCACTTTTCATAATCAACATAGATGGAAAAAAAAACATTATAATATTTTAACAAATATGAAACTAAATGCGCTTATTAAATGGCTACAACACGTATGTAGGCCTACAGACTCTCATTCACATTCACATTCATACACATTCATTTAATTCTGAATTTTGTGCACATAAGTTGAAAGGCATTTTTGTGCATAGTAAAACATATCTGCAACATTTATCAAGTTCACGGATAATTGTGCGTGCATTTAGCCTATTAATCATTATGATACTAAAATCATAATAAAGTTTGCTATACTATGTACAAAAAATCAGATGAGCCCAGAATATGAACGCAACGTGTTTAATTATTAAGCATTACATACATTAAGCATACACACTTGACACATTAAGCATTTTCCTCTTATAGAAAACCATTATAAGAACGCTTGGCTTAATGCAGATTGGAATGTCCCAGCAGTTATTATGTCGAAATAACTAGATATTATGTCGAAATAACGACTTAATATCTTGAAATAACAAGATACGTTTTTTTTTCTTCACCAAGTGGTTCAGGGCTTCCATAGAATACAGCCTGAATATAATTGCTTCCAGAAATTATTTTTGGGGGTGCTATCGGGGTGCTTTGGTCTTTGTTGGGGGTGCTGAAGCACTGCTAGCTCCTCCCTAGCGCCGCCCAAGGCTTAAATGTATGGGCTCACGTGACGTAGGCTACCTCTCTCATTCGGCACGAATCCATATGTTTTCATGGCTGGAATGTGACATTTAATTGTTAACCTATTATTTCTTCTGTAAACAAAGCTTTCTGCTTCACTCGTGTCATAATATTCACGTAAAACAGCATTCAAGTACAAAACGATGTGTTTGGTGGACCAGCACCGGTGCTACTCAGCGCTACCACTGCAGTGATGATCCGGTCTCAAGTTTACCGGCACTTATGGAACTTAAAAAGTACTGTTTTAATCCAGGAATCTGAGAGATGAAACTGTAAATTTGTTTTTATTGTGCTTTTAGGATAATTAACAGATAAATGTCTTAAATCAAGAGAAAGAGGAGGGGAACACACCTCTAAAATGCATCAGTGTGAGGAGAGAGAGGAGGACCTGAAGGAGAAAGAAGAGTATGGTGCAGGACCTAGCTGTGTGTCAATGAAGAGTGATCAGTCCATGCGCAACCCCATCACTTTCAGGTACAGTACCATACCCAGGAATGCATTTAGCAAATGCTTCAAAACTATTTACAGTGCATTCAAGCTACCCAGTACAACTTGCTGGGACAACAGATGAATAGTAGGTAGGTGAATGTAGTTGTTTTCACAATATATATTGTTTTAAAGAATCTTCACAGAAGCCTATGCCTTATTGTCTTAAAGGTAATGCCTTAATGCTATGTTTCTTAATTCCAGTCCTCGGGACCTCCCAGGATGTTTTAGACGTCTCACAGATTAAAACACCTTTTCAGCTAATCGACTTGATAGTGTGTTAAACAGGGAGACTAAAACAGATTAGTAGGTGGGTGCCAAGGACTGGAATTGAGAAACAATTCATTATTGTATGCCTTAAAGTATGTTTAATGTCTCCAGTGAACAGACAAAGGTAACTGTGGCAATGAAAAAACACTGTAAGAGACTGCTTACATTTGGTATTAAGATTTGTCAGGAAGTATTTTAACAGTTAGGAAAATAATGAAATTGTAAGGATGGTGATTAGTTGAATTACATAATTAAACTACATGAAACCAATTCAAAAATGTTAAATACACAAAATCAATTGCTCAAAGATGAATATAAGCGTGACATATGCATTTTGTCACTCTTTTGAACCTTTATTATAATATAAGTTGTGAGATTGAAACCATTTTAACAATCACCTTTATTTTTTACATCCAGATCACTGATCATTGCTCCCATATTATTCAATTGAATATTGATACATCTGATACTCCTATCTCCATTGCTGAGTGGAGGGAGTTAGAAGCCATCACCTCATCAGCTCTAAAACATATTATACAGCAACTAAAATCTACTTTTTGTCCTATTGATGTAATTCCCAGTCATTTTTTTCCACAAGCAAATCTCTGACTATCTATCACCCAGCTTAATATTATCAGCAGCATGCATAGCACTTCCTCACGGTTATGTTGTGAATCTTAATTTAGTCACAAATAATGTAAACCTCAGCAGCATGCATTGTAATTCCTGACGGTAATGTAGCGAATAATATTAACATCAGTAGCATGCAAAGCAGACATTACATGAATAAAGTTAAAGTCTCGCTTAAGATCGTCTTGGTATGAGTCATGCATTTGGCTAATGAGTTGATCATGCAATGCGAGCATTATTGTTCTTAATATGCAATACAAATAGGCCTATATTAAACTATCAAAATAAGGAAATAAGCAAGCAGCTGGCTGCATTTTCCAGCAGAAATAGTTGAGCATACTATTCCAACTACATGTTAAACAGCAATGTATGCTAGAGCAGAATACTTTTTGTTAACTTATTAGTAGGTTAAAGGTAAATATTTTCACAGCGATTACGTTGATGAACGATACCTACCTCATTCTACTACTGAAAGCATGAAGCAGTATTTCACGTCTCAACCTAAACCTCATGCAAAAAACCTCCAAAGGGCAATGTTTATAAGCATGCGGAAACCAATAGCTGCGTTTATGTTTACTTCATATATAAAAATAAGTAAATAGATCAAATAAAATAGCAGAATACAGTCGTCTTAGCGCTATAATGAAAATAAATTAAATGGTAAGAGGATAATGACAATTATTGAATGATAGCCTATTTGCTCAGGTGGTTGGTGGGAGTTATTTTCTTCATCTCTATCGGCTTGCAACGTGATATCCTGTTTGTTAACTGCACACATAGTGCGGGTTTCTACCTAGGTAAGTTTGAGCTATATTGGCTCAGGCACACATCGCTATTTAGTTCATTAGTTAAATAAACCTACGGGTACGGCACCCAGGTTCACATTGCTAAGCCACTAGTTAATTTCTTGGGGCTTCACTAACCCAGACACATTTTAAGTCGAGTCACTAGTTTTAAGCTATCTGGTCAAGTGACCAGGTACACACAGCAATAGTCCACTAGCGTTAAGCCATTAGCCAAAGCAGGTCCAGGAACACATTGTCAGGGTTTGGGTTGATGAAAGTAGCGTGGACTCAAAAGCTGAGTGATGGGCTTTTATTAAGCATAAAATAAAACAAAAACTACCCCGTGGGGGAAACAAGACTGGCAGCAAGAGTTTACAAGAACTGCAAACACAAGGAAAATTATTAGGGAAGCAAACAAAAGAGGGTAATGAGGGAAGGCAGGTGGGGCAAATGAATCAATAATCAGGTAACAAGATGGACGGGTTAGACAATCGACAGGAGAGCACAAGGACACATACATGTCAAGCCATGTGCTCACACCAAACATGACTAAAACACAAGCACATGGCCAGTAAAACAAACTAATCACAAGCCATGTGCTAACACAAAACGAGACATGAACATGCAGCTAACGAGAACACTCATAAGCCACGTGTTCACACAAAACATGGCAAAATGAAAGCACACAGCTAGCGTTAAACACAAGCTGCGTGCTACACAGTACAAGACAAAACAAAACAGGAGTGTCAGGGCTCTGTCACAAAACCAAGAAATAGACCAGACAGAACCCTGACACACAGGCTGCGTTTACACTTGGCATTAACATGCGATCACCGTGATACTCAAGCAGATCGGATCATTAGCCAATCAGGACATGGCGCGTTTACATTTGTTCACATTAAGTAGCCTCTGTATCTGGATAACCAATCGGATTTCTGTTTCCTGCATAGGCTAATATTTAAATTAGGTCTGTGGCACGACACCAGATTAAGAGTAAAGATTAAACAATGTACCAATTGCTTTCACTCACTCACTTTACTTTCCTGTGCAATCTCCAGTCTTAGATCAAATTACGTTTTTTGAACAAAGAAATAGGCCTACTTCCAGAGTTGATCATACAAAAATAACTGGGTTGATCATGTTAAACAAGTCACATCATCGATCATCTGGGTTTAAGATTATAGTGTGCAATGACTATATTGACAGAAATGGGAGATTGATAAACATGCTGAAACAATAAAAACATTAAACATTTTAAAAGATTAAAAAATTTCGATGCCGATTATTCCTCTGGCAAAGCAGCGTGAAGCTCTTCATTACCCCCTGGGGTCGGCAAACGCGCCGGTGCGTTTTGCTCGATTTTTTTCACATAGCAGCAAAATAGACTTAAAATACTCCGTCATTTTTGGTCATACAGACTTAAGAAATATGAAAAAAATAAACTGTTAAATGTCTTCTTTTGAAGAAATGTCTTCTTTTTTTCTTGTCCACTTACAATCGAAAAAAAAACATTGTGCTTTTGTAAAATAAAGAAAATAAACAGGGTGTGCTTTCTGGCCCTCTGTCTCCGTGAACCTTTTTTCTGGAGCACGTCTCTAAATTTAAACAAAACTCAGTGAATAAAATTCACCCAGGCATGAGCAATATATCTTTATAATCATTTAAGTGTGTACTTTTAAATGATCTAATTCATAACAAAAACAAATATTCTCTGTTTATGTAATCTATATGAAAAGAGAGAGATGTCAGTCGTTCTCATTTCAGCTCATTATAGCTTATTATCTTTTAAGAGTACACGCTATTCAAACGCAAATGATCTGAGGCGATCCATGCAAACGTGTCCACGCCCAACTCGATAAAACACACCAAGTTTAATCAGATTACAGTAGCCTACTTTATGTCATCTTGCGAGGCTGTGAGGAATAACGCTCTGTCGCTCCCCACATTCCTCACTCATTCTAAGTTAGTATTTTGACAATCACGTCTTTTCGAACGGAGAGATATATGAATTATCAGACCCCTATTAAATCTATATTCCATCTAGCTAGTATTAATAATAGATGTTAAAAAACACGGTCACCTTTCGTTAATAATTATAAATGTGAATTTACATTATACTATACATGAGAGCTAGTCCGTCTGCGTTTTACACATGACATCGGATAGATATAGTTAGCTGAATGGGTGCTAGAGATGCGCGGTTGGCGGTTACAGCCGCGGACTCCGCGGATAAACTGCGGATCGGGCGGATAACGTGACGAAAAAAATTATTTTAATTAAATTCGGACGGGTGGCGAGCGGTTTCTAGTCTCGCGGCTGTCATCAGCAGCGCCTTGTATCGCCCAATCAGCGGATGGCGGGCGGGTGCGGTTTTGAAAATTGGTCAAAAACGTTGGTGCGGATGGATGGCGGACGGATGATGAGTTTTGTGATGCGGTTGCGGATGAAATAATAGCCTATCCGCGCATCTCTAATGGGTGCATACCTGTTTATTAGAATGCAAGCGAGATCGGCATCTCTCTGCAGTTGTAGCTTATCACGAAGCTCTCTCCATCTTGTAAATGCAACTCCAATGTTAACCCGAGTCATGTTTCTTCTCCTGTCCTAAACCCTTCTCGGGTCATTTCTTTCACCCGTACGTTTGCGCTTCACAGAGCTGGCTCCAGCAGCAGGCAAAGCATACTCGTGGTCCATATTGATTGAGGTATAATAGTCTCGGTCAAGTTCGCCGGGTTCCGCAGGAAGTTAGAGAAACTAGAGGAGTCAAAGGTTATATGACGCCATAGATGGGCGACGAAACGGAAATAAAGAAACGGGACGTGTCTTCGAGTTAAACTATAAATTTCTCCGGATTTGAAAGTTGGTGGAAACTGTCGGGATAATGTAAGTACACAACTAAAAAAAAATATATAACATAGATACAGTTATTTTTGCTATTTTTAAAGCAGAAAAATTACATATTGTGCCTTTAACATTTAGGTGTAACATTTAATATTTAGATTTAACTATTTAAAATGTCTCTAAGTTGACAAATATTGTTGTAAATGTGCTAAAAGTGACCGTCAAAAATTCATACCAGTTTTTTAAACATTGTTTGAAGCTAAATGTGACAAAATGTTGCTGTTATTTTCAGCGTGAGCCACTTTACAAACGGCGCCCCATACAATAGCAGCATGTTGAAATTATGTGCCAAAATGCGTTTTCTATTAGGCTACAATGAAAATATTGTACTGTAGCCTATCAGATAAGGTCAGGTTTGCCGAAGTGCGTTTAATTTAGGCTATTTATTTATTTTTGTCCCTGCGCGCCGATCGGAGACGGAGTTCACTGCTGATATTCTGAGAGCTTTCTAGTCTCGCGGCTGTCATCAGCAGCGCCTTGTATCGCCCAATCAGCGGATTGCGGGCGGGTGCGGTTTTAAAAATTGGTCAAAAACGTTGGTGCGGATGGATGGCGGACGGATGATGAGTTTTGTGATGTGGTTGCGGATGAAATAATAGCCCATCCGCGCATCTCTATTGTATAGCACCAGTATGTTTTCATGCTCACAGCAGCATACACATTTTGTCTGTATTGTTCATCTTCTCGTTCCAGCTTTGTTGGGGGTAATTGATATATTTTATTTGTGCAGCAGCAGTATGTCTTACATACTCACAGCAGTGTGTCTGCATATGTATTGGCAGTAGCAAGTTCCTGTACTTGCTCTGCAACAACAGCAATAATCAACAGCAGCAGCAGCAATTCAGCAGCAGCATCCAAAGCAGGCCAAATACATTAACATCATCATATCCATAATCATGCTAAAAATATCACGAGAGTTGTCATGATAGAAATGCCTAAGTTCTGTCATGAAACACTAGATGGCGCAGGCTGATGGGTCCTTAATGCAATCTGATTATATTTACAGCATTAAAGTTGATTGATTCATGTTGCATCTGCAGCCAATGAGTTTGCTGCTCAATATTTAAATGGCTTGGTTACCATTCACTGAAGCAGTTTGCAGAGCGCTTTAAAAGTTCGTCTACAACCCTCCAACTTCCCCAGCTCCATCTGTTTAGATCTGCTATGGGTAATTTGGGTTATTAGGGGTTCAAGCACAAAGTGCTAAAACCCTATTGTAATTGTCCTGATTTTTATTATTTTTCTTCCAAACCGTAAAGGCTAGAGACTTCAAACTTGGCCAGATGATAGTACAAAAATCGAGGAGAGGTTGACAGAGTATGACCCAGATTGGCCCATAGGTGGTGCTACAGCGACCAAAAGCGCAAAACTGTTAATGATTTCTAGACCGTATGTTGTAGACCTCATGAATAACAAAATGTATATCTCCGATTTCATTTCCGGTATGCAAATTTTTCCGCCATTTTGAATTTTGTCAAAAAACTACTTTTGCGAACTAGTCCTAGGTTTTTTGCCCGATTGGAACCAAACCAGTGCAGAAATGTTCTCTGGAGTCTGAATATTAAAAATTAATCGAAAAAAAGTTGAAATTTCAATTCACGGTCGCTAGGGGGTGCAAAATGAACGTTGTGGGAGGAGCATATTTTACTAAAATGGCTATAACTCAAGAAGTAAATGAGATATCTTCACCAAACTGGGTACACATATGGACGAGTTTAATCTGAGATCACAGTGCAGTAAAAACACTAGGTGGCGTTATAACATGAAAAAACATAAAAAGGGCTTTGACCACATTAGTCCGTTTGACTTGAAAATTGGTATGCAGTGTCTTGGTCCAAGATGCTATGTATGTCTATGAGGACATTGGCGTATCTCGAAAAACATGGCCGCCATCGGCCAATGACATTTTAGCACCTATTAGACAAGGTTAATGGAGGCCAATAGGAATGACACTCAGTGGGCATGTTCGACTCATGGCCCTAGAGGCCTGTAAGAATTTGGAAAGAAATCGGCCACTAGTTGGCACTAACGAGTTTTACGGCTCTGTAATCACGTGGTGTTACACACATCCACACAATATGCATATCATTTGATAGATCTCCTCATACTGAACAACTTCAAAAACCACTGCTGTCAACCAAATCGATCATTAAATATTCACGAATATGTTAAAAACCTACTTTTGCGAACTAGTCCTAGGTTTTTTCGCCTGATCAGAACCAAACCAATCTAGGAAAATTCTCTGGACTCTCTAGATTAATAATTAATAATACAAAATTTTTTTGAACTTTTGCATTTGAATGGTTATAACAGGGTAATTTAGAAAATGGGCGTGGCAAAATACAGTTGAAAGCCTATAAATCCTATACGAAAACTCAGAAAAAAATTGGTGAGCATATGTGACATAACATTCTAAAGAAGCATGCAAAATTTTATGGAGACTATAGACTATAGGTGGGGCTATAACTTTCAAAAACCTTTAAAAACCATATATTTTCTATGTTAAATTGCCTGTATTGGCTGTAAATGGACCTTTCCATCTATGATGTCAGTAGTTAAATGCTTGCTAAATAAAAACTTAATGTCTTTTTACACGTGTGCTTAAAGGCCTTAAATGCTTGAACCCCGGTAAATGCTGCTTGCAGCTTTAATTGATATATGTTATTTGCAGCGTATCGGCATATGTATTGGCAGTAGCAAGTTCCTGTACTTGCTCTGCAACAGCAGCAGCAATAATCTACAACAACAGCAATAATCAACAGTAGGGATGGGAATTGATAAGATTTTATCAATATCAATGCCACTGACGATTCTGCTTATCGATCCGATTCTTTAACGATTCTCTTATCGATTCCTGATTGCACTGTGCGGAAAAAAGTAGTCATATGCTTTTTCAGCAAAAAAAAACAAGTGGTTTTATTTGTTTTAAAGTTTACACTTGAGTAAGCAAACTGTACTTTTTATGTAATTTATGTAATAAATGGAACCTTATTGTAAAGTGTTACCGATTAGTTACACACAGATTCAGACGTCTCGTGAGTTCAGTGTTGGAAAGATCAGTTGTTTTAACCATTCATTAAAATGAATCGTTTCAAAGGAGTCATTAGTTCGCAAATCGGACATGTCATTATTGTGTGATTATCCCGGCAGTTTAGGACATCCCACAAGATTTGTGTCAACACAGAAAACATTTCATCACTGGATAGGTTTTTTCGTTTATTTAAAGTGTGGTTTAGGACAGCTGAATGTGCGGAACGCTTTTCAGAGAAGATAAGGCAACGTATTGTAGCACAATTCACACCCAGCGGTAATTCAGGAAAAAAAAATCTCTGAATGCTCCACATGAAACTGGTCTTCCGACCTTTTACCATCGTGTCAATTTATTTGGATTAATATGTGTGAGGGACAGAGAGAAAGACAGCACTTACTTTGGAGACGGTGAAGCATTGTTTATACTTCCGGCTGGCTCCGCAGAGAAAGAGTGCGCGGGCGCGACCGGGGCTCTCTCTCTCTCTCTCTGCTCGTTCTTCAGTTAAACATGCGCCCTGTCACAAGCGCAGCAGTTAATCTACATTATTCACCCATCAAATAAGACTTTGGCGGGACAATAATATGCTTTGGCGGCGCCAAAAAAAATTCAATGCAGGAAAAACCCTGTTATTGCAAACGGCATCATTTGTCTCGTTTAGTAAAATAAAGCCAAGTTTTAGATCGTCTCTTCCTCTCCATGATTCCCTCCTTTGCTCAAATCGCTTTGACATCATGACGCACAGATGCGGAGGACGCCGTGCTATGGTGCCCGATAAAGGACAAAAGGGACAGTTGTGAGTTCACAGTCTGTATATACTATGGCTGCGACTCGGAGCAAGAGCATCGATAAGAGGACTCGTTAACGTCGACGGCATACAATATCGATGCTTCATAAAACTTAGAACCGGTTCTCGAGTGGAACCGGTTTTCGATTCCCATCCCTAATCAACAGCAGCAGCAATTCAGCAGCAGCGTAGCAGATCTGTTCAGCCAAGACCAAATACATTAACATTGTCATATCCATTATCATGCTAAAATTATCCCGACAGTTGTCATGATAGAACTGTATTTTTCATTAACAAGTGCCTGACTAAGGGCACATGCCCTCTAGATGTAAAGCATGCAGTTGTTACTTCACTTTTAAAGAGACCTAACTTAGCCCCAGAGGACATGAAGAACTATAGACCTATTTCCCATTTACCTTTCATTTCTAAAATATTGGGAAAAGTAATCTTGCAACAGTTCATCATTCATAAACATAAATGCCATAGTTTAGACTTTCCAATTGGATTGTAGAGCAGTACAGAGTCAGCTTTGGTAAATGTACTAAACATTATCTTTCTGGCCTTAGACAAGTATTCGATATCGATGACCATAATATTCTCATCTCATGCCTTGAACACTTGGTGGGATGAAAAGGAACTGTTTTGAGAGAGTTCCTGTCTCATCTTACTGACAGATATTTTTCAGTTAGCATTGGAAAGTCCACCAACGATAAGAGACTTCTTCCTTAAGGGGTTCCACATGGCTTCATCCTTGCCCCTATTCTTTTTTATACCCTGATGGGCAACATCTTTCAGAATATGGGGTGTCTTTCAACTGCTATGCCAATTAAACAATTGTAGCTCCCATTAAGGCATTATAACAAACACTTTAGAATTCATTATTAGCTTGTCTAAACATTTTTTTTAAACTAACTGTCTTCATTATATTTGATGTGTAATATGTTTAATTTCTTGAGGTCCAGCTCATCCAGCACCTCATCTGACATCCTCTGTCTGTTTTACAATCAACTTCAATTTTATTTAAAGCTTTGATAATTGGGCTCTTTGATCTCCCTTTGAGATCAGAAAAACAAAAATAACTTATGTGAAGAACAAGACTCAAAAAAAGGTGATCGATCAAACAATGGGTCCAAAACTGGAATGAGCTGCCTCTGCATATTAGGTCGTTCCAGACTCAATGAACCTTTAAATTCAAGTTGGAATTTAGGTTGTACATTTAATATCTTTAGATTATAATGCTGTGTGAACATTTAATGCATACATTTTGTTGATGTTGTGTCTTTTGTATGTTGTGATCAGATCTGTGCCATCCTCTACATCCTACTATCAGACCCATATCAGGCAGGACAAAATTGAAGAAGTCCTGCAGACACACACACTGGATACTGGAGACCTGCAGAGAGTCAAACACCAGCACAAAACCAGCATGAAGAACAAGTATGAGAGATTATTTGAGGGAATGAAACTACAGGGGAATCAAACCCTCCTGAACAGGATCTCCACACAGCTCTACATCATAGAGGGAGAGAGAGAAGAAGTGAATGAAGAACATGAGGTTTTACAGATGGTGAAAACAGCCAGAACACAACCCTCACAAGACACTCCAATCTCCTGCAATGACATATTTAAAGCCTCACCTGAACCAGAATGTGAGGAGAAAGACCAAATCAAGACAGTTCTTACTAAAGGCATCGCTGGAATTGGAAAATCCGTCTCTGTGCAGAAGTTCATTCTGGACTGGGCTGAGAGAAAAGTAAATCAAGATGTGGATTTCATGTTTGTGCTTCCATTTCGAGAGCTGAACTTAATCCAAGATCATCAGTACAGTCTTCATAGACTTCTGCTGGACTTTCATCCTGAACTTCAAGATCTGGACTCAAAGATTTATGAGGAGTGTAAAGTCGTGTTCATCTTTGATGGTCTGGATGAAAGCAGAATCACACTGATGTTTTCAGACACTCAGAAAGTTTCTGATGTGACTGAGACTTCATCAGTGGGTGTGTTGATGTCAAACCTCATGAAAGGGGAGCTGCTTCCCTCTGCTCTCATCTGGATCACTTCCAGACCAGCAGCAGCCAATCAGATCCCCTCCAAATACATCAAACGTCTGACAGAAATTCAGGGATTCAATGAGACTCAGGAGGAGGAATATTTCAGGAAGAGAATCAGTGACGAGCATCAAGCCAGCAGAATCATCTCACACCTCAGAAGAGCAAGAAGCCTCCACATCATGTGCCACATACCCGTCTTCTGCTGGATCTCATCCACTGTGTTTCAGAAACTCCTGAAAGAAGATCTGAGTGCAGAAATCCCTCAGACTCTGACTGAAATGTACATCCACTTCCTGCTGGTTCAGATCAACACGAGGAATCAGAAGTATGAAAAGAGAGATCCAGAGGAACTCCTGCAGTCCAACAGAGAAGTGATTGTGAAACTTGCTGAAGTGGCTTTCAAACAGCTGATGAAGGGCAATGTGATGTTCTGTGAGGAGGACCTGATTGAGAGTGGCATAGACGTCACTGACGCCTCAGTGTATTCTGGGATTTGCACTGAGATCTTTGAGGAATCTGTGATTCATCAGAGGAAAGTCTACAGCTTTGTTCATCTGAGTGTTCAGGAGTTTCTCGCTGGTTTCTATGCATTTTATCATTATGTAATCAAAAATTTTGACACGTTGCAGTTTTGTGATGTGATGCATAATTTGCATAGGGATGCAACAGATAAAGCTCTTGAGAGTGAGAAAGGACACCTGGACCTGTTCCTGCGGTTCATGCTGGGCATCTCACTGGAGTCCAATCAGAGACTCTTAAAGGATCTACTGACACACACAGAGAACAGTTCAGAGAGCATCAAGAAAACCACACAATACATTAAAGAGAAGATCAATGATGGACATGGAGTCTCCACTGAAAGATCCATCAATCTGTTCCTCTGTCTGCTGGAAGTGAAAGATCAGACTTTTTCTAAAGAGATTCAGGAGTTTGTGAAATCAGACAATCACTCAGAGAAGAAACTCTCTTCTGCTCACTGCTCAACAATCGCCTACATGCTTCAGATGTCAGAGGAGGTGCTGGATGAGCTGGACCTCAAGAGATACAACACATCAGATGAGGGTAGAAGAAGACTGATACCAGCTGTGATCAACTGCAGAAAAGCCTTGTGCGTGTTTATTTTGTCTTAATGTCTGAAATTGTGTCGTAATTATTTAATTTGAACTTCTTTTACAAAAATAATTGATTTTATAAAAATACAGTTGAAGAATGAGGTTAAGAATTTAATTTTTATGTGTTTTAATCTTTTTCAGTCTTGGTGGCTGTAATCTCACTGGTCAGCCATGTGAAATTGTGTCATCAGCACTTCAGTCCTCAAATTGTGTCCTGAGAGAACTGGACCTGAGTAACAATGACCTGCATGATTCTGGAGTGAAGCTGCTCTCTGATGGACTGAAGAGTCCAAAGTGTCAGCTGTAGATACTGAGGTGTGTAATAACATATAAGGGATAATGTACAGTGTGTTTGTAGATGACCTGACTGTGTGTCTGTCTGTAGGTTATCGGGCTGTATGGTGACCGAGGAAGGCTGTGGTTTTGTGTCTTCAGCTCTGAGTTCAAACCCCTCACACCTGAGAGAACTGGATATGAGCTACAATCACCCAGGAGATTCAGGAGTCCTACTTCTCAACCAAAAACTGAAGGATCCAAACTGCTCACTGCAGATTCTCAAGTATGTTTACGCATTATGACTCATATGTGTGTCTGTATGTGACTAGGGGTCACCTAAGAGGGATCTTTTGTTAAGAAATTTAAATAATACTGAAAAAAATACTGAAATAATTGTATGGTCTCATAACTTTTTTAAGTGCTTTTATATGATATAATACAGCAGAATCCACAAATCTCAAATAAGAGAAAACAGTGAGCAGTTGTTATATCAAATTTTGAGGGTGTAAAACTGGAGAACAGTGTCTTTAATACCAAATTACTATAACCCATATATTTTTAAAGTCCTACTAGGAATTTGTGCTATCCTGTCTCTGATCTAGAGCAGACTGGTGTGTGCTGCAGTGGTTCACGTGACACAGATGCAAAATCAGGGGCCATATTCACAAAAAAATCTTAAGGCTAATACAGTAGGTACTCAACCAGAATGCCTATTACTGCCACACCAGCTGCCGCGGCAAATCCACCGCGGCAAAAATAAACCAGTCGCATTTCAAAGTCGTTTGCGAAATGACCGGCAGGTGGCGCAAAGGGACATTTAGCAAAACAGCAGCAATTGCAGCATTTTGAAACATAAGTGGGCTAATGTCAATTAACAGTAAGGATGAAATACTACAACTATAGTAATTTCCAAATAAGCCAACAACAAACAAGAAAAATCAAAACAAGAGCTATTGACATTTGCTGTACAATAATAAACAAACAAAGATTTGGTGGAGTTGAAAGTGCATGTTAAAGTAATAATTTTATTATTAAATAAAGAGAAAATTTGGTTAATGTTATTTAAACAAACGATCATACAATTTATAGTATACATAGTATGTATAGCCTACATATAGACTTTTATTTGTACAAACAGTGAACTATTATATATCTCTGTTTGTAGGCTATCTGTTTATTAAAAAACACAGCACAAGATATTGTAAAAAAACTGATTGAATATGTAAAAAATAAATAAATAAACGAAACAGAATAGAAAAAACTTTTAGAACAAAAAAAATAATACAATGTTTTTTTTAAATAACCTATAGGCTACAACAGATTCGGTTAAATTTAACGAAAGCAAAACGTAATTATGTAAAAGTACATTTAAAACAGAAAATAACAAACTTTTAGAGCAGAACATTTTATTAATCAAAAGTTAAAATAGGCCTATCTCGCAGTCAGTGAAAATAAATTAGGTGCAATGACACTGATTATTTTTAGTATAAGTTCTATAGAGGAATGAGACGAGTGAAGAGCGCTTCTCTCATGTGCGCGCAGACAATGACTGCTGAACAACAGAATTTCTGGGCATTTCTCAGTGAGAAAAGTTGTGATTGAGTGGTAGAACTTAGGTTTCAGTAATTTAGATGACACTGGTTCAAATCCCGAATAAACATGGTCTACTGTTATTTTTTATTATTATTAATGCAGAGATCTGTCTAGTTCTAAAACTCTGTTACACCATAATGTTTTTGTGCCTATATTTATAAAATAAAATTACCATGCATTTCCATTTTACACTAAGGAACAAATCTTATCCAACAGATTGACTGAATTTACATCTGTATAATAATTCCAATCGTAATTTCATAAGCAGTTCTGTTAAAAAAAAGAAAAAAGAAAAGTTCATGGGGTTCCATAGGCTACAGAAAGAGTTTTTAAAAACGTGGTTGTAACCTTGTTACCTAAAGCAAGGTGCGATTTGCCAGTGGAGGATTTTCCCCCTCCACAGTAATCAATAGCCTACTTCACCAATAGACCATATAAAATATATATATTTTTTAAATATGCAACACGCATTTTTTTTTTTTTTTGAAGTGTTCAATCCAGTTGTTTCAACTGGTTTTGTAGAGTTTTAGAATGTTTGAGCAGTGTGTATGATTGTCAACAATGTGGCATTATCTAAACATGAACTGTTGACGAAACGCATTCATGCCAACTAAACGAATGTGAGTGAGGCGCAGACTGAGCTCTTTTATTCGTGATCAACCTTGTTTTATTGTAAGGGGAATTCAGCAAGGCATTCTGTTTCTTTTAAACAACAAAGGCTAAATAATTTGTTACAGTTGTTTTTTTGTCATTGGTGACACGCAGCGACATACAGTTTTATTAGCTGTATGATGTGTTTTTATCCTGAAACATTATCGAGATATATATCGAGACCCAGCGCGTGCAGTGCTGGAGACAAAAGAAAATTGAGATCCAGCACGTCTGTGAGAGAGAGGCAAAGAAAAACGCCTGTTCTTAATTTATGTTGCTTTCTACTATTTTCATTTTGTACTGATTTAATTGTAGCCTACACAGCAAAGCTGACATTTCTTTTGGCAATACAAATTTTTTACAAAAAATTCCTCGCAAAGAGAAAAAACACTCCATCCAACCCTGTTTTAAATAAATAAATAAACAAACTGTCCTATTTAAACCTTGAAATGTATGATAGGGTTATATTTGTTTTGGTTTTTATATTTAAAGCAATACTATTTAGTTAGTCTATAATTTTTGTAGCCTAGTCAACAAATGTTAAGAGTCTTTTTCTGAGTTGTTTAATGTAGGCCTATGGATCTGTTTTGAAAAAATTATTTTGTTGCTATGGGTATCACTGTCAGTCATCTCAATTTCTTGAATGATTCACAAAACAATAATTTAGCAGATTAAAAACGAGCTCAGGGTGCGAACTACGGGGGAGCTAGGGGGAGCTCAGGCTACATGTTAACTCAAAGATTCGTAGAAAAAATATAAACGGTGGAGGCCATTGATCTGCGCGCGAAGTCCTTGAAATCCATTCTGTGTTAAGGTAAGGCATGTTATTCCCAATTATGTGTTGTGGCTGGGTTGTTATAGGTCTGCGTGACTCTCGATGTCTTAGGCCTAATTGAACGGATGAATTATGGTATTCTTCTGTAGCCTGACGAGTAATTTAACCCTTGTTCAAGTCAAAGACAGCCTATGTAGCTATAGACTATTTGGGGATGGCTGTTTGCTGTTTGACTTTGTCCTGTCTGAAAGGCGCTTCAATCCTCGGCACGCGCAAGTGCACGATCAAACCCCCAACCCCCCCCCCGAAATACACGGTATAGTTCGAACACTGGACGAGCTTCATAATCTTCATTTTCTGGTGCGATGGGCTGACTATCTTCCTTCAACAGCACCTTCGGGTTTTGTTGTCTGTGCAGCGAAACAGAGGCTCTGCTGGAATCTAGCAAATTGATGTAATGTGCCATTAATATTAAACAAAACGCTTGACGTTAATAAACTGTTACCTATTTAAGCATCAAGAACGGTAAAACATTAACGCTGTCAGCGGCCAA
This sequence comes from Gila robusta, assembly GCA_030770095.1. Classification (NCBI taxonomy): domain Eukaryota; kingdom Metazoa; phylum Chordata; class Actinopteri; order Cypriniformes; family Leuciscidae; genus Gila; species Gila robusta. Next base: position 250,805 of record JAVALU010001534.1, on the reverse strand, counting down.
CATCGGTTAACAGCATGTAGGCTTCAATCTTATCATCTAAATGCCTATTAATAAAAATGACAGACAATGAATAACAAAGCTCCGAAAAGTGTTTCGAATCAATAAATGCACATTTCAAAAGTTTTTTGTTTCGACAAATATTAAACTAGTGACAAAATAAAGAAATCGGTTTATAGAGCCGAGTTTCGAACTCAGAACCCTTGAAGCCCCACGAGGCACGTTGAAGCGTTGACCACACAGCTATAGTCTGAGCTCTTAACATCTTACGCTCATGCAAAGCCTTATTGATTTAACATTTTTTTTACAATGTTTTATGTTGAAATTTTTTCATTATTTATAAAATAAAATAAAATAAGCCTTTTTAATTCTTAAAATAATAAAGAATGCTAAAACAGAACTGATGCCGACTAACATCGATTAGCAAGTCCTGACAATGTTTAAATTATTAAACGATAATTTTGTTCAGGCCTAATTTATTTCACCGTTAGTTTAATTTGTTAGTAGATATAATAGCCTACCTATTAGGCTATATAGACACATAACCTGAGATTAGCCTATAGAAAAACTGGGCACACAATGTTAATGTTTAACCTACTTTGCTTAAGTTTGATGAAATATTAGAAACCTACATTTGTTTCAGTTCTAAATTTGTACTTTAATTTCAGTATTGTGATTAAGAAGTCGTTTAACTAAAATGTTTCACTTGAATTTATCTGCTACCAGTTTTCAATGAGCCACGGCAGATTACGCAATAGAGAGAATAAACTGACACTTTTCAAAGTCTGTGATTGTAGTGCCTCTTAGCGGTAAAAGGCAGCAAATACACCCCACAATTTTACCGCCGCGGGAACGGCTGCAGTAAAAGTATTATTCTGGTTGAATACCAACTGTAGTTGCTCTTAATGCAAAAAATTTGGACCAACTCTTAAAAATTAGGGGCACATTGCTCCCAATATTAGGACTAATACATTTTTCATCTAGGAGTAATTCACCAAGCATTTAATGTTAAAATTAGCTCCCAAACCCAGCTAAGCGGTCCCAAAGGACAACTTAAGGAAATCTCAAGCCACATGACAGGATTTTGCTGTTCTAGACAGATTTTGTCTTCTTCTGCCTTCTGTCTACGACCAAACCCCTGGATCACGACCAACAAAGGCTTGACCAAAGGTCTTGAGGTTTATGCACCTCAGCTATACGGGCTTTCGCACTGGAGGAACCTTTTTATAGATGTTAGAACTATTGGCGGAAGTACCCGGATTTTGGCGTGTTCACACCGCAGGAATTTGCAACGATTTTAGTTCTTGGAACTCCTTTTGGAGGAACTAATTTAGCTCCTACTTCAGAGTAGGGTCTAAACCAGCACAATAGGAATTACCAGTGATGTTAGTGTTCGCTGATTTGCCGAATGCATGCGAAACACCAGCACCCGCCCTTAAAAAAAAATAAAAAATAAAAAGCTGTGTAAACACAGATTATAGCCTATATATTTACTCCACAAACTAACTCTACGAACATGGAAAACAGGGATAGATGGGCGTCTTAACATTTACGCTAAAGAGAAAATCCAACCCAACTTTGCGGTGACTAAGCTAAACATGATCATGTAATTCTGCTCTGCTAGCGACGCTGGACATCAACCACACGGCATACGCTTATAGCTTTTGATTACTGTCTCATTTCTATGCATGACAGTTCTATCTAATAACGTATTAGAAAAGAGTGTTAGAAAGATTGTAAAATAATGAACACGGAGATTGCGAGCACTGTGAGCTCTGTCGTTTTCAGCATCATTAAAATAAAGGTCCGCCGCACCGTCAAAATAAAAGTCACAACGAACCACCCTGGTGGCTAGTTCCTAGAACTATCCAGTGCGAAAGCCCCTTATGTTGTGTATGAGCGCTGTTACGTCATGAATAAGACAAATGTCAAGGAATCTTGTTCTGTAGTGAGAGCACCACAGCAATTCAGGTAGTTTTACAGTCCTGTAGTTTGAGCTTGCCTTTAGAAGTCTTTGTACCTGTTATAAACACTCCTCTGAGACTTGGCTGAAGATCCAAATGCTTTCTTTATTGAGGGTAATACAAAGAGTAGTCACAAGCAGGCAAAGGTCCAAACATACTGAGATCAAGATCAATCAGGCAGAAGACAAGAGCACAGGATCCAGGACAAGGATCCAAGTGCTCAGACACACAGTGGTAACATTCTAGTATGACTACACAAAGAATGCACAGGAAGACACCATTTAAATAAGCCAGAGCAAACAAGGTAAGAATACACAGGTGTACTGAATGAAACCCTAATGGGTCCAGGCAAAGGATTGTGGGGAATGTAGTCCTTAATAGTGACACAGAGACAAAATCAGTGCCCTCTGGAGGAGCTCATGGGCACTCCAGCTGGAGGATGTGACATAGCAGACTAAAACAAACAGAACTGGAGGAAAAAACTTCAATGAAGCTGAAACATAAAACAGGGAGGTTAGAATCATATCTTAACAGTGTTGTGAATAGGTTTCAAGACTAAAACCCCTAGCTAGAAACTAAGGCATCATCATAAACGCATCGTAAAAGTAATCTATATGCATTGAACCAATGAGGTTTGTTCTAGTGCGTATTGCAAGCATGTTAAATCTTCTGTGTTTACTATATTTGTTGCACTCTACATATGTGCGTTGATCAATGTTTATACAATTCAATTTGAATAAAAGGTTTAATTAGATATGTTCATTAAGTGATTGTGTCTTTTCAGAAGACTTGGATTAAATTGCTTGATTCATTTTTATTACTTGTATTATTTGTATTACTTATAGGGACAGAAATCTCTCAGGTTTCATTAAAAATATCTTAATTTGTGTGTTGAAGATGAATGATGGGACTGATGGGTTTGGAATGACATGAGGGAGAGTAAATTATGACTGAATTAAAATTTTTGGGTGAACTCATATTAAAAGCTTCAAAATATTAAGAATCTTCCCACATATCATGTAATTTATTTATTTTTTGTCTCTGTATAGTTTGGACCATGGAGGATATTTCAGGATCACACCAGGACTGAGAAAATGTAGGTCCTCTCATACACACACACACACACACACACACACACACTGGTCAGGGTAAAAAAATATAAATTTCTCGATTTTAAATGATTGTCATTTTGAAAAACCATTATCGATTCTCAAATCCCAAGAATCGATTTCTCAGTCAATAGCCCTATTCAAATGGGACTAGTTTTCCAGGGGGGTCATTAGTGAAATTCGTGTCTCATAGACGTGAAAATGTACTTCTCCTAGTGTGTTTTTGACCTACCTGAGCTACCGCTTGTGCTACAATCTTCGGCATGCTTTAATTTCAATTAAAAATGGATGGTATCCCACGAAACAATAACATACAATTAATAAATGGAGCCAGATTTCAGGAACTCAGCTCAATTATTTATTATAAACAGCCACTGTGAACACAACTTGTGAAGTTTACTTGAATGTTTTTTTATTTATTATAAACTAAAATCATTTAAACAAATAATAAATTAAAAGAAATACACGTGACGCACGCACAGGACATGTCCTTCTGTAACGGCCACTTCTAGAAAACACATACTCCCACCTCTGTAATAAACAGATGTTAGTCCTGTCTGAATCGGTACATGAAATCAGACATCGAGTGATAAGAATTGTAACTTAAACTCCGTTTAAGAAAACATAACATAGGGCAGGAGTCGGCAACAGGTGGCCCGAGTGTCAAAACTGTCCCGCCAGCAATAATATCTGTCCTGCGCCGCAGCCAGATTATTTTGATAGCGGCTGGTTCTGAAATACACTCACCTAAAGGATTATTAGGAACACCAAACTAATACTGTGTTTGACCCCCTTTCGCCTTCAGAACTGCCTTAATTCTACGTGGCATTGATTCAACAAGGTGCTGAAAGCATTCTTTAGAAATGTTGGCCCATATTGATAGGATTGCATCTTGCAGTTGATGGAGATTTGTGGGATGCACATCCAGGGCACGAAGCTCCCGTTCCACCACATCCCAAAGATGCTCTATTGGGTTGAGATCTGGTGACTGTGGGGGCCATTTTAGTACAGTGAACTCATTGTCATGTTCAAGAAACCAATTTGAAATTATTCGAGCTTTGTGACATGGTGCATTATCCTGCTGGAAGTAGCCATCAGACGATGGGTATATGGTGGCCATAAAGGGATGGACATGGTCAGAAACAATGCTCAGGTAGGCCATGGCATTTAAACGATGCCCAATTGGCTAAGGGGCCTAAAGTGTGCCAAGAAAACATCCCCCACACCATTACACCACCACCACCAGCCTGCACAGTGGTAACAAGGCATGATGGATCCATGTTCTCATTCTGTTTACGCCAAATTCTGACTCTACCATCTGAATGTCTCAACAGAAATCGAGACTCATTAGACCAGGCAACATTTTTCCAGTCTTCAACTGTCCAATTTTGGTGAGCTCTAGCAAATTGTAGCCTCTTTTTCCTATTTGTAGTGGAGATGAGTGGTACCCGGTGGGGTCTTCTGCTGTTGTAGCCCATCCGCCTCAAGGTTGTGCGTGTTGTGGCTTCACAAATGCTTTGCTGCATACATCGGGTGTAACGAGTGGTTATTTCAGTCAAAGTTGCTCTTCTATCAGCTTGAATCAGTCGGCCCATTCTCCTCTGACCTCTAGCATCAACAAGGCATTTTCGCCCACAGGACTGCCGCATACTGGATGTTTTTCCCTTTTCACACCATTCTTTGTAAACCCTAGAAATGGTTGTGCGTGAAAATCCCAGTAACTGAGCAGATTGTGAAATACTCAGACCGGCCCGTCTGGCACCAACAACCATGCCACGCTCAAAATTGCTTAAATCACCTTTCTTTCCCATTCTGACATTCAGTTTGGAGTTCAGGAGATTGTCTTTACCAGGACCACACCCCTAAATGCATTGAAGCAACTGTCATGTGATTTGTTGATTAGATAATTGCATTAATGAGAAATTGAACAGGTGTTCCTGATAATCCTTTAGGTGAGTGTAGATCTGTCATGACAGCAACAGTTACTCACAATCACTTCATCTTTAGTGATTTTGCCCTCAAAATAAAAGTATGAGAACGTTTTTGCAGCAATGTTTTATTTTGAGATGAATTAAAAGCTTTTCATTTAAAAAGTTCTGAAAGACATTCAAAAGAGTCTGTGGATCGCTTCGTTGCAGATAAGACGCACCGGCTTCGCATTCACAAAACTAAGTAGGATGAACGCATAGTTGTCTTCCCATTCTTCTTTGTATGCCCTATTTTCGCTGTCAACTTTCCTCTTTAGACTATTTGATAGTGTCTAAACTCTCTCACCAGCTTGAATGTTAACATCCCTCTGCACACGACGTGATAGCGTAACTTACCTCCTGTTATGATCTTTTTTTTTCTTTTTTTTTTTCCTGTTCGGATATTTAGTTATTTTTCATCGGAACTCTGTGTGGATATTACACTATCGTTTCTCACTATCGATCCCTGATCTGAACTGTTGTCACTGGCTACCTCTGCTTCTGTAAGATATGGAGAACGCTGTGCATGTCTGTGCAGCTGATTCATGCCTGGTTGGATTACTCAAATTTTCCACTTTTGAACTCTGAACTGAACTGTTAATAAGTTTGCCATCGGGCTGCTGCGAGCTCTCTACCTTGTTACGTCTCTACCACGCTCGGCTCCTCAGATGGGTGAGTTACCGCTCTCTCTGTCGGTTGCGCTGTTTGTTTACTGCTTACTATTTGGGTGCGTTGCCTCCTATTTAGTCTGCTGTTTTTGGTGAAGTGACGTTCAGGATTTGGCTAACGTGGTTTTTGCTTGTGATTGGCTCTCACTTCTATCAGTTTCAATATGCCTTGGGCAAAACATTTTTTTCTTTTTTCCTCTGCCTCATTTCTGGTCTTGCGTCCGTGATGGATATTGAATATTTACCATCACAACTGAGGGCCCTTAACTGCCGTCCGCGCCTTGATCTGAGGACGTATGAATACTGTCAGAGACTAGGGATTCTCCGTCGTTCAAGATACATACACCGTTCGCGGCGCTCACTCATGAGTACATTTTGTTCCAAGCCTGATGCTCCACCATGCATCTGGACCAATAATAGACTATCGTCCATACCTCGTCAATTGCCTGCCAGTCCCACCATTCAGCACCCTCTGATCTATCTTACTGATAGTGCTCAGCAACATACATTTAATTCGAATCTTTTGCATCATCACTTTGCACTTTTGAACTGTCGATCAATTTCGGACAAAGCCTCTTATCTCAATGAAATGATCACTGACAATAAGCTTGACATTTTTCTTCTCACTGAAACTTGGCAAGTTCCTGAAGATTTTCTACAGTTAAATCTACTTACGCCAGATGGATATAAATATCTGTCTAGACCGCAACTCCATGGTAAAGGGGGTGGTCTCGCTATCATCCACCGTGATAACCTCTGAATCAATCAACTTGACTTTCATGACACCAATACATTTGAATACATGGTTTTGAAGGCTGACTCTCTCATAATTATCCTGCTCTATCGACCTCCTAAGGTCCTGTCCAACTTCTTCTCTGAACTCAGTGAATTGTTGACCCTTGCCTGCTCATTGTCATTTCCCATTCTACTGTTTGGTGACTTTAATATTCATGTTGATGCTGTCTGCTCTAACACCAATCAGTTACTTTCTATCTTTGAATGTTTTAATCTTACTCAGCATGTAAATTTTCCTACTCATACGCGTGGTCATACCCTTGATCTGATCTGTACATCAAGAGCCAATATATCTACCATCTCTTCTACTGACACTGGTATTTCTGATCATAAATTTCTTGATTTTAGTTTCAGCTTGCCTATGCGTAAGAAATGTTCAACAACTGTTATATCCTACCGCAATCTCAAAGCTGTCGATACTGCATTATTTTGTACCTCCATTGCTTCTTCTAATCTATCTGATGTCTTTGATATCTCTTCTCCCTCCCTGATATTATCTAACTATCAGACCATAATCTCGGATATCTTAGATAAGCACGCTCCTGTTAAGACCAGAAGTGTCCCTTCCACACATTCTTCTCCTTGGTACACTCCTGAGCTCCGTATCTTAAAGACCACTGGTAGACGGCTTGAGCGCCACTACAGAAAAACAGGCCTGACTGTCACCATTTAGCTTTTATTGAACATGTCAAACATTACAAACTGGCCCTGAATTTGGCTCGTTCAAGTTTTGTATCTGCCACAATTCATAAATCAAGCAACAGACCAAAAGCATTATTTAACACAATAAACAAACTCACCAAACCTCCAACTCATGTTACTCTAGCTTCTGATGAACTCTGCAGTTCATTCATGTCCCACCTACTAGAAAAGACAGATGCCGTAAACCAGTGCCTCTCTAATGATGCTGCAAATATTAGTTATCTGCCGAACCAATCCGGTCAGTCCCTGCCTCACTTTTCCGTGACCACTCCTTTTTCTGTCTCTGAGTTAATCTTGAAATCCAACCCTTCATCTTGTCGTCTTGACCCTGCTCCCACTCCTCTTCTGAAACTCTGTCATTCAGTTATCTCTGCACCTATTTCTCACTTCATCAATGCATCTCTTACCTCTGCTTCATTCCCTCTGCCACTCAAAACTGCTGCTGTTACCCCTGTTCTCAAAAAACCCAACCTTGATCCCTCAGTATTATCTAACTATCGTCCTGTTTCAAATCTACCCTTCATAGCTAAATTACTAGAAAGTACTGTTGCCTCCCAGCTTCAGTCTTTTCTAGTCGAAAATAATCTTTTAGATCCTCTTCAATCTGGTTTTCGCCCTCTACATAGTACTGAAACTGCACTAGTTAAGGTACTCAATGATCTGCTTCTCTCTGGTGACTCTGGTTCTCTGTCTATGCTCCTACTGCTCGACCTCAGCTCTGCCTTTGATACGGTCTCCCATCAACTACTCATTTCTCGCCTTTCGGATGTGGGTATTTCTGGTGTTGCTCTTTCTTGGTTTTCTTCTTATCTCTCTGACAGACAGTTCTACATTTCAGTTCAGGATTTCCGTTCATCTACTGTCCCCCTGAAGCAAGGTGTCCCCCAGGGATCCGTTCTAGGGCCATTGTTATTCATAATTTATATAATACCTCTTGGTCAGATCCTCCGCCGTCATGGTTTTAATTATCATTTTTACGCTGACGACATTCAATTATATACTACCTGTACATCGACTCTATTCCTTCACAACCGAAAACATCTCTGCTTGTGTGCATGAAATAAAAGATTGGCTTCATTCAAATTTTCTAAAACTTAACATGGACAAAACTGAGATTATTTTTACTGGACCTCCGTCACTCACTAACAAAATTCCTACTAACTTCACCTGTGAGTTTGCTGGCTCTCATATCAAACCATCTAGTACTGTTAAAAATATTGGTGTAATCTTTGACTCCTCTCTATCTTTCCATTCTCACATTAAATCTATCACTAAAACAGCATTCTTTCATCTACGCTGCATCGCTCAGCTCCGTCCCTTCATCAGTATCTCAGACGCTGAAACTGTCATCCATGCATTTGTCACATCACGTCTCGATTACTGCAATGCACTTTTCATTGGCCTATCTGCTAGCTCCATTTCCAAATTGCAATACATTCAAAACTCTGCTGCCAGAATACTCACCCACACCAAGCGTTCTGCACATATCACTCCAATTTTGCATGATCTTCACTGGCTTCCTGTGGCTTACCGTATTAAATTCAAAATTCTCCTTCTCACTTTTAAATCTCTGCACGGCTTGGCTCCCCCCTCTCTCTACGATCCTCCGACTCTAGCCTTCTCGTCGTCCCTCGGCATCGCCTTGTTGCGATGGGGGGCAGATCATTCAGTGTTGTAGCACCCAAAATGTGGAACTCTCTCCCCGATCACTCTGTTCTATTAACACTATTTCTGAATTCAAATCCATGCTCAAAACTCACTTATTTTCTGAATGTCATAACTCCTAAATTGTACTTTTTTTTTCTTTTTTTTTTCTGTACCACTGTCATCTACCTACCCTGTTGTTTTGTCTGCTGTCTTTGTCCACTGACTTTACTGTTGCTTGTCTATTGTAAAGCGTCCTTGAGCTCTGGAAAGGCGCTATATAAATAAAACTTATTATTATTATTATTACGGGAAGTGGGCTTCGGACGAGGGATCCAAGTGGGTTTGGGTGGTGTAGTGTGGGAAGTAGGTGAAACAGTCCGAGGTTGAACCATGACAGGGGAGACCGGGGAAACATTCAGAGGTCGGGTGACAGTGGGAACCGCTGCAGCCAGCTGAGTGAAGACAAGGGGTGTGGCAGGTGGTGAAGGATCGGGAAAGGAAGGCACTGCGGCTGGCTGTAAAGCTGGGACAGGAACCACGTTCTCAACCACAGACCCGGAACCATCGCTCTCCGAAGCAGAGTCGGAAACCTCGCTCACCGAAGCTGACTCGGAACCTGCACTCGGCATCGCTGATTCGGAAACAAAGTCTTCTGCAGTAGACATGGAGGCAGGCTTCTCAGCGGCAGGTCTTGAAACAGCGCTCTCTGCAGCAAACCTAGGTACAGAGCTCTCGGCAGCTGACTTGGGTACAGAGCTCTCTGCAGCAGATTTGGAAACAGCCCCCTCCTCAGCTGTGGGCAAGGGACTTGAGGACTAGACAAGTCTGGGAGGAATCTCTAGAATTTTGACAAGACTAGACAGATAGTCAGACAAAGTTTTGGCAGCAATGACGACAGGCATCTCTTGGGGAGCTGATACAGACCGGAGTAGTGCTTCTGCAGCTGTGTCGGCCGCAGCTCTCTTTGAAGCTGACTCAGAGACGGTGCTGACGGCAATGGACTCGAGGTCAGCGTTCACTGCAGCAGCCTCAGGAACAACTCTCACCAATGCAGACTGGGGACTTGCGCTCTCTGCAGCAGATTCAGGAACAGCCCTTCCAGCTGCAGAGTCCGGGACTGCGTTTACAGCAGCAGGCTCAGGCACAGCGCTCTCAGTTACAGCGGCGGGTTTGAGAGCCATCGCGCACTCCGGGGAAGACAGAGACGGTGGACAGAAAACTTCCCTCTTCCTCCTCTTTCTCCTTGGCCGCGGAGCAGAGGCCAAAACCGGACTGGAGACAGGTTGGGAAAGTTCAACGGGAACCACAGCAGGTACTGTAGTCTCTGTAGAGGAGGACTCCGAAGCCGAGTCCCACGACAGCCGTCTTCCTCGTTTTCCACGAAGACTGGTAGCTGGGGATGACGCCTCGGAAGTCGAGTTGGGTTGAGTCTGGTTACCCCGCGTAGCCACGGCGAGGACGCAACCCTCCGGGATCATGGGCAGCTTGCCAGGTGAAGACGACATGGTGGAGCCCTGCGATTCCTTTCGTGACAAACAGGTCACCATATCCAGGAAAGGGCGATGGACCAGCCTCTCCCGTTCAGCCAGCGGAGGAAGATCATTTAGGCCCGCGACAAGGTAGCGATTTAGGAGGATGTCCAGCAAGAAAAACCTCCTCTCATCCACGACCCGGGCGTACTCCTTCAGGGACCACTCACCCTGGGAAGGAAATGGAAGTTTGCCATTCCTACTATCGGAAACCGTCTCCTGCCACCAACGTACAAGATTGTCCAAATGATGATCGACGGGCGATGGCATACTGTCTGCTGGGTTCAGGTTTGTTCGGTTCATTCTGTTGTGATCTTGCGGATGAACCCAAGCGCAGACAGGATGCTTGAAACACAGTTTATTAATGGACAAAAAACAGGTAAAACAAAACCCACGAGGGGGCAAAACATGGACAGGGTAAGGAGTGACAGAACTAGACTATGACCTGACAAATAACTAGACTATGACCTGACAAATAACTAGACGATAAACAAACAGCGAATATAGAATCAGAACTCTCTCTAGACAATACTCTTGACAGGATACTCACAAGGCTTAACAAGGTAAGATAACACGCAGGTAAGGATCACAATGAACCGACCCAGGACAGCAAACACAAGGGGATGAAATAGGGACACACTAATGATGTCAACAGGTGAAACTGACTAGATAATAATGACAAGACGAGGATAACAAGGGGGCGGGGTTACGTAAGGAGACAACACAAGCACATGGCCCAAACAAAAGGCCATGTGCTTGTACACAAAACATGGGTCTGTCATGATCCAGCCTCAAGACTAGGGAAAATCAAGGACAAGAAGGCAGGATTATGACACCTCCAGCACGCAAACAGTATAAAAAAAATGCAGTTTAGTACGTGAGGATGCCAAGGAATAATTTTGAGTGTAAAAGTAGGCTACGTCAAATATTTATTACAACAAGTTAGGCTCCATTGTGTAACAAGCAAATTAAAATGATACACATTTATTATTCACAATATGGAACGGGGAAATAAAACTGTTCATTAAGAGCATGACTCAAACATGCCATTAATGGGATTATTCAAGTCCTTTTATTTTTTTAGTTATTTTTATCCATTCCGCATCTCCCACATATGTGTGTTTTAGCAAGGCGGTCTGTGTTTCAAGTTGGTTGAGGAAGATACTTGCCAGGTTACGTGTCACTACTGCTTTATTAATTTATCTAGTGTAAAACCCGGACACCGCCACACAAATGTGGCTTTTTGTTAATGACTGTCCTACTACAGGACTTAACCCAGAGTAACAGCTCACTACCAGTTACAATAGACACTATAACAGTCAGTCACAGGCAATTTTAGTTGCATTTTTCATCAATTAATTTCTTAAATTATCCTTTGAATATGTTCTGGGCCGCCATGTAGTGACAAATTTATTTTGGCCTGATGCCAAACTTGCATGCAAACTTGCAGACCCCCGACGTAGGGTTTACCAAGTACACACACATAAACACACACACACACACAAACACATGTGCATATTTAACATTGTCAAAGATGTTCTGATCTCTCTTGTTGTGTTCAGATGCCTGTGATCTTACACTGGATCCAAACACAGCACACACTCAACTCATTCTGTCTGAGGAGAACAGAAAGGCAACATGTGTGAAAGATCATCAGCCGTATCCTGATCATAAAGAGAGATTTGATCACCAGGAGCAGATTCTGAGTCGAGAGAGTGTGACTGGACGCTGTTACTGGGAGGTTAAATGGAGTGGCTCGGGTCATGTAGCAGTGACATATAAAGAAATCAGCAGGAAAAGTGGGATTGATTGTTGGTTTGGACTCAATGAAAAGTCCTGGAGTCTGTACTGTTCTGATATGAATTACACTGTCTGGTTCGATAATAAGAGCACTGATGTATCTGGGCCTTCAGCCCGCTCTAATAGAGTAGGAGTGTATGTGGACGTGTCGGCCGGCACTCTGTCCTTCTACAGTGTCTCTGACACACACACACTCACACACATATACACATTCAACACCACATTCACTGAACCCCTCTATGCTGGATTTGGGGTTTATCCTGAATCTTCAGTGTCTCTGTGTCAGATTTAACAACCTCCTGTGAGGAACGTCAGAAGCATATTTACACCTCAGAGCAAAAAAACACAAAAGGTTATTATGATTGTATATCTTGTCAATGCAGTTTTCTCACAATTGTGACCAATTAATAGTCACAATTATAAGAAATAGATTTGCAATTGTGAGCTATATTCACAATGTCTGAGGTTACTTTGTGAAAAACAAGTCAGATTGTAATATAAATTTGCAGTGTAAGATATAATTATGAGAAGTAGTTGCAATTCTGAGATACCACAAAACTACCACAATTCCCTTCCAATGAGCTATGGAGTACAACTTCCACAAGTGCAAATTCACGAGTTCACATGTACATGAAATCAGATAAGGTAATTTATGCGTATTTGGAGTGCTGTCTTGGGGAGGTTTCCTAGTTGGGAATTTGTCCCGAACCCAGAGTACTCCACCCGAACCTTGACTGGGATATAAAACCAGCCCAGAGTGAGGTGATGGGGTGGTGGAGTGTGAAACTGCCAGACAGAGGTGAGGGAAGGCTATATTTATACATTTATATACAGAGGTGTAAAGTCCAGCGGTCAGAAAGTAAAAGTCCTGCCATATGTTTATTCCACCCATGAACTCAGCCAGCCGATTTCACTAATTAGTTCTATTTCCTGGCTGAAAAACTGCTAATTAGCAAATCAGGTGATTGGAACAAAATTCTGAGGAGGACTTTTACTTTTTTAACCTGGACGTTACACTGGACGTGCTTCTCCCGAACTTTGTTACGTAAAACTTCGTTAAGAGATGAGATTGGTCAGATTTTCTGTCATACATGCTAATGTATCAGATAAAGAAATTATACTGTTAAATATATTGAGGAGGATTAACACAAAATGATTCATATCTGCGTACATGGTATAGCTGTCTATTTGTGAGGATTTTCCCTTTAAAGCCCAATTTATACTTCTGCGTCGACCTCCCGCCGTAGCTGTGTCGTAGGCTGTGTGTAGCGAGTTACCCTTCGGCGTAACCTAACGTGCACCTCTTCAAAAACTTAACAACGCGTCAATTTTACGACGGACGCAAGCGCTGTGATTGGCCTGTCAGAACCGCTCCCTTGGGTTTCACATGCTCCCTCTGCATGTGTAACGAGTTATAATAAGTACAATCTTGAGTTTAATGTATTGTTGTTCTTTTCACTAAAATCCTTATTTTATTACTGATTTATTTCCGTTTTTTGAGTGATATACTGTATGTTGATTTTGCGACTTACTCTTTAGAGACTTTTATTTTTACATATTTTTCTGCCGCTGTCCTGGTGCCATTTTGAAGTGTGAGCGCGCCTCTCTCCAGTTCACATTGTACACGCAGGGGAGAGGTAAGCGTTTTTCTGAGCTCTTCATTTTATGTGCGAATTAAGTTTGCAAAGTGTATAAATTGGTTTAATATCTTCCTGTAAACAGTACGAAGACTGTATAGAGTGTTTTGTTGGATGTTACATGCATGAGTGGATTATAATTTGAGGATATATCGTGTGGGCCGTATATGTATTAACTAGTGTTGTATCATACAGGTGAAAGTTGTCATGAGAGATGCTCACATACGATTTGTCAACTTTATTCATGTTGATCTACTACAGGTATTCCACTTTTATTGCATTTTGCATTCTTGTATTGTATTAATGTTATATTTTAATGTTATGTGTATTTTGCCTTATTACACATACGAGTTCACATTGTACACGCTGGGGAGAGGTGAAAGTTGTCATGAGAGATGCTCACATAAGATTTGTCAACTTTATTCATGTTGATCTACTACAGATGGTGAGAAGTCCATGCTGAGCGTGATTGTGAATAAACATCCCCATTTTGGTGAACTGCAGCAATCGTGTCCTGGTCCTTATAGACAACGCAGAGAGAGAGAACCGTAACAGCGGTCAGCTTACAGACCGGTTACACATGTGTAATTGCACGTCAACGCGGACAACGACGCAGAAGTATAAATGAAAACCAACGCGTAGTCTATAGCGTAGAGGCTCCGGCGTAGGTCCGACGCAGAAGTAGAAATCAGCCTTAATTGAGTCAGAATGTCTGATTACCAGTGTTTGCTCTTATTCTTCCTTTTTGCATCATAAATGAAACCTACCTCTCCCATGCAATTGAGCTCTATGTCCATCTTATCTCATGTTTATAATGTTATTTTAATTGACTGTGTTATTATTTTTGTAATGCGCACATGGTGATAAGATTGTACATTTACCCCAGACAGAACATGTAAGGGAGTTTCACCCAAAGAGGGCGCTTGTTTGTGTGTTTGTATCAAGTATGTTTTCTGTTTTATACCATTTTCTTGTATAATCAATCATTTTTGCTTAATTTGTGTTTGTTTTTTGGCTTTTTGGACTCTTTTCCACCATGATTGCGTGGGAGAGACAGGACAGAGCGATTCTCTCAAAGAGGATGCTTGTTTGTGTGTTTATCAGGAGCGAAAATAAAGATCCAGATGAACGAACGATGTTGCCCTGTGTGTGAGTGACCAACGGTACTCAACATCTACACAAACTGTTTCGTGAACTCCAGCAACATCAGTCACGCTTGGTGTCTTGATCCACTAAGATGGACGAATTACTGAAACCTAAAGAATATTTTGTGAAGGCACACACAGTAATGATGAACTCACAGAATAATGCATCTTACACTCTGTGTTAGACTGGAGAGATTATGGTAATCCATTTGAGGTAATAGAGATGTTTTATATTTTATTTATTAAATGCAAAGGTTTTTATCAAAAGAGGGGAAATAATGTTAATGTTTCATTACTTCATTATTTTTTCTTTTTGCCATCCTGAATTTTGTCAGCCCTTCTCTGAATGGTTTGAAGAGTCTGACTGCAGGTCACAAATATCTGACAGGCTGTTTATGAATCAGATATTATCTGTTGTGTGGGTCAAAGGTGATGGTCTGTAGAACACAGTTCTTTTCACACTGCATGACTATCTGTGGTATCATTCAGTTGCTGGTGTGTTCACACTGCACAATAGATCGACAACAGGAGGTTTAACACTGCAGGACTTTACACAATGAAGAATCGCAGACAACTTCTGTCTGGTCCGCAAACTACGTTTCACAACCAAACACACGCAAGAAGTGATAAGGAAATAACGCAAGATCACACGTGCGTGAGACCGGAGTTCTCGTGCGAGACTAAAATTGTTATCAAAAATTATAGTCTACAAGAAGATTGCGATCCAAATGGTCTGTGCGGTGATTTGCAGCGAAATGGAGAGAAAAAAAACAGATTCTGGAGGAGGAAATGTTTTGGGAGACGCGGGGAGCAAGGATTGTGTTTCTGTAAAGAGAGTTGGGGGTAAATAAATAATTTTGCAATGTGCTGCTGTTGCGGCTGGTCAAGCAAATGTTTGTGCTTGGTTTTTGTTTGATATAATTGTAAATATATCTATTAAAATACTGATATTCTGGTCTGTAACTCCTTCCTGAACAACCCGCTGTCCTGCATTTTGCTCTCTCGTTGGCTGTCGGTCATCGCTGATGTAGTTTTCAGTCAGAACACATTCACACCGCAGGATTGTGAATCGCCCACAGGTCCAGATGTTTAGCATGCCAAATATCTCACGATTCTCTCAGATTGCGTCTTTGATAATTCACACTGCGTGACTGTCACTCACATGAATGAGCACCGGTTTGCCAGTGATTTCGGGTATTTGTCTGTGATCTCTCAAAACCTGTCGGCGAGCGAAAATCGGGCCTAAAATGGTTCAGTGTGAACTCGGCATAAGACATGCTGCAAGGTAAGTCAGGTCAAGTCAAGTCATCCTCATTTATATAGAGCTTTTAACAATGTAGATTGTTTCAAAGCAGCTTTACAGAGATAAACATATAATTTAAGGTAACAGAGATTGGTTTGGTTTTATAGTGGTTCTTGAATAATGTTTTTTTCCAGCTAAAGTTAGTTTTGATTGATTCACTTCCGTCTAAATCAGGGGTAGGCAAGTTCGGTCCTAGAGAGCCGCTGTCCTGCAGAGTTTGGCCCCAACACTGAAAAAAACCTCACCTGCCTATAGCCTTAGTAATCCTGAAGACATTGATTAGCTTGTTCAGGTGTGTTTGATTAGGGTTGGAACTAAATTCTGCAGGACAGCGGCTCTCTAGGACCGAACTTGCCTACCCCTGGTCTAAATGATCATTTGTTATTAAATTAGGGGCCGCAAAGACGACACGGTTCTCTCTAAACAGACTTTAAACGCGAACCTGTGATAAACGCTGATGGCGTTCACATGCGCATTAAGAATTGATTCTATAGGTATGTGCGTTTGAATATATGTGCGCTTTATATTCAAGGTTTGTAATCCCTTACAAACCATGCCTAAACTACTTGAATTTTATTTTATTTTATCACTTCGGGTAGGTATGCAAACCGAAAAATTCCACAACGCTTTATCTGTAGAGTGGTATAGGGATCCTCCATAGGGAGAGGCTAGTTGGCACTTCAGCACTGCATTGTCATTGGGTCCAGGCGAAGGTCCTTCGTCAGATCTGGATACGGCCTGGATCCGGCAGGCTGCGGGAAAACCTCGGGATAAACAAAGACTAAAATTAGCATAGATGCCATTCTTCTTATGATGTAACGAGTACAGGATTTAAAGGACAAGTTCGGTATTTTACACTTAAAGCCCTGTTTTAAGATCGTTTCTGATGAAATAGAACGGTTAAGATTGAAATTTGGACAAATGCTGCTGTCCCGAGAATTTTAGGTTTCTGTATTAGCACCCCCCCACCTCCACAATGGTTTCATAGGGTCACTGGAAGAATCATTCATAAAACGCATTAAACTTTAGTTTACAAAGACATGAAACTCACCGAGTGGTCTGGGGTGTTCACTGATATGCTCACACAAAAATCGCTGCAAAAGATGCTTTCCAACAGGTTTTATAGTAGTTTTTGTCCAACCCCATTGACTTGTATAGGATGTTCTGTGAGGTACGGTATTACTCCGCCGCCAGAGACGGAAATGGGGTTGTTTGTATTCTTTCTGTAGTTATGCAGTCGCGGTATCGTAGGCTACGCTATCGAAACGTTGGCAAAGGTGCATTATCGCCACCAACTGGGCTGGAGTGTCTATTATTCACGCTCTCAACGGAAGAATGTCCGGGTTGTGAGGCGTTTAAAAAATAGGTCCACAGTTTTACAACGAATGGTAAAACACCTGTTGGAAAGCATCTTTTGCAGCGATTTTTGTGTGAGCATATCAGTGAACACCCCAGACCACTCGGTGAGTTTCACGTCTTTGTAAACTAAAGTTTTATGAATGATTCTTCCAGTGCCCCTATGAAACCATTGTGGAGGTGGGGGGGGGGGGTGCTAATACAGAAACCGAAAATTCTCGGGACAGCAGCATTTGTCCAAATTTCAATCTTAACCGTTCTATTTCATCAGAAACGATTTTAAAACAGGGCTTTAAGTGTAAAATACCAAACTTGTCCTTTAAGGGAAGTGTTCCCAGTTCCGGCTGACCTAATCTATGCAGCCTAATATTGAATATATAAAAGTCGATAATGTATTATGTGAATGCTAGGTCAAAGAGATGTGTTTTTAGTCTAGCTTTGAACTGACAGACTGTGTCTGCTTCCCGGACAATGTTAGGAAGATTGTTCCAAAGTTTTGGTGCTAAATAGGAAAAGGATCTACCGCCAGCAGTCGATTTAGATATTCTAGGTATTATCAACTGGCCAGAATTTTGAGATCGCAATAGACGTGAAGGACTATAATGCGTTAAGAGCTCGCTCAAGTACTGGGGAGCTAAACCATTTAGTGCTTTGTAAGTATTCAGCAATATTTTAAAATTCATACGATGTTTAATAGGCAGCCAATGCAGTGTTGACAGAACCGGGCTAATATGGTCATACTTCCTGGTTCTGGTAAGAACTCTAGCGGCTGCGTTTTGAACTAGCTGTAGTTTGTTTATTAAGCGTGCAGGGCAACCACCCAGTAGAACATTACAATAATCTAGCCTTGATGTCATGAACGCATGAACTAGTTGTTCCGCATTTGTCAATGAGAGCATATGACCTAATTTAGATATATTTTTAAGATGGAAAAATGCGGTTTTACAGATACTAGACACGTGACTTTCAAATGAAAGATTGGTATCAAAGAGCACACACACACACAAACACATGTTGGTGCAACAGCATTATGAGGACTCTCCATAGGCGTAATGGTTTTTATACTGTACAAACTGTATATTATATCCCCTTACACTGCCCCTATCCCTAAACCTACCCTTCTGCATTTTTACATTTTTAATAAAACATTGTTTTTTATGTTTTTTAAGCTATTTGAATTATAAGGACTTTTGAAATGTCCTCATAAACCACCTATAAGTTGTAATACCAGTGTAATACACATGTCATTATACAAATTTGTGTCCTCATAAATCACATAAACCAACCCACACACACACACACACACACACACACACACACACACCCAGGTTCCTAACTGACGACGAAGACTTAACAGAGCAGCCATCAAGTGTTAGACAGTATTCTAGGTTATTACGTGTGGAAGTTTTTTTTCCAATAATTAGAATCTCTGTTTTTTCAGAATTTAGTAGTAGGAAATTACTAGTCATCCAATTTTTTATATCAACTATGCATTCCGATAATTTTGTGAATTGGTTTCGTTAGGTTTTGAAGAAATATACAGCTGAGTATCATCAGCATAACAGTGAAAACTAATTCCATGTTTCCAAATGATATCTCCTAAAGGAGCATGTACAGAGTGAACAGCAGCGGTCCTAGTACTGAGCCTTGTGGTACGCCATACTGAACTTGTGACCGATAAGACATCTCTTCATTTACTGCTACAAACTGATAGCGGTCAGATAAATATGATTTAAACCATGCTAGTGCAATTCCACTAATGCCAACATAGTTTTCTAGTCTATTTAAAAGAATGTTGTGGTCAATGGTGTCAATGCAGCACTAAGATCGAGTAGCACTAATAGAGAGATACAACCACGATCGGTTGATAAGAGCAAATCATTTGTGACTCTAATGAGAGCTGTCTCAGTACTATGATACGGTCTAAATCCGGACGGAAAATTCTCGCAGATACCATTTCTTTCAAGAAAGGAACATAGTTGTGAGGATACTGCTTTTTCTAATATCTTTGACAGAAAAGGTAGATTCGAGATTGGCCTGTAATTGACTAATTCTGTAGGATCAAGTTGCATTTTTTTAACAAGCGGTTTAATCATAGCCAGCTTAAAGGTTTTGGTACGTATCCTAGAGACAAAGATGAATTAATGATATTGAGAAGAGGATCTATGACCTCTGGAAGCATCTCTTTCAATAGTTTAGTCGGTATAGGGTCTAACATACATGTTGTCGATTTAGATGAATTAACGAGTTTGCAAAATTCTTCCTCTCCTATAGCAATGAATGAATCAAATTTTTCCTCAGGGAGACTACACTGCACTGTCTGATGCGATACTGTAGTAGACGGTTGCATAGTTATAATTTTGTCCCTGATATTATCGATCTTATAAGTGAAGAAGTTCATAAAGTCATTACTGCTGTGTTTCTTGGAAACTTCTGGGCTTGAAGCTTTCTTTTTCGTTAGTTTAGCCACTTTTTCAAATAAATATCTAGGATTATGTTTATTTTCTTCTAATAGGGTTGAAAAATAAGCAGATCTAGCAGCTTTTAAAGCCTCTCTGTAAGCAATCGAGCTCTCCTTCCATGAAATCCGAAATACCTCTAGTTTTGTTTTCTTCCAGTTGCGTAACACAGATAGACACACAATCTTACCAATTTTAGTGTGAAATTACAGTATATTCCAGTTAATAATTGCATTACTTTCACAGTAATTCCATAGTAGGATTTATCTTGTATCTTACTGCACTCTTTCTTGTAAAAAAGAAATTTCTTGTAAAATCTACAACATCACTGTATTTCTACAGAGCATATGTACTATGAAGGTAACCAGAATGCATTGCAGGATGAATAGATGGAGCTTATTGATTCTTGTTGGTTTTATCTGTGCTGCTGAACCTATTTTTGTAATGTTCAGAATTTATCTTTATTATTATTATTAATATTATTTGTTGAGTGTCACCATTGTTGTGTTTTGTATGTCGAGTACTGATGTCTGTGCATCATCAGGTGATAGAAGAAAAAAAATCTTGTGTTGCAACATGATGTCACACCTTTCAAAGATAAATCTCAGCAGCTTTACTATCCATCTACAAACAATTATTGGTTTGGTATATTACATATTTGGTAACAATTATTGGTATATTATTGGTAACACTGGACACTAATAATAGTATAGTTTGCCTAACGTAAATTCAGCCAATTAGCGTATTTTAAATTCTAGCTAAATCCCATTATGGTGACTTCAAAACAATTACAGTGGTAAAGAATACATTTCTTACAGTGGCATGGTTAAAGAACACTTTACTGTGAATTCATAGTAAAGAAAGAGCAGTAAATTACTGTGATTTAGGCATCTTTTTGCTGTTGATTAACAGTAATTCGTAAGGAAATGATCCAGCATGCATTAATTTCATTGCAAATTGCTTACTACAGTAATTTATTGTACACCTGCTACTTCAATAGCTCTTAATCCTGTAAATTTCTGGCAATCTTTTACAGTGCGCGCACACACACACACACAGCTCAACATTGTGTCACGGTTTATGAATTCGCTGTTTTGTCTCGTGTGTGTGTGTATGTGCATGTGCGTGTGGGCGGGGGCGCTGATCACTGCCGCTGATCTGTCACCAGCCGCGTCTCATCAGCACGCCAGCTGCAGCTGATCAGCGCACCCTATTTAGTCCCTCTGTTTTCACCTTGGCCGTTTCTCAATATGCGTTCTTGTCTGTACTTGTGTTCTTGTGGACTTCATCAGTCGCTGCCCAAGTACTGTTCCAATTCAAAGTTCACTACTAGCCAAGTCCAGTTCAAATCCCCGGATGTGTTCTTGATCCACCTCTTTTACCGAGGATGCATCGAGAGGTGACTTGTGCGGACTTGAGACAGCCAGGTATCCCAGAATGCATCTCGCACCAACCAGCAAGCGTCAATAGCAGAGGAGAAAACCCGCGTAATATAAAAATACTACTGTTATTGTGTCACGAAATGTAATTTTAATAGTGTTTCAGGGGAGAATGTAGTTGTTTAAAGCTCAAATCTGTGGTTTATTTATAAAGATAGCGCCTATTTGAAAAATGTATCTGACGTTTTCGGAGTTGTGAGATCCAGGCGATCACCGGGAGTTCAGCGCTCATTAACCCCGACTGGAACAGCTTTCCCTCGGCTAGTCCTTCTGATGTTTGAGATATGACATGAGATATAATTTGTCTTGTGTATAAGTCGATCTTTGGTCTCCTTAATCTATAGTTTGTTCCATGGCAAATCGTTTTGGCTGAGGGAAAAGTGAAGTTTCATAACTTTATATATTTAGGCTATTTAACTTTAATTTTGTAGCCTATTAGAGAGCTGACTTATGTTTGACTTTATTTCTCATTGTATAGCTTCTTATACCTATTAGGCTACTTATTCTTTTATACTGGATATTATTGATTATTACAACTTTTTTTATATATATTACTATACATTCTCTTCACTGTGTGTAGGCTACATGTATAATAAAATAAAATGACACAACCCTGTCTCTGTTTATTAAATGTCAGTTTTAATGATAAAAAATGTTTCATATTTTTAAAATGAAAGCAAAAAGAAGCAGGGTTGTGTTTTATATTTCGTGTTGTTATTGATATATGCAGTGAAGATAATCAATGTGCGTTGCCTGAACCACATTTGTGTGGTCATTAATATGTTTAAGATTTTTTTAAATGAAAAGAGGCAGTGGTGTTTTATTACATATTTATTTTTATTGTTGATGAAAAGAGGCAGAGTTGTATTTTATACCATATTTCGTTTTATTGTTGCCTAAAATATACATAAAGAGATAACCGGAGTAGCCAGAGCGAGCTGAGTGACACGGTCAAGAACGCGCTGTTCCATTTGCAGAATAACCAGACTAGCGTCCTCTCGTCCTCGGGAGTTCGTTCTCCGGAGTCGAACTTGGCAAGTCTGAACTACCAAGGACGCAAGTCTGAAGTTTGCGTACTTGGTATTGAGAAACGGCCCTTGTCTTTGTCAGTTCCTTGTTGGATGTTTCCTGTGTTTCCGCTTGTCTCATGTTCCCGTGTTTCCTGCCTGTCTCCAGTTCCGCGTGATGTTGGGTTGTTTCCCGTTCTGCTGATCGTCTCATTACAAATTCGATTTCCTGTCTTCACCACACCCGGACTTTCATGGACCACATCCGCACCACCTTCACTCTCCACGGATTCGGGCATTCCCACAGCGTCCCTGTGCTGCCAAGTGACTTCCTGCAACCATCATCTCATCTACTATATTCATAATAAATACTTACTGTTACTTGCAAATGAATCCTCAGATTACTCCTTGTGACAGAACGAACTGACCAAGATGGATTCAGCAAGCAGTACTCTGGATCTGAGGGAGTTCCTGTCCCGCAGTTTCGCCAGAATGGACCAGCAGGAGGAACATCAGACCATCACTGGACACGCAGTGCAATCCTTGGTAGCACAGGTGTCCGAGCTCACCCAACAGCTCCAACACCTAGCTGGTCCCACTGTGCCCAGTCCTCAGCTGGTTCCCCACTCTCCACCAGCACCCAACCGTCAGCCTGAACCACGTCTGCCCTCTCCAGAGATTTACGCTGGTGAGCCTAACTTTTGTAGAGCATTTTTAACAAGTTGCTCTATGTTCTTTTCCTTGAATAGGAGGCTACTGTTGGGCGGGATCTTCATGAACAAGACCTCATCCTCTACTCTCCTTCCGGTAAGACTGCTCTGGGGTACCTGGTCCCATCCCACACAAGCCCTTCTGGACTCAGGAGCTGAGGGGAATTTTTTAGACTTCACTTTGGCTCGGACACTCGGATTACCCATCACCACTCTCAAGAACACCATTGCTGTCAGTGCTCTCAACGGTCAAGAACTCCCAGCCATAACACACTGCACTCACCCCCTGACACTAGTCACATTCGGCAATCACACGGAACACATTTCATTCCTCCTTCTGGACTCACCCATGGCACCCATTGTCCTCGGTCACCCCTGGCTGATACAGCATTCCACGAGGGTTGACTGGGGACACAATTATGTTTCAGCCTGGAGCACTCTATGTCATAAGTCATGTCTTGTGTCTGCCTGTTCGTCTGTGTCCAGTTCTGTTTTTCAGAGGGAGGCGGCGAATTTATATAACGTGCCCGCTGAGTTTCACGACCTGCAGGAGGTGTTCAGTAAGTCCCGTGCTGCTTCTCTTCCTCCGCATCTTCCCTATGACTGTGCCATAGATTTACTTCCAGGTAAGTCTCCGCCTAAGGGCAAACTATACTCGCTTTCTGTTCCAGAAAGGGAGGCCATGGAGAAATATATTTCTGATTCTCTAGCTTCCAAATTCATCCGTCCTTCCTCTTCTCCAGCGGGGGCGGGATTCTTTTTTTTGGGTAAGAAGAATGGATCTCTGCAACTGTGTATTGATTACCGAGGGTTAAGGGTGCTCCGATTGATTGGTCGCCGATCATAATCGGCCGATAATTGCTTTGGGATGTGTGATTGGCGCTCTCTATCAAGGCCGATCCAGAAAAGCCGATCAGATGACGCAAAACTCGCGAGACAATTTTTTTATGCCCTGGTAAAAATGGCTTCACCAGTCTGGCAATTCTACAAGGTGTGTGAAAAAGACAATTCATTAGCAATCTGCAATGTGTGTACCACGCCGCGGCCGCTTGTCAAACTGTGCAGCCACTCTGCTCAACCCGTAAATAAATCCATTGATCCACAAACTTTGTTTGAGTTCCTAAATGGTCTAGTGGGAGATCTTTTGCCAAGCGTGTCAGAGGTTAAGGGTTCTAATCCGCACTTGTATATATATATTTTTTTTCTCTCATCAAAACTGAATATGTTCATTAGTGGTTACAGTCTATATCAAGCAGGGACACGTTTGTGTTTTTTGTGATTTCACCGGAATGAATAGAGTCCGCAACGGCGATAGATTGAAGCGCGCATCCGAGTGAAGACCTCACGAGCCACAAGAGAACACTGTATCCATGACACTGATCGCCGCAGCAACGAGCGCTCAGCTTGAGTTAAAAAAATACACACACATTTTAGAGCTAGATCTCTTATTTAATGGCGAACTAAATGAATGCTCTGCTAGTTGACTGGAGATGTTTTATTTATTTATATTAGGTACATGGTGGGACAGACTTCACTGGATCTAAACAAATCAATCTAACCATAGATGTGACCAGTAGTGGTGGCTTTCTTAATCTGTTTAAATAATTTTGCAAGGGTTCTTGCAAAAAAAAAAAAAAAAAAAAAATTACCAAGAAATTGAGAGAAATTAATCTAATAATCTCTATCCCCTCTCTCTTTCTCTCCCCTCTCTCTTTCTCTCCCTCTCTCTTCCTCTCTAAATGCCCACAAAATCTGACTGAGCATCCCAGATAAAAGTAAAGTTATAGATAGATACAGATGGAAGTTGTTAGCTATTTGTATTTTTTGTTGCTGTGCACTTTACTACCTGTGGTCCTTTAAGTGTATTAGAAAAACTGATGGCTGACTGACTCAAAACATTATTTTGCTTATAGCCTTTTTTGTTGCAGTTTTTAGTTTAAAGTAGTCTAAAGCTCTTTAAAATTTAAAGACTCAGATGTTCTGTCTTTTTTTTATTTTATATTCTTCAGGAAAGTTGTATTTGTCAAGCCCTAAGCTGCTCCCAATAACCAAGCTGCTAAGTTAATATGCTGGACATGTTGCTTGCAAATAAATACACAGGTGTCAATTCATGATACATTGTCTTCTCTTAAATGTAATACTTAATGTACATTGTTGTTAAATATAGTTTAATAAGTAATGCTACATGATAAATAGAAGGCTTCAAATAGACCCTGTAATCGGTGATCAGTATCGGTATCGGGTGATACAGCTTCCAGTAATCGGGGATCGGTGATCGGCCCCAAAAATCCTGATCGGAGCACCCCTACCGAGGGTTGAACAACATCACGGTAAAGAATACTTATCCTTTGCTGCTGATGTCTTCAGCCTTCGAGCGGTTGCAGGGAGCCTCCATTTTCACAAAACTGGATTTACGTAATGCCTATCATTTGGTTCGCATCAGGGAGGGGGATGAATGGAAAACCGCGTTCAACACCCCCAGGGGTCACTTTGAATACTTGGTCATGCCGTTCGGGCTGTCCAACTCCCCAGCGGTTTTCCAGGCACTCGTCAATGACGTGTTGAGAGGCAGGTAGACCAGTTCATATATGTCTACCTGGATTACATATTGATCTTTTTGTCGTCTCTCCGGGAACACGTTCAACACGTCAGACGAGTGCTTCAGAGGTTGCTAGAGAATGGGCTTTTTGTCAAGGCGGAGAAATGCGCGTTTCATGCACAGTCTGTTCCTTTCCTAGGTTACATCGTCTCGTCTGAGGGAGTGCGTATGGATCCTGACACGGTTAAGGCTGTGATAGATTGGCCAAGTCCAGATTCCCGTAAGGCCCTACAGAGGTTTCTGGGGTTCGCCAACTTCTATCTGCGTTTCATTCGCAATTTCAGCCAACTAGCCGCACCTCTGACCGCCTTGACCTCTCCCAGAGTGACGTTCAGGTAGTCCGACACAGCCGAGACTGTGTTCCTTAAACTCAAAATTCGCTTTGTTTCGGCTCCCATCTTAGTCGCCCCTGATTCGTCACTTCAGTTCGTGGTAGAGGTCGACGCGTCAGAGGTGGGGGTAGGCGCAGTGCTTTCCCAACGCTCTTCCACAGACGACAAGATGCATCCTTGCGCGTTTTTGTCCCATCGTCCATCACCTGCTGAACGTAACTATGACATTGGTAACCGAGAGTTGTTGGCAGTCAAGTTGGCGTTGGAGGAGTGGCGTCATTGGTTAGAAGGGTCGGGGGTACCTTTTATCATTTGGACCGATCACAAAAACCTTGAATATATTAGATCTGCTAAAAGACTCAACTCCAGGCAGGCTCAATGGGCACTTTTTTCCGGATGTTTTGACCTTTCTCTCTCGTACCGCCCGGGATCCAAAAACATCAAGCCCGATTCCTTATTCCGTATTTTTGATCCATCCAATTGCCCGGCTACTCCCGGGTGTATTTTACCCGAGAAAATAGTTATCTCTACACTCACATGGGAGATCGAAACGAAGGTCAAGACGGCCTTAGAAGGTGCCCACCGAGTCAATTGTTTGTGCCGGAGGGGTTACGGTCCGACGTTATTCGGTGGGGTCATTGCTCCAACGTGGCTTGTCATCCAGGAGTTAAACCGCACCAGCTGTTTAGTAAAGCAACGATTCTGGTGGCCATTAATGGCTCGTGACATTCACAGTTTTGTGTTGGCTTGTTCGGTTTGTGCCGTTGGTAACGGCTGTTTCACACCGCAACCGTGAGCAGCGCTTGAGCAGCGCGTCAGCGTAACTATATCGTTACTGCAGCTGCAGACGCGCGAGAGTATTCAAACTGGAAGCGTTTGTACAGTGTCACAGTAGCGGCTCCAAAGCTACATATAAGCGAACAGTTATTTACAAAGACAACTATAAATTTGATTTTAGAAGTTGGTAAACCATATAAATGGTAAACAACAAAACAACCAAGAAAACTCCAATCTTGTCGTTTCAGTCATAGCATATTTTTGATACGTTTACAAGAATGCAAACTCCGTGGATAAAACACACACACACACACACACAAAACCGCACACTCAGGTTTGATTTGGGTTGTGCTAGCCTATGTAGCTGTCTGTGTATTTCATAAACCAAAAGAAAGTTTATATATTATATTTTCTGGCTAGTTTACTTTAGTTTTTTTAAAAATTATTATTATACACCATACTTTCACCCAAACTGAATAATTAAAAACTAGTTTAAATGTGTAGCTTAAATCTTCTATAAATATTTTTTGAGTCTTTTCTTTTTTTGCCTACTCCAGTTCTTGTTAAAACTCACTAGACATGCTTATTCTGTGCATTTTGGGCACTTTTTGTGTGAAATCAAATGTATTTCGTTACACTTTATTTCGATAGTCACTTTAGACATTCTACTAACTATAAGTAACTTTTCAACTACATGTCAACTAACTGTCATTAGACTATTAGTAGACTGTAGTAGACTGCAGTAGACTGTCAGTAGACTGTTAGGTTATGGTTAGGTGTTAGGTTTCGGGTTAGGAGAATAAGTTGACTTGTAGTTACTAAGTTACTTATAGTCAGTAGAATATCTGTTGGGGGACCAACAAAATAAAGTGTTAGCAAATATTAAGCAGACAGTCTACTAATACTCTAATGACAGTTAGTTGACATGTAGCTGCAAAGTTACTTATAGTTAGTTGAATGTCTAAAGTGGACTATTGAAATAGTGTTACCTTATTTTGTCCATCAAAAGTGTGCTTTCACTTTAATTGAGCGTGAGCAGTGCAGCAAAAACAGACTCGGCGCCAAATCCCCGGCTTCACTGCTGCTCACGCGACGCTCCTGCTTGACGCTCACGCGCTGCTCCTGCTCACAGTGTGAATGCGCTGACGCTTGCTGTGTGAAACGGCCGTAAGACGTCTAACCGTCCTCCTGATGGGCTGCTCCAACCGCTGTCTGTCCCTTCGAGACCCTGATCCCACATAGCGCTAGATTTTGTCACCGCCCTCCCGCCCTCTAATGGCATGACTGTTGTTTTAACCGTAGTGGACCGGTTCTCGAAGGCGGCACATTTCATTCCCTTGCCCAAATTACCATCTGCCAAGGAGACAGCGGTGACTGTCGTAGATCACGTCTTTCGTTTACATGGCCACCCGATTGACATGGTCTCTGACAGGGGGCCCCAATTTGTGTCCAAATTCTGGCAGGAGTTTTGTAGATTACTAGGAGCTACAGTCAGTCTGTCTTCAGGTTATCATCCCCAGAGCAATGGTCAAACTGAGCGAGCCAACCAAGACTTGGAGAGAGTGTTGCGATGTTTGGTGTCCAAGAATCCTTCCTCCTGGAGCCAGCAACTGTCTATGGTTGAGTACGCACACAACTCGTTACCAGTGTCATCCACGGGCCTCTCTCCGTTTGAGTGTAGTCTAGGGTATTTTCCAATTTTTCCAAGTCTGGAATCCGAAGTCGCGGTTCCCTCCGCTCACGCCTTCGTCCAGAGGTGCCACCGTACATGGACCAGAGCCCGTGAGACTCTGCTCCAAGTGGGGGCGCGCACCAAGGCTAAGGCCGATCGCCACTGGTCAAAGCCTCCCGTATACGTTGTGGGTCAAAAAGTGTGGCTTTCAACCAAGAACATTCCGCTCCGCTCCGTGTCTAATAAACTTGCTCCTAAAGTCATCGGCCCGTTCCCTGTCACCAAGATCCTTAGTCCAGTGGCAGTCCGACTCAAACTCCCTCCAGCGTACAGGAGAATTAATCCCGCCTTTCATGTGTCCAATTTGAAACCTGTATTTCATTCTCACCTTAATCCGCCGGCCCCGGTTCCCCCACAGCCACGACTCGTAGACGGGGAACCCACGTATTCGGTCAATCGTATTCTGGACTCGAGACGGAGGGGACGCGGATTTCAGTATTTGGTGGACTGGGAGGGTTACGGTCCGGAGGAGAGAAGTTGGGTTCCTGCTAGGGACATACTGGATCACTCCCTGATTGATGATTACAATCAACAGGTAAGGAGCTCTGGGAGCAGCACCACCTTCACTCTCCACGGATTCGGGCATTCCCACAGCGTCCCTGTGCTGCCAAGTGACTTCCTGCAACCATCATCTCATCTACCATATTCATAATAAATACTTACTGTTACTTGCAAATGAATCCTCAGATTATTCCTTGTGACACATTGTCCTTAATGTATCACTCTTGTTGTGTTGAGATGCCTGTGATCTCA
Source organism: Gila robusta (assembly GCA_030770095.1). NCBI lineage: Eukaryota > Metazoa > Chordata > Actinopteri > Cypriniformes > Leuciscidae > Gila > Gila robusta. Next base: position 221,378 of record JAVALU010001534.1, on the reverse strand, counting down.
CACTGGATTTAAATTCATGTCCTTTTGACACAACATTTACATCAATAAAGCTCTTGATAATAGCTGGCCGTGGTTCTGCTAGAGGGTCAATGGTGGGTTCCTCAAAACTGTTAGTGTTTCCACACCACTTAGCATAGACACATGCTGACCTTTCTGCTCTAGATCCATCTATGGAATAAGTTAAATTAAGGTATGTTACTCTTTTGCATGTCTTGGCAAAACGGTCAATCTCAGTTATGTAATTTTCAGGGTACATCTGATAATACATCACAACATTGCATTTCTGTCAGTCTCATCCAAGATTGTCTGCTGGAATGGAGACAGAGGCACCACTGTACAGTTTTCTAACAGAAGTCGTTCTGCTGACTCAAAACATTGTGGTTCACATAAAGCATATCATTTGAGCCATCACATGACAAAGTCCCAACCATTTGACCTCCTAATATACTGGCAAATTTATCACCATATTTACATGTCCATGGCATACGAAGCTGCTGAAACTGCCTCATTATCTGGACTTCAATTGTCCTATTGTTGTCATTATACTTCCCCAGTTTTCCATTAAAACGCTCAAATGAAAAGCACCAAAATGAATAAACTGGTCCATAGTCTAACATGTATTCTTTCAAATAAAGATGTAAATGCATATTGGGTGCAATGGGACAAAAAGTTCATCAAATTTTGAAAGAAAAGTCTGCAGGTATCCATCTGCTACTTCCAGACTATTGATGGAAATGACTCTGGAGCAGAGGATGATACAAGCCGGCACAAAGTCAAACCACATGTCATAGTGTCTGCTGTTAATAAGCCCCTTCAGGCAAAACGGAGTAAATGGTTGTCCAGTTTTTCCTCTGATCTGCTGTAAAACCTGATGAAATTCATTAGGGAATTCTACCAACATTATGAGGGACATTGATGTTTTCCAGTTCATCAAACTTATTTGCTGTTAAAATTCCTAATTCTGTCCATAGTCTGAATACATGTCTTGCTGTACCAAGGAGAAGCTTGGATCTATGACATAAAACCGGATGGCATCATAGTAACTCAAACGGAAAAGTTCTGACCATCTAGCTCCATGTTCATGTTCAATTCTTTTTCGTTCTGTCTTTGTCTTTGCCCGCTTTGATAACTCAGCGTAGTGAATGTGGTATTTTGATGAGCATGATTCCCATGAAGACCGATCAAATCCAGAGTAGTCCATTTATGCTGAATGCCTTCAAACACTTGACATCTTGCCAGAGTAAGTTAAATGCAGAATGTCACACACATATTGATATTAGAGCATTCAAAGAAAAATAAATTATCAGTAATTTAAACATCAACAAAAATACATTTAGGTCTGTAAAGATCAATGTTTAATAATTTTTATACTTGAAATCATATTTTCAAATGCTTAATTTACCTCTGCATGCCCCATGGCCAACCAAGCCTCCACATTTTTGAGTTTCTGGGATATCTGATGCCAGACACAGCAGAACTGCTCGGTAAACCTGATATACAAGCTCTGTAAACCTGATAACATATACAAGAGCTGTCTTCCAAAATGATGCCACTCTAGTTGCTGGAGCTCATCAGCAGTGGGTCTAAGAATGCGTTTATGGTTAGGGACGGCTCTTTTGGACCAGGTATTAGTCCAACAAGGATCATATTTTCTTCCTTAAAACAGTCTTCACGAGGTAAATTCAAAATGACCAAGTAAATGCCTCCAATTGAATATGGTGCATTTTTGAAAGGTTTAAACCAGTCCACATTCAGCATCATTGCCAGATTATTTGCCCTTATGAAAAGAAAATATATCTCCCTATAAACTGTATGAATTATCAATATATTAAATGGTTTAACAGTATACTTGAAAAAATACAGAATAATATATAGCATTAATATAATTACAATATATTGAATAATACATAAGGAATTGCCACTTTTCATATTTATTAAAAAATATGTGACAATATATTTACTAATATATCATAATGTATGCAATTTTATATTCAGCAATACACTTCATAATATATAGATGTATATGTGATCAGATATGGTACTGCATGTGTAATATATTGCAGATATATTTACTCATGCAACATAAACACATTTATATACAGAAATATATAATGTAATATATTTCTTATATTTTTTAATTATTTACATTATAAATGTTTCATATTGTCAAGCTAGTTAACAAAAGCAGACCTGCATGTACTAAAGTATTTAGCCAAGAGCCAACAGTACAGACACTGTTCTGATGAGTGCACAGCCATTACTATTAATATATATATATAGTACTTATAGTCTTAATTATGTTTGGCCAATCATCAACCGAACCACAAGCTCTACTCTTCAACACAGTTATATTCCAAAATAATAGCAGATAACAGATCTCCCCATATTAATATTGAGCAGAACACATTAAATAACACTTAATTTTAACATTTACTCTCCTTTAACAGTCAGAAGCAAAGCATGCTGGGAACTAGAAATCTGTTGTAACTCATTCTGTGAATGTGTGTATATATATATATATATATATATATATATATACACACTGTATGTGTGCGTGTGTGCGTGTGTGTGTGAACTTACATTCACATTTATATGGGAACATGTATGTGAATTTGTGAGTATAACATGTAATGCTTTCCTGTAGCTCAAACAGTAGAGTGTTGGCGCTTGCAACTCCAAGGTCATGGGTTTAATTCCCAGGGAAAGCAAGAAATGGTAAGAATGTAAAATTTTGTGTACCTTGAAATGCAATGTAAGTCGCTTTGGATAAAGGCGTCTGCCAAATGCATGAATGTAAATGTAATGCTATTTTTGTCTTCATTTATAAATACTTCATATGTATTAATATATATAGCCATAAATGGTCAATGCATATATTGCAGTATATTGAAAAATATAAGCACTAGTTTCCCATATATGGAAATGTATTATGTAATAAATCACATTATATTTTGCAGTATATTCCCATATATTTTTGTTCTGTAAGGATCCACAGACTGAACTTATAATCCCCTTACAAGTCAGCCCCAATTTTGGCAAGTGATGCATTCATGACATACCCAAAATAAAAAGGTTTCTGCTCATAAGTCATTCTGAATAGACACATAACACACATATATTTAGAAAGCCAACCCTTGATAGTTTCCAGTTCAAGACTCAAAATTAAACAGACTGTTATTAATATTGAGATATATAAGCTCAAACATAAAAACAAAAACGACAAATATTAATAATATATTTATTAAATGTATTAAAATAGTATGTGAATGTAGGATTGCAACTTACAACCACAACTAAAGTGTAGCCACAACTGTGGTCATGCTTCATTTCAAATCTGATCTGAGGATCAGAGGATGATATCTCTAAAATTATGTGTTTTATGAAGCCTATTTTACAACCATGTCAAGGTAGAATTTGGATAAGTTTTAGAGAAGGCTGATAAGATGCATATCAAATATTTTATTGCCTTATAAACACCGATTTACAGTCTTTGACTAATGTCTGGCGAGGCGAACTGGTCACGGTCTATTGATGTAAATAGGCGAACATTTCACACATCTGCCTTAATCTTCATCATTCTTTGTCAAATGTGATCGAACAAAGACTGAATCAGCCTGTAGCTAACACTGATGCTAACTGGGGCTCAAGGTCGAGCAGACAGCGGCACTCAGCTCAGAGCGCACCCGGGCCCAGGACTCTGATAGTGGGCGACTCCATAATCAGAAACATTAGTAGCAGGGATATAACAACATGCTGCCTTCCACAAGCAACAACTTCTGATGTAAACAGGGAACTTCAGAACATTCTGATGAAACATAAGACTGCAAATCGACTCATCATTCATGTGGGGAAGAATGATATTCATAAAGAGCAGTCGGAACTCCTTAAGAAGGATTTCAATTAACTTTTTGAAACACTTAAAAGACTGAAAGTTCAAACATTCATCAGTGGACCACTCCCAGCAAGAGGAACAAACAGGTTTTCACGGTTGCTTGGGCTTAATACATGGCTGCAAAAAACCTGCAATATAAAAGGAGTGAACTTCATTGACAACTTCAATCTTTTCTGGAGTCAGAGGCAACTGTTTCAACAGAATGGCCACCACCCAAACAAACTTGGTTCAAGAGTGCTAAAGGACAATATCTACTTCTCCCTCCGTCATCCTTCTGCAATGTGTGCCAATCCACTCAACCTGAATGGCACACACACACCTGGATACAGTATGAATGACCACAGGATTTCACTTCAGCACCTGAATGGACATACGGTTGACACATCACACAAGGACAATGATAACACCACTCAGCCACAACAACCTCTGCTCACGGACACAATCTCAGCTGAGCCCTGCCCACAGAGCTCACCACAGACAGACTGTGACGTACTAGCACTGCTCCAAGATTCAGCACCCAAGGACGACTTTCTGGAAAACAGCCAGGGAAACCAGGACAGCATATTACAGCCTCCAATAACACCAGAGCAACAGCCGCCCTCACCGGACACGTTATCCCTCTCTCCAGCATCTCCACTTCTGTGCTTCTCAGAGAAAATGGAACAACTGGTGTATGCTGGAACCAGACTATCCCACTCTTTTGCTGCAAGCCCCCAGATACCAACCAAAAAACGGCAGGCCCCACAACCACCAAAGCCTGCGGGCCCAGCTCGCCCTCTCCCTCGTCCTGTGAGAGCTCTTCGGCCTCTGCCACAACGCCAGGGCCCACACCCTCCTCCAGCGGCTCGAGGTGAACCTAAAACAAATGATATCAGCTCTCAGTGATATGTGTCGGGTCCCCGCTATGATAACAATAACTTTCTCAAATGTTTACAGAACAAGCGGGAACCCAGTGTGCCTGTATCTTTCTCTATTGCTGTTCGATTACATGATAGAAAGTCTAAGGCCTTCAAAAGCCGTACAGCAAACCCATCTAATCTGGTGCCTATTACACAACAAACTAAGATTGCTGTGGGGACAAAAAGTAAGACTGTTAAGTTAGCACTTTTAAACATCCGCTCACTTAAAAATAAATAACTTCAAATCAACGACTTAATAACCACATACAACCTGGATTTTATGTTGCTAAATGAAACTTGGCTAGAAGACAGCTCCAGTGCAACAGTCCTCAATGAAACAGCCCCTCCTAACTTTACTTTTATGAGTGTCTGCAGAGCTGTTAGAAGAGGTGGAGGTTTAGCTGCTCTTTTAAAAGATGTCTATCAATGTAAGCAAATATCATTTGGGAATTATCCGTCTTTCAAATATCTGGGTATTGTGTTAAAAGGTGCTCCACGCATTTTACTTATCATTGTTTACAGGCCTCCAAAATACTCTCCAGCCTTTGCTGAGGACTTTACAGAACTGTTATCAACAATTTCCTCAGAGTTTGACTGCTTTGCCATTGCTGGAGATTTTAACATTCACATAGATAATGCAGAAACCAATATGGCAAAAGAAATCAAAACTGTTTTAAAAACTTTTGATCTGACTCAGCATGTACATGGACCCACACATAATCGTGGACACACTCTAGATTTACTTATCAGTAAGGGTCTAAACATTTCATTGATTGTTATTAAGGACGTAGCACTGTCTGATAATTTTTGTATTTTCTTTGATATATTGATCTCTCCTGCCATTGAAGCTAGATCTGTGTCTGTCAAGAAGAGATGCTTAAATGAGAACACTAGTGTACTATTTATGAAGGCTATATCTTTAACACCAAGCATATCTGCTGACTCTGTTGATTTTCTACTTGATTCTTTTAACTCAAAAGTTAAGAGTGTAATTGATGATATTGCTCCTGTGAAAGTCAGGAAGAAGAATGGCAGACAAGCACCTTGGAGAAACTCAACAGCAGTGCAAAATATGAAAAGACAATGCAGAAAAGCAGAGCGCATGTGGCGGAAGACAAAACTTGTAGTCCATTATAACATCTACAAAGACAGCATCCATGCTTTCAATAAGGAACTAGGCAAAGCTAGACAGACTTTCTTCTCAAATATTATAAACAGCAATATAAACAACACACGCACTCTTTTTGCTACTGTAGAGAGACTGACAAACCCCCCAAGCCAGATTCCCAGTGAAATGCTCTCAGAGAGCAAGTGCAATGAGTTTGCTTCCTTCTTCTCTGAGAAAATCAATAATATCAGAAAGGTGATCAGCTCATCCTTGAGTTGCGCTGGGGTCAGACAGATCAGACAACAGCCTGAGAAAGTAGTCACTATGTCTGATTTCGAAGAAATTGATGGCAAAATTTTGGAAGAAACCGTACAGCACCTTAAAACATCAACCTGCGCCCTTGACGCACTTCCCACATCTTTTTTCAAAAATGTGTTACACAGCTTAGAAGCAGATCTCCTAGAAGTGGTAAATGCCTCACTTCTCTCTGGGAGTTTTCCGAACTCCCTGAAAACTGCAGTTGTCAAGCCCCTCCAGAAAAAGAGCAATCTGGATAAGACCATATTAAACAACTATAGACCGATCTCAAATCTTCCTTTCATAGGCAAGATCATTGAAAAGTTGTCTTCAATCAGCTGAACAAATTCTTAAGCTCGAATGGATACTTTGACAACTTTCAATCTGGTTTCCGACCACATCACAGCACAGAGACAGCTCTCATAAAGATAATAAACGATATTCGCTTAAATACTGATACAAGCAAATTATCAGTGCTGGTACTACTCAACCTCAGTGCTGCATTTGACACTGTCGATCACAACATACTTCTTGACAGGCTGGAAAACTGGGTCGGGCTTTCTGGGATAGTCCTAAAATGGTTCAGGTCATACTTGGTAGGGAGAGGTTATTATGTGAGTATAGGAGACCATAAGTCCGAGTGGACATCCATGACATGCGGAGTCCCTCAAGACTCGATTCTTGCGCCACTCCTATTCAACCTGTACATGCTCCCAATGAGCCAAATAATGAGAAAGAACCAAATCGCTTACCACAGCTATGCAGACGACACACAGATCTACTTAGCCCTATCGCCTAACGATTACAGCCCCATTAACTCTCTGTTCCAATGCATTGATGAAGTAAACAATTGGATGTGCCAAAACTTTCTTCCTTTCCAGTCAAGACTTAGTAGCAGAAGTAGCAGAACCAGAACATATGAGCACATCACACCAGTCCTCAGGTCTTTACACTGGCTCCCAGTTACATTTAGGATTGATTTTAAAGTATTATTACTGGTATATAAATCATTCAATGGCCTAGGACCTCAATACATTGCAGATATGCTCACTGAATATAAACCCAACAGATCACTCAGATCATTAGGATCACATCACCTAGAAATACCAAGGGTTCACTCTAAGCTTGGCGAGTCTGCTTTTAGCTACTATGCCAGCCGCAGCTGGAACCAGCTTCCAGAAGAGATCAGATGTGCTCCTACAGTCACAGTCAAACCCAGACTCAAAACACTTCTGTTTAGCTGTGCATTTACTGAATGAGCACTGTGCCACTGTTCGTCCGACTGTTTGTACTGTATTTTATTTTATGTTTTAATTATTCTGATTTCATTTGATTATTTCTGTATTTTATCTTTTATTCTAAACTGTTTTAATTATTCTGATTTCTTTTGATTATTTTAATTTCTTCTATGTAAAGCACTTTGAATTACCATTGTGTATGAAATGTGCTATATAAATAAACTTGCCTTGCCTTGCCTTGCCTTTGTCCTTATTCTTTGTTTGAATTCCGCCATTATAGCCTTTATTCTGGCATTATGCTTGGCCATCTAACTTACACCTATGTCATCCCACTATACATGAATAATCCACCTATTATCTTAGGCCACGTCCACATGAAGGCAGAGCTTTCCCTATCCGATCTTTTTTTTTCCTCGTTCTAAAAAAAAATTCCGTAAACACGGCGCCGTCTCAAGAAATATCTGCGTACACACGAAACCACTGAAACCGACTCAAACCGATGTAGTATACATGCCAGACCAGTATGAGGCGCTGTAATTCTGACACTAAAAACAGAGAAGACTTGCGCATAAACCTTGCGCGCTGTATACAATAATATACAGTATGTAATATTAGGCACAGTAGCTTCTTTTCGTTTTTACCAAGAACTTTATTGAACAATATGAAAAACCATAAATGGCCTGGTACAAAATAGGGATGAGTCACGATATTTGATTAGTTAGCAGACGCATAAAGCTTGCCACAAAGAACCGGCAAATAGCCTAATATGAATGTGTCAAATATAGCAAGGAGACATTTTAATTGTTTATTAATAAACTAGTGTTTTCTGTGATGATGCTGACTCACCACCTTCGCAGTATTTTGAAGGTGCCTATAGAGAGAAATGCGTACTTCATACAGATTATAAGAGAGTTGTCTGTTTCTTTTCGTTTTGAATTGTTTTGTTTAAAAGTAAACATTTCAAGCTTAGATATATTTCTGAGTTTCTGTTCATTTATGAGACAAGCTCCAGTTCACGTGCGATGCAAGTTATATCGCGTCGGCGCCTCTATGTCCTGCTAGGCCTATTGTCTGCTATATTTGCTTCTTATTTATTAAATCCAGGAAATTTGGTTGATGAAACATTGATTAAAATTAAGATACAATTTATACAAAACGAAATTCACTTTAAAGAAAGGCTTTATACAAAACAAAACTTAATGAAGTGGTCAAAATGATGTGTCTCGATATTGCGCATCTTATGATTAGGCTACATAATATCATGCAGATGACACCCAGGTTTATATACATTCAAAACCCGATGTAAATGTGGCTGTGTCTCATCTTTCCTTTTGTATTTCTGAGATAAAAGATTGGATGTCTAGAAATTTTTTATGTCTAAACAGTGATAAGACGGAAGTAATGCTCATTGGTTCACCTCACCAGCTACAGAAGGCTGGTTCCCCCACTTTTAGTGTAGAAGGTTCTACACTTAATTTTCAGACTAAATTAAAAAATCTGGGCGTTATATTTGATAATAATTTGACATTTGTTCCTCATGTTCAGAGCACGGTCAGGACATCATTTTTTCATCTCAAAAATATAGCCAGATTGCGTCCTGTGTTGTCACTCCCAGTGGCTGAAAAGCTAATTAACATTTTTGTATTTTCTCGTATTGATTACTGTAATGCTTTGTTGGCTGGGGTTTCAAAAGCTATAAACAAACTACAGTTGGTACAAAATTCTGCCGCTCGAATTCTATCTGGAAACAGGAGAAGGGACCATATTACTCCGGTACTGGAATCTTTACACTGGCTCCCTGTCAGATTCCGTGTTGATTTTAAAATCTTAATGCTTACTTATAAGGCCTTGCATGGACTGACACCTCATTATCTAACTGAACTTTTAACACCCTACACACCAGCACGTGATCTCCGCTCTTTGGAAGCTGGCCTTTTAATTGTTCCGCATACCCGACTAAAAACCAGTGACGTGCGGTCTGGGTAGGCAAACTAGGCACTGCCTACCCTGCCAAAATTCAAAAATAAAAATGTTTATTAAATAATAAACTTGTATTTGTATTTTTACTGTTTATTCTTGTGATTTATATATGCAATATGGTTGTTATTCCAATTGTCTAGACGTTACGATGACAAATGTAGCAGTTACGCATAATCAAATAACAAACAAATGGTAGAATAAGCAGTGCTTTTACGGTCCATTCATTGCAGACGACAAGCGAAAAACCCATGTTGCGCATGCGCACTTCGATCCTGTATTCTTTAACATGTACGGCAAAAAGCACAACTCTGCTGTGCCTTTGGACGTAAATATGCTATTCCCGTACCCATCTACGTTACATATCAGACATGGACCAATTAAAATCGAGATATTACCGGACACATTTGCGTAGCTAACGTCATTACACCACAGCTAGCCTATGCCTAATCAAATTCAAAGTCAAAATGACAGCACTGGCCGTGATCACAGAGTTAAGAAATTTTTTCAAGCTCGATTTTAATTCAAAATCTGAGTTAATAGCAAGAGGGAGGTCTACGCCAGCCTTAGATAGACTAGTGCAGCAACTGAAGGCCGTAAAGACGAGTTTTACAAAGTTGTGATCGACGTCTTTACGAGGAAAGAGCGGCGGATGGATTTTATGTAGGCTACAAATAATCTACCGATTGGTGAGTCAAAAACTATTTTGGGCTTAATATTGAATTGATAAATGTGGTTGAATCAATGCAAGCCATTTGCCTTCATATTCAATTGAGTAGCTTTTTCATAATTGTTTATAATTGTCTTATTATTATTATTATTAATCCTATATTTTCATAATGTTTTTATTTTTTTTGTATTTTATTACGTTTTTCTGTCAGAAATGCATAGTTTGTTTAATTGTATGTTTTATGTTTTTATTCTTGTGAAGCGCTTTGAGATACTTTTTAAAGGCGCTATATAAAATAAAAAGTTTATTATTATTATATTATTATTATATTACTCACGCTGTTCACTTTTCATATTATCAATATGAAATGGAAAAAAATAACATAATATTTAAACATATATATGAAACTAACTTTTATTTAATGGCTACAACATGTAGGCCTACAGTACAGAGAAATTGAATGTCGGAGCGAACGCCGTGTTACCGGTGAGCATGAGGGGCAGAGGTGCGTTTTTTGAATAATAATAAAATAATTCCCAGCGATCGTTGAGTATTATTTTTGCTTGAAATGCCCATCCCTACAAAATACGAAATGTCTTAATCAGACAAAATACAAGCATCATAGCATAAGAAATAAATATAAATAAATAAAGAAGTAAAATAAAGAAATAAAATAAAAATACATTAAAGTAGGCCTAAATAATAAATAGCCTAAAGAAATAAAAGAGGCTCAGTAGCTTCTGAAGCATGAACTCAAGCATGTAGTCGCAGTTGTTGTTACTGATTTAGCGTGTCTGACTAGTCGACATGATGACATCATCGTTTCACAAAATATACGGATTGGCCGTACACACGAAAACGCAAGGGTGTCGTTTTCAGATTTATCCACCCTGGGACCCGGTTTAAAAAAATAGCGGTTTCAGTCTCCCAAAACGCCGGATCCGTCTGGACGAAACGCCGATCCGATAAAAAATGTGTACGTATACAGCTAAACGCGTCTCCGTGTGGACAGGGCCTTAAAAAGAAAATAAAAACTATTTTTGAAACTTAAATATGTGAATTCTTTAAAATATATATATATATATTATGGAATAGAAAGCTCCTGCAGCAGGTGCATTAGCACAACAAGTAGCATCAAGCTACATGACACAATTTAATCGATTAATATTACACGTTTACTTAAAGCTCACTTTAAAACACCATCGAGTATTTGTATCATATTCCGGTCGCGGTTTAAAATGGTTTCAAGTCAAAAAAAGATTTTGAAATATGTTACATTTAGCATTTTAAATGAAGCTATGGGCTATCCTTAACAAGCAAACATTCTGGAAACATTCCTTATGTATATGTAAATACGCCGAAATCACAAACAAACCATATATATTAAAAACGTGAATTTATTAGTTTCTTGATTAGGGTGAAGAGATGTTATTATTGCTTTGTTATGACGGAGGTTAGAATGAGGAAGTAAACAAGGACCTGCGTCATACAGAAGGGCTGGTTTATGATCACGTTGGACCACGTGTGATGAGTGACAGCTGAACAGCGAATGAGAGCGCGCTGATATCATATACTGACGCAAATCAGGAAGAGAGACACAGACCTCACTGTGTTCGTTGTTTGAACCATAGATATCATATAGAGACTAGATGCCCTATTGGCCGCTGGAAACCGAGAAATCCGGCCGCCATCTTGAACCGGTGTCGTGCCAAGGTACTTACCCCTGATAGGAAGTGTATCCCCGGTCGCGGGAGCGCGCTCGCATTCAGCAGAACGTGTGCCATTGGTTTGACCAAGGTAAATGAAACGATAATACGTGAATTGTTTAAGTTATCGTTTTACTATTGTTGTTTTATCAACGAGGTTTAGCAAAGACAGCTATCACGTGGCCCATCTTGTCACGAACACACACAGGAGAGAGAGAGATCCAATAGCAGTAGTTTTTATTTAAAGGGCAATCCAAACTCGTAGTCATCCAGGCAGGGGTCAAAATCCAATAAGGCAATCCAACACAAGAAACAAAGCAAGAACAGGCATCCGAAGTGTGGTGACATTAAACAAGGACTCCGTAACACACACTGAAACAGACAGGGTTATATACACATATTTAACAAGACTAACACAGAACAGCTGGGAACAATGATTACGGGGAACAGCTGAGTGCAATGAACTGATGAGTGACAGTGACAGACAGAATGCTGGGAATTGAAGTCAAATGTGAAGGACACCGTGAGAACGAGGACCTCTAGTGATAGACAAGGGAAACACAACCAGACACTGTGACACATCTATCAAAATTAATTATTTTATTCTTCTGAAGGCTAACGATCGAATTTCATTGCACTGAATTGAGAATGTCTAGTTACTGAAAAACCAAGACGACCATACCGTTTCACTCATAAAGAAAACTGCCTTTGGATATTAAATTGTTCTGAAACCCCCTTTCCATGGTGAATTATTATCAAAATGATTTAAAAATGCATTGCACTTAAATAGTAGGCTGGTCAATGTCATACAAAAAAAGTGATTGTACAGCTACAGATGATGGCCTATCATCAAGTGTTTTATTTTGTGAATACTTTACATCATGTCTAATAACAGCAGTGAATATGGACACATTTCTTGTTTCCTGACAAAAGTTATACTAGGATACAGATTTTTTCAAGACCGTATTTTTGACCTGCCAAAATATGTATCCCCCCCTCTAAAATCTACAGATAATGGCCTATCATCAAGTGTTTTATTTTGTGAATACTTTACATCATATCTAATAAAAGCAGTGAATATGGAAACATTTCTTGTTTCCCAACAAAAGTTGTAGTGGGATACAGATTTTTTCAGACTGTATTTTCGACCTGCCAAAATATGTATCCCCCCTCTAAAATCTACAGATAATGGCCTATCATCAAGTGTTTTATTTTGTGAATACTTTACATCATATCTAATAAAAGCAGTGAATATGGAAACATTTCTTGTTTCCCAACAAAAGTTGTAGTGGGATACAGATTTTTTCAGACTGTATTTTCGACCTGCCGAAATATGTACCCCCCCTCTAAAATCTACAGATAATGGCCTAAAATACAGTCTGTATTTTAAAAAAAATCTGTATCCTAGTATAACTTTTGTCAGGAAACAAGAAATGTTTCCATATTCACTGCTATTATTAGACATGATGTACAGTATTCACAAAATAAAACACTTGATGATAGGCCATTATCTGTAGATTTTAGAGGGGGGGATACATATTTTGGCAGGTCAAAAATACGGTCTTGAAAAAATCTGTATCCTAGTATAACTTTTGTCAGGAAACAAGAAATGTGTCCATATTCACTGCTGTTATTAGACATGATGTAAAGTATTCACAAAATAAAACACTTGATGATAGGCCATCATCTGTAGCTGTACAATCACTTTTTTTGTATGACATTGACCAGCCTACTATTTAAGTGCAATGCATTTTTAAATCATTTTGATAATAATTCACCATGGAAAGGGGGTTTCAGAACAATTTAATATCCAAAGGCAGTTTGCTTTATGAGTGAAACGGTATGGTCGTCTTGGTTTTTCAGTAACTAGACATTCTCAATTCAGTGCAATGAAATTCGATCGTTATGTCACCGGGCGAGACAAAGAGGAACATTTAAACCGGGATTTGTTGCACGGGGGAGCGACTTCCGGTGTAACACCGGGCCGGTTCCGGTGGCATGTCATGGCCGCCAGTGTTGACGAGCGCCAGCTGTGGGCACTGATCAGGCCGTTATCAGTGAGCACATGCGGGAAGAGGGATATATAAGGAGAAGTTTGAAGACATGGAGGTTGGTGTTTTTGTTTCCTTGGTGCTAGGGTTTCCACGTCGGGCTCCCTTGGCGTTTTTGTCAGCAGACAGCAGCAAGCAGCAAGCAGCAAGCAGCAACCGCAGTGCATACAAGTGTGGGGATGTTTACACATTGAAGACGAGTGAGTGCCCGACATATGGAACTGAGAGAACAGAGTGATTAAGGGCAGCGCTGAAGAGCCATGCTGTTACCAAGGAGAGAAGTTAAGTACACTTTTTGCATCAACATACAAAAGGGGATGTTATGAAGATTTACCAAGAAGCATTCTGAATATTGATTTGCACTGGCTGGCAGCGTGTGTTGTCTCTCTTGTTGCGAGTCTTAGAGACCAAGGAAGGAGCTGGGCTTTATAGGATTGCTCTTGAAACCTGATACCCCTGTGTAGAAAGCCATCGGTGGATTGTCTGACCCTGCAAAGATGGAGTGAAGGCCTGTTATTCACGAGAGGTGATGTGGCATTGCAGTGTCTGAAAGTGTGAAGTGAGCACGTGTAAAGAGTTATACTATTGTTGCATGCACGAGTGTGGGAGACCAAATCATTACCATCATTCTATGATCTTTGTTTGGGAAAGCCGAACCAGTGGGGAATCAATCTAATCTGATCCGTTGCTTGTAAAGTTGTGTCCAGGTTCCAACCACCTGATGTTATATTGGAGGAAGGAGAAGTTTAGCTCTGTGTGTTGTTGGGAAGATCTGCTATTGCTGTTCTGTGGTAAGCGAAGACTCAGTTATTAACTGCTGGATTCTGTACTCACCATTGCTGTTCTGTGAACAGAGAGATTCTGCTGTCCGCCGCTGCATTCTGCTATTGCTGTCCTGTGGGAAGAGAAGACTCAGTTATTAACTGCTGGATTCTGTACTCACCATTGCTGTTTTGTGAACAGAGTCTGTTGACTGCTGTGTCTGATCTGCTGCCGCTCTATGAGCTGAGAGATCCTGTGAACCATTACTTCGAAGGAGAGTCTGCTGACTGCTGTGTCTGATCTGCTGCCGCTCTATGAGCTGAGAGATCCTGTGAACCATTACTTCGAAGGAGAGTCTGCTGACTGCTGTGTCTGATCTGCTGCCGCTCTATGAGCTGAGAGATCTTGTGAACCATTACTTCGAAGGAGAGTCTGCTGACTGCTGTGTCTGATCTGCTGCCGCTCTACGAGCTGAGAGATCCTGTGAACCATTACTCCGAAGGAGAGTCTGCTGACTGCTGTGTCTGATCTGCTGCCGCTCTATGAGCTGAGGGGTCCTGTGAACCATTACTTCGAAGGAGAGTCTGCTGACTGCTGTGTCTGATCTGCTGCCGCTCTATGAGCTGAGAGATCCTGTGAACCATTACTTCGAAGGAGAGTCTGCTGACTGCTGTGTCTGATCTGCTGCCGCTCTACGAGCTGAGAGATCCTGTGAACCATTACTCCGAAGGAGAGTCTGCTGACTGCTGTGTCTGATCTGCTGCCGCTCTATGAGCTGAGAGATCCTGTGAACCATTACTCCGAAGGAGAGTCTGCTGACTGCTGTGTCTGATCTGCTGCCGCTCTATGAGCTGAGAGATCCTGTGAACCATTACTCCGAAGGAGAGTCTGCTGACTGCTGTGTCTGATCTGCTGCCGCTCTATGAGCTGAGAGATCCTGTGAACCATTACTCCGAAGGAGAGTCTGCTGACTGCTGTGTCTGATCTGCTGCCGCTCTATGAGCTGAGAGATCCTGTGAACCATTACTCCGAAGGAGAGTCTGCTGACTGCTGTGTCTGATCTGCTGCCGCTCTACGAGCTGAGAGATCCTGTGAACCATTACTTCGAAGGAGAGTCTGCTGACTGCTGTGTCTGATCTGCTGCCGCTCTATGAGCTGAGAGATCCTGTGAACCATTACTCCGAAGGAGAGTCTGCTGACTGCTGCGTCTGATCTGCTGCCGCTCTACGAGCTGAGAGATCCTGTGAACCATTACTTCGAAGGAGAGTCTGCTGACTGCTGTGTCTGATCTGCTGCCGCTCTACGAGCTGAGAGATCCTGTGAACCATTACTTCGAAGGAGAGTCTGCTGACTGCTGTGTCTGATCTGCTGCCGCTCTATGAGCTGAGAGATCTTGTGAACCATTACTCCGAAGGAGAGTCTGCTGACTGCTGTGTCTGATCTGCTGCCGCTCTACGAGCTGAGAGATCTTGTGAACCATTACTCCGAAGGAGAGTCTGCTGACTGCTGTGTCTGATCTGCTGCCGCTCTATGAGCTGAGGGGTCCTGTGAACCATTACTTCGAAGGAGAGTCTGCTGACTGCTGTGTCTGATCTGCTGCCGCCCTACGAGCTGAGAGATCCTGTGAACCATTACTTCGAAGGAGAGTCTGCTGACTGCTGTGTCTGATCTGCTGCCGCTCTATGAGCTGAGAGATCCTGTGAACCATTACTTCGAAGGAGAGTCTGCTGTGTCTGATCTGCTGCCGCTCTACGAGCTGAGAGATCCTGTGAACCATTACTTCGAAGGAGAGTCTGCTGACTGCTGTGTCTGATCTGCTGCCGCTCTACGAGCTGAGAGATCCTGTGAACCATTACTTCGAAGGAGAGTCTGCTGACTGCTGTGTCTGATCTGCTGCCGCTCTACGAGCTGAGAGATCTTGTGAACCATTACTCCGAAGGAGAGTCTGCTGACTGCTGCGTCTGATCTGCTGCCGCTCTATGAGCTGAGAGATCTTGTGAACCATTACTCCGAAGGAGAGTCTGCTGACTGCTGTGTCTGATCTGCTGCCGCTCTACGAGCTGAGAGATCTTGTGAACCATTACTCCGAAGGAGAGTCTGCTGACTGCTGTGTCTGATCTGCTGCCGCTCTATGAGCTGAGAGATCTTGTGAACCATTACTCCGAAGGAGAGTCTGCTGACTGCTGTGTCTGATCTGCTGCCGCTCTACGAGCTGAGAGATCTTGTGAACCATTACTCCGAAGGAGAGTCTGCTGACTGCTGTGTCTGATCTGCTGCCGCTCTATGAGCTGAGGGGTCCTGTGAACCATTACTTCGAAGGAGAGTCTGCTGTGTCTGATCTGCTGCCGCCCTACGAGCTGAGAGATCCTGTGAACCATTACTTCGAAGGAGAGTCTGCTGACTGCTGTGTCTGATCTGCTGCTGCTCTGCGAGCTGAGAGATCCTGTGAACCATTGCTCTGAAGGAGAGATTGCTGACCGCTGTGCTCGATTATAAATAAAAAGATATTTTATATGATCTTTTGTCTGTCCTGATTGGTGTCTCTGGTGTCGGCTCCTCCGGAGTGTGGTTATTGACCCTTGGCCTAAGGGAAAACGGTTACAGTTAGCCTTCAGAAGAATAAAATTAATTTTGATAGATGGGCCACGTGATAGCTGTCTTTGCTAAACCTCGTTGATAAAACAACAATAGTAAAACGATAACTTAAACAATTCACGTATTATCGTTTCATTTACCTTGGTCAAACCAATGGCACACGTTCTGCTGAATGCGAGCGCGCTCCCGCGACCGGGGATACACTTCCTATCAGGGGTAAGTACCTTGGCACGACACCGGTCGTATTCCTAGTTTCGTTGCGTGGCAGCAGATAAGATGCCAGAGCATTGTGGAGCATTTTCCTGTTCTAATCGCCGGACCATCGAAAATAGGGCTTTTCACAAGTCTTAACATTACCGTACTATTGGTTGTATTTTGTGAATAGAATATTACCAGATAATCGAGAAGGAGCAAGGATATTTGCTATTACTGTACTGAAATCGTTGTGAAATGCGGTTTACTGCGTCAGCCGGTGTTCACCCGGCATGGAGAGGTGGGGTAACTGTTAACTCATTCAGACCCTGCGTCCGTTACAATGGACATCACATGTCAACCCCCTTTTTTTTTACTTCTGGAGCATTTCACCTAGTTTAAAGCCTGCAGTCCATTAGATTGGACGCTTGTCATCCAATCAAATGGCAGTAAAGCTCTGCATGTAGTAATTATAAAAAAAAACACTACATTGAAGAGAAGCATGTCAGCACTTCTCTCCAAACACAGAAGCAAGCAACATTTCCTATGGTTTTATTTACATTTTTTGATATGTTTGCCAGTATTTCATAGTTTGTATGTCTAAAAGAAAGATTGAACTTATTAATGTTAAAAATCTATTGTAGAATTGCACATTTTAAATCAGGATTTTTTCAAATGTGTCTGTCCATTAGAATGGACAGTGGGTTCAAAAGCCTGTTACTGAAATCACATTCCAGTAACTGAAGTCCAGTAATGCTGATTGAAATTTCTTATATAAAAAATGTACATCACAGTACCGATACATTTTTGAAACTTTTTCATATGCAGAATATATAGTTCTTGAAGTGCTTGAGCATATAGCTGATGGAAATATCTCAGATGTTGACTTTATGTGAGGTGATGAGGAAGATGGAGATGTAAGAAAAATATCAATATTTAAAACTGTATAAAGTAAAATGACTAGCTTCTGGCCAAATGAACATACGGATTTGACCTAAATCTAAAGCGTAGACTTGAATATTCATATTTTTTTTACACAAATGCATCGCTTCGCTTCAGAAGGCCATAATTTACCCCCCAGAGCCGCATAGAGCACTTTTATCATGGATGGATGCACTTTTATGTGCTTTCAAAACAGAAACAACCATTCACTGCCATTATAAAGCTTGGAAGCCAGGACATTTTTTAATATAACACCGATTGTGTTCGTCTGAAAGAAGAACGATGTCATACACACCTAGTATGGCTTGAGGGTAAGTAAATCATGGGCTAATTTTAATTTTTGGGTGAACTATCCCTTTATCGGTATAGTACACCCAAAAATTATATTTGTCATTACTTACTCATCCTCATGTTGTTCTTAATCTGTATGAGTTTCTTTATTCTGCTGAAGACAAATGAAGATATTTTAAAGAATGTCGATAACTAGACAGTTGACAGTAGCCATTGACTTCTATAATATTTTTTCCTACTATAGCCTATATATTCCTTATAACTACATATTATATTATTATGATATAATATTATCATTATTAGTAATTATTTAGGAAATTATAATAATATTTAGCAGTAATGTATCAATATAGATACTACAGTACAATACCGTATAATTAATTACAGCAAAAGCGGAACAAATGACGAAATACAGTAAAAATACAGTAAAGTAGGCTACTATTTGGTAGTTTACAGTACTGATCTTGTGTACTGTAAAGTGAATTACAGTACAGTTACTGGAAATCAAAATACAGTAACTTGCTGGCAACCGTGCTGCCAGTAATGTACTGTAACAATACAAGAAAATCGTTAACAGAGAAATTGTTTCAAAGACGCACTCAGGAAATTACTCTAACATGAATGCATTGATTGATTCCTAGGTTTATTTTGTTATGAATAAACAAATGTGTGATCTATAAAGCAAAAACCTTACAATAAAAGTTGAAATATTGTAATGTTCAATATTGTAATGTTTTTTATCTAAAAAAAGAAAGATGTGCAAAGAAAATTACCCTAACATGACCATATTGATTGATTCTAAGATATTTAGTTTGTTACAAACAATGTGCAATCTGTAAAACAAAAACCTCAAAATTAAAGTTGAAATGGTAAACTGTTGAAAAGTTTTTGACCTTGAGAAAAAGCTTTAAGTATATACTAACAATTTTTATGTTTATTATTTAATTTTATGTTGGTACATTTTTGTGAAGTACACCTGTTTTGACCTGATGTCCATTGAAATGGACAAAAAAAATTAATATTAAAGCCAAACATTTTTTAATTTTTTTTTATTTGGTCTCATTTATAGAAGCCTCATGAGCTGGGAAAATGTACTTTTATATTTTTCAGAAACTTAAAACATAATTCAGGTCTGAAGGGGTTTACAAGAGCTTCTAGGTTATCAGATAAGCATTCAACTGCCCTGTTGTATAGGTTATTTGTGTTTGCGCACATGATATCAGGAAGCAATGTAATACACGCATGACAGCGATGCGCAAATTGAGTTACCCCTCCAACTTCTAGTGTTATTGATAACCTATATCTTATCACATGCGATTTGGTTATTGATATTACAGAAGTCCTGTGGTAAAATTACATTATTAACTTACTCCATCTACCCTTGTAAAGTTAATCCGAATAGGGCTTTAGTCTCGACATTTTCCCCTCCCACATCCACATACAATAAAAAAGGTATAGGCTTAATGTTGTCCGAATTTAATTTTTAGAAATTACTGTTGCAAACACGTTGAAAAGCTTCTTCTCAATTTTTATTACAGGTGGCTGCGTTCGGTGGATTCGGTGGCTGCGTTCTGTGTGTGAAAGTGTGTGTGTGTGTGTGTGTGTGTGTGTGTGAGAAAGAGTGGGTGTGTGTGTGTGTGTGTGTGTGTCTGTTCGTGTTTGTTTGTGTGTCTGTTCGTGTGTATGTGCGTGTCACAAATCATACATTTTTTCTTCAACTTATTAAAATATCTTACTTTACTGCAACTATCTGTTTCTGCTTCTTTATTATATTTATAGTGTGTGATTTATAAAATACATTATATCCTTCATCACACATAATGTGTCTGGTCACTTTATATCTCATATCAGAATATTATATTACTGTTAAGCCTACTATGGATATTAAAATACGCCGAACCATGTGTCCTGTATCATAGCTACATGAATGACCTTTGCAGCAAAAAAGACCGCGTGAAAATCAGTTCAGTATTCAGTGAGATATGATTAATTTAATGCGCTGACAGCTCATTTCACCTGCCATTCAGATTACACTGAGCGGAGCCAATGACCGGTTTAAGATGGCGGCTCCAATTCTCGTCCGTGCCAATAGGCAGTAGCGGTCGATAGCGCGTCTACCTATATGATGTCTATGGTTAGAACTCTTCAATCGGATATTTCAGTGAAAAACTGAATAGAAATGTTACTCTGCATCGACAAAATATATTACAAACATGCGATAATTAATCATTATTTCTCCAAATATGCAAACCATTGGACAAAAACCCTGGCGGATGCTGTATATTGCATGTATGTATGTGAACACAAATAAACCGGAGATGATGTGAATGACTGCTTTATGAGTGATGATTTCTATTCAAAATAACGTATGTTACAGATTTATAATTTTGCACTCCTGGCATGAATTAATGTTACTGCAAACTTTTTTAATGTTCAAATATCGAAGCTGGAGTCTTAAACCTTTCTAATGATGCTGAGTTTGGTCCAGATAAGGTAAGTGTGTGATGTTTAAATGAGTAATAAAGGTAGAACAGCGATAATCTGGGATCACCGGTGATCTTTGACGGGTAATGAGACAGTCACCATTTTTAGTCGGGCCGTGACCTGTGTGATGAAGGCCTAGATAAGAATGTCTTTGTTGGTAAGTAATTTTAACTTAACTTTTTAAAATGCACATTTAATAGTGGCCTCCAAGACATATTATGAAACTGTGAGCAGAAATTTCCAGTACAGACAACCAGAGCAAGGCAGTGTGGCTGAAGTTACTAAGACCTCAGCCCGGGGTCGCCAGAGGAGGAAAAGGGTATAACACAGAGGAGAATCCTCAGTTGTATTTTTCCCATTAGTATACACTGTAAAGACATGGTACACTGTGCTGATTAACTGATGATAACTGCATAGTACTGAACAAGGCAGAGTACTGGCTGTGGACGAGGTGGATTTCTGGAGGGGCATCAGTGCTAACATGATGTCTGAAGAAGAGGACTCTACTGTTAACTGGCTGGATTGTGAGACCTCCATCATTCTGCAGCCAGGAGCTCATATACAGATATACAGTATACAGATACAGATATACAGTATACAGATACAGATATACAGAATACAGCACAGCATCACAGGGCCAGCAGAGTGGGTTACCATCCACTAGAATGCCACCACAAACCTATGACCTAAGGCGGCAAAAAGCCATCTAAAGCTACATGTCATGTCCCATCCAAGACCATAGACTCTGGCTAACTTCTACTGCGTGTGTGTGTGTGTGTGTGTGCGTGTGCGTGTGTGTGTGTTTGCAGAGCGTGTGTGTGTGTTTGCAGAGCTGCCAACTTTTGAGTTTAGCTTGGCGTGAGACTTCTCCAACCGGGGGGGGGGGTTTGAAGCACAATATCTGTCTCGCATGCACGCTCGCTCTAGATTTTTACTAATTTGCGTTATAACTAGTCGATCACGAGTGGCTCAACAGGTAGATATATAGATAAACTCATCTTTCAGGCATTTGACTGACCGGGTTGACACTTCAGCGTGAGAAATCGGGGGTGTGGCGTGAGAGCGTGAGAATTGGGTCAATTGCGTGAGTCTCACGCTCAATGCGTGAGAGTTGGCAGCCCTGGTTTGTGTGTGTGTGTGTGCGTGTGTATGTGTGCGTGTGTGTGTGTGTTTGTGTGTTGTTTTTTCTATGACGTGTAAATAAAGCACTTACATTTCATCAGCACGTCCCTCCCAAATGTCGATTTTCTTACCCTAAAATTCATTCATGTCCTTAGTTAGGCTATACTGTAACCCATGCAATAAGTTTTAGATGAATAGCCTATAAAATATTAGCCTGTATGCCACATATATTGTTATATCTTAATGATTTCCTTACAAAAAAGAAGTATACTTCAAGTTCATTTTATGAAGTATACTTAAGTAATGTTCAAGTATATTTTTAAGTATAATTATGTAGTAAGTATACTAATGTCAATATGTACTAGTAGTAAACTTGTAAGTGTACTATTTTAATACCGCTTGGGACTAAATTGGCCCACTTTTAGTATATAATATAGTATGCCCGACCGATGCTGACCTGGTGTTATGCTGTTGGACAAGTAAATATATCGCTTGCATACTATCTCTATTTTTTTCGAATTTGTTGTCTGCCTGACCATGTTATGGAATCTATCTGGTCCTCCATTTATCAATCTGGTAGCTAGTAACGTTAAACGCTAACATGCTAGTTTACGATGGTTATAATAAATAACCTTTCAGGATAACTATCCTAATGTCTGCAGGCTGATAGTCATGTTTGTTTATTTATTTTTCTGGTGAAAGTGTCTTGCCTCAGTCTATAATGCAAATCGATTTTCAAATTTGCAGATTCATCTATGGTAGCTTGATATTATAATATTGACGATATATGGCTATTACCTACCACACAAACATTGAATTGAATTAGCATATCCATTATGTAAAACAGTAGCCAATAGGCTACTATAATGACGCTGTCTTGTAAACGTGAGCTACGCGATCTTTTGGCGTTTGAAAAAAATAAAACCCATGAAATTATATTCATATGACATGCTGAAATATATGCCAATGTACCTGGGATGAAGACATTTCACACGCAACGCTGGCCAGTCTGCCCGCGAGAACTCAAGACAGTATCGGCTTGTCAACAAATGCACACGTGTATCCCCTGGTGTAACCATGACAGATTTTACGACAGTAGTAGAAGACAATACTGTTTCCCAACTGTAGGGGGACCCGAGAGCAAAAACTACATAGTGTTGCTTTAAGTGTACTTTAAGTGTAACAGTAGTAAACTTTAAGTGCACAACTAGTTCATAATTACGTTTCTCATTTTGTTCTCATAATCCTACTAGTGCATTATGTGAAGACTTGAAACATTTTGGGGCCAAAATTACTAATCGGAGCTCAAATACAAGTGACCAATAATGAAATGATGATGTCAATGAGTCCATCGGCCTCTTGGACCACTTTAATTAATTTAATTAATCTCCCTGCTATCTTTAAAGAGGTAACTTTAAAGCTAAAAACCTCCCCAAGTCCCCATGACATTATTCACCCCGCTACTATGAAGCAATTAATTGATATTGTAGGACCAGGGCTTGTATCTTTACTTAATTGGTCTGCAGTCCAGGGTTTATTCCTGAGAGTTTAAAAATGGCCCATTGTCACCCCTATACTAAAGAAAGCTTCACTGATGCTACTAAATTTTAGCAAATTTCGGCCTGGGGGGGGGGGGGGGGGGGGGGGGGGGGGGGGGGGGGGGGGGGGGGGGGGGGGGGGGGGGGGGGGGGGGGGGGGGGGGGGGGGGGGGGGGGGGGGGGGGGGGGGGGGGGGGGGGGGGGGGGGGGGGGGGGGGGGGGGGGGGGGGGGGGGGGGGGGGGTGGGGGGGGGGGGGGGGGGGGGGGGGGGGGGGGGGGGGGGGGGGGGGGGGGGGGGGGGGGGGGGGGGGGGGGGGGGGGGGGGGGGGGGGGGGGGGGGGGGGGGGGTGGGGGGGGGGGGGGGGGGGGGGGGGGGGGGGGGGGGGGGGGGGGGGGGGGGGGGGGGGGGGGGGGGGGGGGGGGGGGGGGGGGGGGGGGGGGGGGGGGGGGGGGGGGGGGGGGGGGGGGGGGGGGGGGGGGGGGGGGGGGGGGGGGGGGGGGGGGGGGGGGGGGGGGGGGGGGGGGGGGGGGGGGGGGGGGGGGGGGGGGGGGGGGGGGGTGGGGGGGGGGGGGGGGGGGGGGGGGGGGGGGGGGGGGGGGGGGGGGGGGGGGGGGGGGGGGGGGGGGGGGGGGGGGGGGGGGGGGGGGGGGGGGGGGGGGGGGGGGGGGGGGGTGGGGGGGGGGGGGGGGGGGGGGGGGGGGGGGGGGGGGGGGGGGGGGGGGGGGGGGGGGGGGGGGGGGGGGGGGGGGGGGGGGGGGGGGGGGGGGGGGGGGGGGGGGGGGGGGGGGGGGGGGGGGGGGGGGGGGGGGGGGGGGGGGGGTGGGGGGGGGGGGGGGGGGGGGGGGGGGGGGGGGGGGGGGGGGGGGGGGGGGGGGGGGGGGGGGGGGGGGGGGGGGGGGGGGGGGGGGGGGGGGGGGGGGGGGGGGGGGGGGGGGGGGGGGGGGGGGGGGGGGGGGGGGGGGGGGGGGGGGGGGGGGGGGGGGGGGGGGGGGGGGGGGGGGGGGGGGGGGGGGGGGGGGGGGGGGGGGGGGGGGGGGGGGGGGGGGGGGGGGGGGGGGGGGGGGGGGGGGGGGGGGGGGGGGGGGGGGGGGGGGGGGGGGGGGGGGGGGGGGGGGGGGGGGGGGGGGGGGGGGGGGGGGGGGGGGGGGGGGGGGGGGGGGGGGGGGGGGGGGGGGGGGGGGGGGGGGGGGGGGGTGGGGGGGGGGGGGGGGGGGGGGGGGGGGGGGGGGGGGGGGGGGGGGGGGGGGGGGGGGGGGGGGGGGGGGGGGGGGGGGGGGGGGGGGGGGGGGGGGGGGGGGGGGGGGGGTGGGGGGGGGGGGGGGGGGGGGGGGGGGGGGGGGGGGGGGGGGGGGGGGGGGGGGGGGGGGGGGGGGGGGGGGGGGGGGGGGGGGGGGGGGGGGGGGGGGGGGGGGGGGGGGGGGGGGGGGGGGGGGGGGGGGGGGGGGGGGGGGGGGGGGGGGGGGGGGGGGGGGGGGGGGGGGGGGGGGGGGGGGGGGGGGGGGGGGGGGGGGGGGGGGGGGGGGGGGGGGGGGGGGGGGGGGGGGGGGGGGGGGGGGGGGGGGGGGGGGGGGGGGGGGGGGGGGGGGGGGGGGGGGGGGGGGGGGGGGGGGGGGGGGGGGGGGGGGGGGGGGGGGGGGGGGGGGGGGGGGGGGGGGGGGGGGGGGGGGGGGGGGGGGGGGGGGGGGGGGGGGGTGGGGGGGGGGGGGGGGGGGGGGGGGGGGGGGGGGGGGGGGGGGGGGGGGGGGGGGGGGGGGGGGGGGGGGGGGGGGGGGGGGGGGGGGGGGGGGGGGGGGGGGGGGGGGGGGGGGGGGGGGGGGGGGGGGGGGGGGGGGGGGGGGGGGGGGGGGGGGGGGGGGGGGGGGGGGGGGGGGGGGGGGGGGGGGGGGGGGGGGGGGTGGGGGGGGGGGGGGGGGGGGGGGGGGGGGGGGGGGGGGGGGGGGGGGGGGGGGGGGGGGGGGGGGGGGGGGGGGGGGGGGGGGGGGGGGGGGGGGGGGGGGGGGGGGGGGGGGGGGGGGGGGGGGGGGGGGGGGGGGGGGGGGGGGGGGGGGGGGGGGGGGGGGGGGGGGGGGGGGGGGGGGGGGGGGGGGGGGGGGGGGGGGGGGGGGGGGGGGGGGGGGGGGGGGGGGGGGGGTGGGGGGGGGGGGGGGGGGGGGGGGGGGGGGGGGGGGGGGGGGGGGGGGGGGGGGGGGGGGGGGGGGGGGGGGGGGGGGGGGGGGGGGGGGGGGGGGGGGGGGGGGGGGGGGGGGGGGGGGGGGGGGGGGGGGGGGGGGGGGGGGGGGGGGGGGGGGGGGGGGGGGGGGGGGGGGGGGGGGGGGGGGGTGGGGGGGGGGGGGGGGGGGGGGGGGGGGGGGGGGGGGGGGGGGGGGGGGGGGGGGGGGGGGGGGGGGGGGGGGGGGGGGGGGGGGGGGGGGGGGGGGGGGGGGGGGGGGGGGGGGGGGGGGGGGGGGGGGGGGGGGGGGGGGGGGGGGGGGGGGGGGGGGGGGGGGGGGGGGGGGGGGGGGGGGGGGGGGGGGGGGGGGGGGGGGGGGGGGGGGGGGGGGGGGGGGGGGGGGGGGGGGGGGGGGGGGGGGGGGGGGGGGGGGGGGGGGGGGGGGGGGGGGGGGGGGGGGGGGGGGGGGGGGGGGGGGGGGGGGGGGGGGGGGGGGGGGGGGGGGGGGGGGGGGGGGGGGGGGGGGGGGGGGGGGGGGTGGGGGGGGGGGGGGGGGGGGGGGGGGGGGGGGGGGGGGGGGGGGGGGGGGGGGGGGGGGGGGTGGGGGGGGGGGGGGGGGGGGGGGGGGGGGGGGGGGGGGGGGGGGGGGGGGGGGGGGGGGGGGGGGGGGGGGGGGGGGGGGGGGGGGGGGGGGGGGGGGGGGGGGGGGGGGGGGGGGGGGGGGGGGGGGGGGGGGGGGGGGGGGGGGGGGGGGGGGGGGGGGGGGGGGGGGGGGGGGGGGGGGGGGGGGGGGGGGGGGGGGGGGGGGGGGGGGGGGGGGGGGGGGGGGGGGGGGGGGGGGGGGGGGGGGGGGGGGGGGGGGGGGGGGGGGGGGGGGGGGGGGGGGGGGGGGGGGGGGGGGGGGGGGGGGGGGGTGGGGGGGGGGGGGGGGGGGGGGGGGGGGGGGGGGGGGGGGGGGGGGGGGGGGGGGGGGGGGGGGGGGGGGGGGGGGGGGGGGGGGGGGGGGGGGGGGGGGGGGGGGGGGGGGGGGGGGGGGGGGTGGGGGGGGGGGGGGGGGGGGGGGGGGGGGGGGGGGGGGGGGGGGGGGGGGGGGGGGGGGGGGGGGGGGGGGGGGGGGGGGGGGGGGGGGGGGGGGGGGGGGGGGGGGGGGGGGGGGGGGGGGGGGGGGGGGGGGGGGGGGGGGGGGGGGGGGGGGGGGGGGGGGGGGGGGGGGGGGGGGGTGGGGGGGGGGGGGGGGGGGGGGGGGGGGGGGGGGGGGGGGGGGGGGGGGGGGGGGGGGGGGGGGGGGGGGGGGGGGGGGGGGGGGGGGGGGGGGGGGGGGGGGGGGGGGGGGGGGGGGGGGGGGGGGGTGGGGGGGGGGGGGGGGGGGGGGGGGGGGGGGGGGGGGGGGGGGGGGGGGGTGGGGGGGGGGGGGGGGGGGGGGGGGGGGGGGGGGGGGGGGGGGGGGGGGGGGGGGGGGGGGGGGGGGGGGGGGGGGGGGGGGGGGGGGGGGGGGGGGGGGGGGGGGGGGGGGGGGGGGGGGGGGGGGGGGGGGGGGGGGGGGGGGGGGGGGGGGGGGGGGGGGGGGGGGGGGGGGGGGGGGGGGGGGGGGGGGGGGGGGGGGGGGGGGGGGGGGGGGGGGGGGGGGGGGGGGGGGGGGGGGGGGGGGGGGGGGGGGGGGGGGGGGGGGGGGGGGGGGGGGGGGGGGGGGGGGGGGGGGGGGGGGGGGGGGGGGTGGGGGGGGGGGGGGGGGGGGGGGGGGGGGGGGGGGGGGGGGGGGGGGGGGGGGGGGGGGGGGGGGGGGGGGGGGGGGGGGGGGGGGGGGGGGGGGGGGGGGGGGGGGGGGGGGGGGGGGGGGGGGGGGGGGGGGGGGGGGGGGGGGGGGGGGGGGGGGGGGGGGGGGGGGGGGGGGGGGGGGGGGGGGGGGGGGGGGGGGGGGGGGGGGGGGGGGGGGGGGGGGGGGGGGGGGGGGGGGGGGGGGGGGGGGGGGGGGGGGGGGGGGGGGGGGGGGGGTGGGGGGGGGGGGGGGGGGGGGGGGGGGGGGGGGGGGGGGGGGGGGGGGGGGGGGGGGGGGGGGGGGGGGGGGGGGGGGGGGGGGGGGGGGGGGGGGGGGGGGGGGGGGGGGGGGGGGGGGGGGGGGGGGGGGGGGGGGGGGGGGGGGGGGGGGGGGGGGGGGGGGGGGGGGGGGGGGGGGGGTGGGGGGGGGGGGGGGGGGGGGGGGGGGGGGGGGGGGGGGGGGGGGGGGGGGGGGGGGGGGGGGGGGGGGGGGGGGGGGGGGGGGGGGGGGGGGGGGGGGGGGGGGGGGGGGGGGGGGGGGGGGGGGGGGGGGGGGGGGGGGGGGGGGGGGGGGGGGGGGGGGGGGGGGGGGGGGGGGGGGGGGGGGGGGGGGGGGGGGGGGGGGGGGGGGGGGGGGGGGGGGGGGGGGGGGGGGGGGGGGGGGGGGGGGGGGGGGGGGGGGGGGGGGGGGTGGGGGGGGGGGGGGGGGGGGGGGGGGGGGGGGGGGGGGGGGGGGGGGGGGGGGGGGGGGGGGGGGGGGGGGGGGGGGGGGGGGGGGGGGGGGGGGGGGGGGGGGGGGGGGGGGGGGGGGGGGGGGGGGGGGGGGGGGGGGGGGGGGGGGGGTGGGGGGGGGGGGGGGGGGGGGGGGGGGGGGGGGGGGGGGGGGGGGGGGGGGGGGGGGGGGGGGGGGGGGGGGGGGGGGGGGGGGGGGGGGGGGGGGGGGGGGGGGGGGGGGGGGGGGGGGGGGGGGGGGGGGGGGGGGGGGGGGGGGGGGGGGGGGGGGGGGGGGGGGGGGGGGGGGGGGGGGGGGGGGGGGGGGGGGGGGGGGGGGGGGGGGGGGGGGGGGGGGGTGGGGGGGGGGGGGGGGGGGGGGGGGGGGGGGGGGGGGGGGGGGGGGGGGGGGGGGGGGGGGGGGGGGGGGGGGGGGGGGGGGGGGGGGGGGGGGGGGGGGGGGGGGGGGGGGGGGGGGGGGGGGGGGGGGGGGGGGGGGGGGGGGGGGGGGGGGGGGGGGGGGGGGTGGGGGGGGGGGGGGGGGGGGGGGGGGGGGGGGGGGGGGGGGGGGGGGGGGGGGGGGGGGGGGGGGGGGGGGGGGGGGGGGGGGGGGGGGGGGGGGGGGGGGGGGGGGGGGGGGGGGGGGGGGGGGGGGGGGGGGGGGGGGGGGGGGGGGGGGGGGGGGGGGGGGGGGGGGGGGGGGGGGGGGGGGGGGGGGGGGGGGGGGGGGGGGGGGGGGGGGGGGGGGGGGGGGGGGGGGGGGGGGGGGGGGGGGGGGGGGTGGGGGGGGGGGGGGGGGGGGGGGGGGGGGGGGGGGGGGGGGGGGGGGGGGGGGGGGGGGGGGGGGGGGGGGGGGGGGGGGGGGGGGGGGGGGGGGGGGGGGGGGGGGGTGGGGGGGGGGGGGGGGGGGGGGGGGGGGGGGGGGGGGGGGGGGGGGGGGGGGGGGGGGGGGGGGGGGGGGGGGGGGGGGGGGGGGGGGGGGGGGGGGGGGGGGGGGGGGGGGGGGGGGGGGGGGGGGGGGGGGGGGGGGGGGGGGGGGGGGGGGGGGGGGGGGGGGGGGGGGGGGGGGGGGGGGGGGGGGGGGGGGGGGGGGGGGGGGGGGGGGGGGGGGGGGGGGGGGGGGGGGGGGGTGGGGGGGGGGGGGGGGGGGGGGGGGGGGGGGGGGGGGGGGGGGGGGGGGGGGGGGGGGGGGGGGGGGGGGGGGGGGGGGGGGGGGGGGGGGGGGGGGGGGGGGGGGGGGGGGGGGGGGGGGGGGGGGGGGGGGGGGGGGGGGGGGGGGGGGGGGGGGGGGGGGGGGGGGGGGGGGGGGGGGGGGGGGGGGGGGGGGGGGGGGGGGGGGGGGGGGGGGGGGGGGGGGGGGGGGGGGGGGGGGGGGGGGGGGGGGGGGGGGGGGGGGGGGGTGGGGGGGGGGGGGGGGGGGGGGGGGGGGGGGGGGGGGGGGGGTGGGGGGGGGGGGGGGGGGGGGGGGGGGGGGGGGGGGGGGGGGGGGGGGGGGGGGGGGGGGGGGGGGGGGGGGGGGGGGGGGGGGGGGGGGGGGGGGGGGGGGGGGGGGGGGGGGGGGGGGGGGGGGGGGGGGGGGGGGGGGGGGGGGGGGGGGGGGGGGGGGGGGGGGGGGGGGGGGGGGGGGGGGGGGGGGGGGGGGGGGGGGGGGGGGGGGGGGGGGGGGGGGGGGGGGGGGGGGGGGGGGGGGGGGGGGGGGGGGGGGGGGGGGGGGGGGGGGGGGGGGGGGGGGGGGGGGGGGGGGGGGGGGGGGGGGGGGGGGGGGGGGGGGGGGGGGGGGGGTGGGGGGGGGGGGGGGGGGGGGGGGGGGGGGGGGGGGGGGGGGGGGGGGGGGGGGGGGGGGGGGGGGGGGGGGGGGGGGGGGGGGGGGGGGGGGGGGGGGGGGGGGGGGGGGGGGGGGGGGGGGGGGGGGGGGGGGGGGGGGGGGGGGGGGGGGGGGGGGGGGGGGGGGGGGGGGGGGGGGGGGGGGTGGGGGGGGGGGGGGGGGGGGGGGGGGGGGGGGGGGGGGGGGGGGGGGGGGGGGGGGGGGGGGGGGGGGGGGGGGGGGGGGGGGGGGGGGGGGGGGGGGGGGGGGGGGGGGGGGGGGGGGGGGGGGGGGGGGGGGGGGGGGGGGGGGGGGGGGGGGGGGGGGGGGGGGGGGGGGGGGGGGGGGGGGGGGGGGGGGGGGGGGGGGGGGGGGGGGGGGGGGGGGGGGGGGGGGGGGGGGGGGGGGGGGGGGGGGGGGGGGGGGGGGGGGGGGGGGGGGGGGGGGGGGGGGGGGGGGGGGGGGGGGGGGGGGGGGGGGGGGGGGGGGGGGGGGGGGGGGGGGGGGGGGGGGGGGGGGGGGGGGGGGGGGGGGGGGGGGGGGGGGGGGGGGGGGGGGGGGGGGGGGGGGGGGGGGGGGGGGGGGGGGGGGGGGGGGTGGGGGGGGGGGGGGGGGGGGGGGGGGGGGGGGGGGGGGGGGGGGGGGGGGGGGGGGGGGGGGGGGGGGGGGGGGGGGGGGGGGGGGGGGGGGGGGGGGGGGGGGGGGGGGGGGGGGGGGGGGGGGGGGGGGGGGGGTTTTGTTCTACCATGTATCTCTAAAGTGATGGGAAAAATTGTCTCCTTACAACTTCAGTCGTCAGGGCCGGCTCTAGCCCTTTGGTTGCCCTAGGCGAGATTGAGTTTTGCGCCCCCCCACCCCCTTAAAAATACTGACAAATGATAACAAAAACAAAAATGCTCTTATAGTCACTCCAAAACTTCAACAAGCAAATTATGACTTGAAGGATCAACTGTAATAAATTGTTCATACAAATGCTACAAAGAACGTTCAATGATATTTCTATCATCCTACATAGTTGCATTGTACAAATACATTTTGTCTGACCATGTAACTTATAGTATATAAATTACAATTACTACTATTATTATTACTAATCTATTAGGCTGCTACAAGGCTAAGGGGGTTTTGGGGTATGCCCCCCGTAAGAAAATTTTGTGCATTGTAATGTTAAATTCATCAATCTGGTGCACTTTGAGAGTTCAAAATTAAAAGCTCCAACCCATATTCAGTGTGCAAATTGAACAAAGAAAAATTCAAACCTCTTTTAGTTACAGTGTCTGTCTACATTACTGTAATGATGGCGCAGACGCAGAGGAATCCAATTGCAGCTTTATTGAGAATGGTCAACAGGCAGGGTAAATCAACAGCAGACAGAACCAACGGAGAGAGCAAAGAGCAAGACGAGGTCACAGGCAAAGGTCAGGGCAGGCAGCAAAAGGCAGAGTCCAAAGAGCAATCTGGGTCAAGACAGGCAGAGAACGATCAGAGGTCGGGTACACAGTCCTAGGTCAGTAATCAGATCAGCAGACACAGAGATAAACCCTTGGAATTGAAAGCTGGGGCAATACAATACTTCGCAGAGAAGTGGTGTGTGAAAGTGGCTTTTATGTGTGTGTAAATGAAGTGCAGGTGTGTGTGCAATCACTGCAGTGCAGGTGTATGGTGTTTGGTGTAATCAGTCCAGGGAGATGTATGATGGGAAATGTAGTCCAAGTAAACCCAGGAAGTGCGTGGCTAATCGTGACAGAGCCCCCCCTTTAAGAGCGGCTTTCAGACGCTCAAAAACAAAACAAAACAACAAAAAAAACACAAGAGTTCGAGAGGGTGGTGAAGCGGAGGTGGTCTTGGGGGAGGAAAGGAGGGCCAGGTCCATGCAGGGGAACGGGACCAGGGCATGCAATGGACCCATCGTGGAGCGTGGGCGGAACCGGCTGTGCAGGCGACCAGGGTGGAGCAGGCTTTGCAGGCGACCAAGGTGGAGCAGGCTGTGCAGGCGACCAGGACGGGGCAGGCAGTTCAGGCGGCCAGGGTGGACCAGGCAGTTCAGGCGGCCAGGGTGGAACAGGCAGTTCCAAGTTTATATATTTCAACTATTCATTTCCTTCTCTGTGGGCCTCTAGTCAGTTAGCGTAGTGTGATTGTGTAGTGCTACGTCACACGTAGGCTCACTGTTGGCCGACGCTGGTCATGTGTGTGATGTGTGTGACGTACAACACAGAAGCGCTGCGCTGTTACACTAGTGAACTCACTCGTTTTTTTTTTGCGCACAAAAAGTATTCTCGTCGCTTGATAAACTTAAGATTGAGCCACTGTAGTCACTTGGACTATTTTAACGATATTTTTAATAACTTTTCGGGGCTGGCAAGTGTCAATCCTTTAAGAAGCCTATGGAGGAGTGATCCAGCTCTCAGATTTAATCAAAAATATCTTAATTCGTGTTCCGAAGATGAACGAAGGTCTTACGGGGTTGAACAACATGAGGGAGAGTAAAAACTGACAGAATTTTCATTTTTGGGTGAACTATCCCTTTAAGTATATCTCGATCAACAAGTATAGGCGAAATATACTTAGGCCGCCTTTCCACTGCACACGACAAACGACAGCCGTCGGACCGGAAGTCATTAATTTCCAATGGAGAGTCATACGGGAGCTGCGGGGAGTTCCGAACATATGCGTATGCGGAAAATTCGGATCCGATTTGACCTTTGGATCCGTTGAAATATCTGAACTTCTGCGAATAGACCGTATGCGACCGGCCGACCGGATGTGGTGTATTCTAATCAAAACTATGAGCGCGAGGCTAGAATTACCAATATTTTAACTCTTTAATTTTATTCTGTAAACGCTATTTCTGTAAAATGTCGGTTATTAATAATTATAGCAGAAAATTTTATAATTATTAAATCAATATTTATATTGATTAGCTCTTTACAATCTACTATGTTTTTATTTTAGATGTATTGAGGGTCATTTGTCTTGTGTGGATATATTCATGCATGCAATACATTCATTAAAATCATTCATTTTACCTTTGTGAATAGCTGGTTGCTTCACAACCAATTTCAAAGTTCCGTGCGACTGACACAAGTTGACGAAATGCGACAATCGTATGCGAATGTCGTGTGCAGTGGAAAGGCGGCTTTAAACTTTTCTGTCAGTATAAGTCAAGTATACTTAAGTGCAATTTTAAGTATATTTCTGAGAAGTACATAAAAGTAGACTGAAAGTATACTTTCTTATTTTTTAGTTCAAAAGTATACTAATAGCACACTTGAATAAACTTATTTTTCGTAAGGGTTATCATAGACTAATATGAAACATAATTTTATTAAAAAATAAATAATATAACAAATAATATAAATAATAATATTGATAGCCAATAGCAGCAAATATATCAGCCAATCACAAATGCTTTTTCTATTTTAAAAGTTATGCTAATCAGAGCCATCCACCCCCCCCCCCCCCCCCAATAAAAAAATCTGATCATGAAAAAGTGTTTGTATTACTTTTACAAATGCTTTATATATATATATATATATATATATATATATATATATATATATATATATATATATATATATATATATAGGTCGGTTTACTTGGCGCAATGACCAAGTATTGCGATGTTTGGCTTTAGCATTGGAAGACAAGCGTAACATGACCAATAAGTTGCCACCTGTTCTGGCAAAACATTACACACAGAAGACAATATTCCTCCGCCCAGGCGAGCAACCACCAAGAAAAGGTGTTAAAATCAATTCTCGCCCAGGACAACTGGAAGCTGCTAGGGACTGGAAAAAGCTGGCTGATCTTGATCAACGGCTTATTTTTCCACCTGAGATTGCCACCACTAACCTACGACCAGATATTGTTTTGTGGTCTGGATCAGCACGCATTGTTCAACTGATAGAGTTAACAGTGCCATGGGAGGATGCTGTAGATGAGGCATATGAGAGGAAGAAACTGCGGTATGCTCAGCTGGCCACTGAAGCAGAACAGCGAGGATGGAGAGTCCAGGTTTATCCAGTGGAAGTGGGTTGTTGAGGATTTGTGGCACACTCTACAACCCGGTTCCTCAGAGACGTCAGATTCAGTGGCCAAGAGTTGCGTCGCACAGTAAAGAACTTATCTGAAGCAGCAGAGAGGAGCAGCAACTGGCTGTGGTTGAGACGGAAAGATTCTAGCTGGCTGTGTACAGGCCGCCATGCTATGGTTTCGAAAAATTCTTGAAAATTTAAAAGAGTCTGTTCGTTTATTTGTATAGTTTGCATAGTAATTACAGTTATTACGTTCCTGTGTATTTTGCGTGAATGAGGATTGGTGTTTGGACAGATATTGTGTTTTGCGGTAGTATGCCATACGGAACCGTTGCCACTGACCGCTTTAACGTCCGCAGTGGGGCTCGACAGCCTTAGTCAAACGGGTTGGCGCGTATGGTCGGCACTATGTATGTTATGCGCACAGATGTTCTGTCTCGCATTTGGATTGTTGACACGGGGGATTGCGCGCGCACTATGTATGTTATGCGCACAGATGTTCTGTCTCGCATTCGCCTTCTAGATTCCTGGAGATTTTAACTAATGGTAACACTTTATTTCGATAGTCCACTTTAGACATTCAACTAACTATAAGTAACTTTGCAGCTACATGTCAACTAACTCTCATTAGAGTATTAGTAGAGTGTCTGCTTAATATCTGTTAACACTTTATTTTGTTGGTCCCCCAACAGATATTCTACTGACTATAAGTAACTTAGCAACTACAAGTCAACTTGTTCTCCTAACCCGAACCCTAACACCTAACCATAACCTACCAGTCTACTGACAGTCTACTACAGTCTACTAATACTCTAATGACAGTTAGTTGACATGTAGTTGAAAAGTTACTTATAGTTAGTAGAATGTCTAAAGTGACTATCGAAATAAAGTGTAACCTAACTAATTTGCGGGCATCAGGGAGACGCTATCAATATGCGGGAGACTCCCGGAACTTCCGGGAGAATTGGGATGTCTGTATTCCAGACTTTTCAAGGGCCCTTCATCCCCTTGGGGCCCTGGTAATCAGTACTGGTTTTACCCCCAGTCCGACGCCCCTGGGGACCGCACTGTGGTTGCAGCCGTTGTGTGTGCTGACGCGCAAATATTAACACCAGACAGAAGGAGATTCACATCACTATTTGGAAAGAAGCGTAAATGGATGGAGAAGCATAGGTTACTGTAAAGCTACGTCTTAGTTGGTGCTTATCTTGGCGAAAGCCGAGTACAAATCAGCATGAAGTTTTAACATCTACTTTCGTGTAATGGAAATCCTAATTATATATATATATATATCTTTCACAAACATTAAAGTAACACCAGGTAACTTTTGCTCTCGGGGTCCCCCTACAGTTGGGAAACAGTATTGTCCTCTACTACTGTCGTAAACTCTGTCATCGTGCATTTGTTGACAACCATGATAGTCCTGAACACTGTAGGAGGAGGTCACATGCAGGTGTTCTGCTTGCGTCGCGTGTGAAATGTCTTCATCCCAGGTACAGTGGCATATATTTCAGCATGTCATATGAATATAATTTCATGGGTTTTATTTTTTTTCTAACGACAAATGATCGCGATGATCACGTTTACAAGCCAGTGTCATTATAGTAGCCTAGTCTATTGGTTACCGTTTTACTGAATCTATATGATACTTCAATGCAATGTTTGAGTGGTAGATAATAACCATATATCGTCAATATTATAATATCAAGCTACCATAAATAAATCTGCAAATTTTACAAATCGATTTGCATTATAGCTTGAGGCAAGACAAATAATCATTACCTGATTCATGAAGATAAACGGAGGATAAGATAGCTTCCGTAACATAGTCAGGCAGACAAAAAAACACCCCAGACTACGGGGTGTCATTGGTTGTTGCGTTAAATGTTACCCAGATACAATAGTGCTATTTTCTGATTGGCTAACAACACCAGACGAACAACACCAGATGAGACGCGCTTGAATTCATGCCTGTTCCACAGTGAGAGCGGCGCGGCCAGAGTTTTGGGCGCTGCGGCATATTAAATATATTACAAATAGTTTTTCAGTGTGAGAAATACAATGTGTGGCGGGAGAGCGTGACAAAAGACCGAAATGAGTGACTGTCACGCTCAATGCGTGACACTTGACAGCCCTGCGATTTTAAGGAAGTGGCGGTGGTGGTGGAAGTGACGTATATGCCGTAAAGCAGTCGAGTTTTGTAGTTCTCTTTGTTTGCCGGTTACTACCCGAAACCCGAAGTTTAAAAGTACGATTAAAAACGCTACAGACCCCGTCAGGCTATGGCAGACGTGTCATTCAACCTATTGTAAGTCGATGTACCATCACAAGAGACTTGGAAATATATTATGAAGGTTGAAAAGTTACCTGGTGTTACTTTAAAATGATATATCTAAAATTAGCATTTCAAATAATATCTATGTATTAAATAATAACGTAGTTTTGCGTTGCGATTACGTAATGACGTCACAACGTCATTTAACAACTTTTAGCAACAAATCGATCTGCCTTTAGCTACTTCCCCTGAAAATTAGTTGGCAACTGTCACTGTCACTGTCACTCTCAGCTGGTAATCACCGTCTGCACTACATATCCCATCATCCTCTCCGGCTCACTTCTGCCAGCGATCATCGTCCTCAATCACCATGGACACTAATGTTCTTCACAGCTGTCTTTCATTGTCTAGTCATCACCTGTGTATTTAAGTTCCTACTTGTCTTGAGTTCAGGGTCGGTTATTGTTTGTGTTGAGTGCATACTGTTTATGCGTTGCACACTGTCATATTGAGTTACTTATTAAACTAATGTTTTGCCCTTCAATTAGTGATGGCAAAATGAGGCTTCCTGAACAACTGAGACCTCTCAGCCCATTGCTTCACCCAAAAGTTCATTACTCAAAGCTTCATTCAGCATTGCTCACTAGTGACACCTAGCTACTGTGCAAAGAAGTAGCAGACAAATTAATTAATTCTGAACCAATGACGTGAGCAGACTTATGATGTCCGTATACCCCCCCCCCCCATAAAAATGCCAGTGCCAGCTGCTATAAATGAGGATACTGATGCTTCTGTTGAGGCCAGACGGGGGAGGATCTCCTCTTTCTGTGGCTCCATTACCAGGAAAAAGCAAGAGTCACAAAAAGCAAACAAATCCAAAAGGGCGATCCAAAACAAAAAGCAGCCCAGATCCAAAAATCCAAACCAATGCAAATAATCTTATCTAATTAATATAACAAGACTATAATATAGCCACTATAATTAATAATAACAATATACTATAACTATTCTAACCTGATATAATGTACAGCCCTAACACATATATGAGTCAATAATGACAGTAGCTGCGTTTACATGGACACTTATAATCGGATTGACGGCTCAATCGGACTAAAAAACCTTCATGTAAACACCTTAATCGATCCGATTGAGCTCGATCCGATTGAAATTTAGATCCGATTGAAAGGGGTGGTTTACTCCTTTTGTAATCCGATCGAGAGAACATGTAAACACTTGATCGGATTGAAAACCGAAACTAAAAGGACTGCGCATGTGCAAAGACGTTGAAATAGCGTAATGACGTATGACGCACGGAACGAGCTGTTCTTCCTGTTGAATAAAGTGAATATAAAATGAGTGTTCCGTTATTAAAAAAATCTCATTTCACTCAGCGTCTGTGAAGTGAAGCAGGACAACGTCCCACCAGTGCTTGTTTAAGATTATCATCCATAGACGACTAGTTTTGGGCGCGGGGTTATACTGCGTGATCAATATAAGCAGCATGGCAAAGCGGTTCATGCTCATCGTCTCCAAATCATGACCAGAGATGGATAAATATTAAGTCTGCCGTTTAAAAAAAATAAAGAACCAATAGAGGAGAATAGTTATGCAATAGAGGAGAATAGTTATGCGCGAACAGCGGCATATTCGTGCAGTGTGCGCATGTCAAAAAATCAATTCCGATTTGAATCTTGTGACATATAAACGCGCACATCAACCCGATTACTTTATTTATCGTTCATGTAAACACCGTGTTCGGATTCATCAATCGGATTGATTTCATTCCGATTGAACCATGTAAACGCAGCTAGTGAGAGTTCTCTAACTCTCTGACTCTCTGACACTACTACACCTGCTTCTACTCCTGACAAGTAGGAGCAACAAGTACTCCCCACAAGGTGGCGCGAGTTTCGAACCCCCTTTATCCGGAAGCGACACTCAGGCCTCGTTTGTCATTAGTCACGTGATTTTCACGTTAACAACACAAGCCTCGAATCGCGGCTTCATCTGGCACGCACATTTTTTTCTCGACACAAGCTCCGACGCCTCAGTTCAAATGTCACATCACTACTTGCAATCATCGTCTTCATTGGATCCTAATCGTGAAAGCAATAGTGCTTCCCAGGCTGTGACTTGTCGATAACTCCCGGTGATTAGAGATGTCATCAGGCATCCACAGGGACGAAAACCTGCCTTTTCATGCAGTTCATGGTGATGGTGAGTCACATTCACTGTCTGTCAGTGCATCTTTATAGTTTTGTTTTTTTATTTTTCAGGCTGAGAGATCCAGATTAAGGTCGTTGCTTGGTTCATCAAGTCTCACTTGACCAGACAAGACATATTTTATCCCAGTTATGACATGTGCGCACACACACACACACACACACACATTCATATATATATTCACCTGTATATTTACTGTATATGGAGCCTGTCATCACTTGTGTTTGTAGTATGTTCATGTAAGCTGCAGGTTCTCATTAGATTGTTCAGATGCATGTAGTTGTGTTTTCTGCAGGAGGAGCTGGAGGCTTCAGTCAATGTGCTGAAACAGGTTCTGGAACTGTGACCTCATGAAACAAACCTGTAAAACTGCTGTTGAACACAACCAGGGGAGTCCAGAAATCAATCCATGCTCCATATATATATATATACATCGTCGTCGGCAGCCGTCCGTCTCGGGAGACGATGGTGTAGCTCGGTGTGTCTATCTGCACCGCCGGGAATGGCTGTGCAGACCAATTCTAGAGTGGCAGTCCTTGCCGCACTGGGCGCAGGAGAAGGGGGATGGCTGGTCAGGCTGCTGTTGCAACTGCTTCCGCCTAGCTCTCTTTGCCACGGCAGTGTCGTTTCGTGCCGCTTCTGCATTGATTATTACCTGCCGGACTGCTTGTCGCCAAGTGAGGCGATCATCAGCCAGTCTCTCCCATGCGCTGGGGGCAATGCCGTATTGCTTCAAGTCCTTTTTGCAGACGTCTTTGAAGCGCAATTTGGGGCGCCCTGTGGTTCTGGTGCCTTCAACCAGCTCGCCGTAGAGGAGGTCTTTGGGGATGCGGCCTGCGTCCATCCTCCTGACATGCCCAAGCCACCGCAGCCGTCTTTCGCTGAGCGTTGCATACAAACTGCTCATGTTGGCTCGTTCCAGCACCTCGGTGTTGGGGATCTTGTCCTGCCACTTGATATGCAGTATGCGACGCAGGCACCGAATGTGGAAGCTGTTGAGTTTCTTCTCGTGCCTTACGTAGGTGGTCCATGACTCGCAGCCATAAAGGAGCGTACTGAGCACGCAGGCTTGGTACACGCGCAGTCTGGTCGTCTCAGTGAGGCTGGAGTTGTTCCACACTCGCTGATTTAACTTGGCCATGACTGCGGCTGCCTTGGCGATTCTGCTGTTGATCTCAGAGTCGATGGATAGCGAACTTGAGATCGTGGACCCAAGGTACGTGAAGTTCTCAACAACGTCCAGGCTGTACCCGTCGATGGCGATGTTTGGAGGGGTCTCTGCTCCCTGCATCATGACGTTGGTCTTCTTCAGGCTGATGGTCAATCCAAACTCCTTGCAGGCGTGTGAGAGGCGGTTGACAAGCTGCTGGAGTCCGTCTGCCGTGTGTGAAGTCAAGGCTGCGTCATCAGCGAAGAGCATCTCACGAATGAGTACCTCTGTGACTTTGGTCTTGGCACGGAGACGGGCTATGTTGTAGAGCTTGCCGTCCGACCTGGTGCGGATGTAGACACCCTCGCTGCAGTCTTTGAAGGCGTATTGGAGGAGCATGGAGAAGAAGATACCAAAGAGTGTGGGCGCAAGGACGCAGCCTTGTTTCACTCCGCTGCTGACTGGGAAGGCTTCGGATGTTGCGCCGTTGTAGCATACTGTGCTGTGCATATTCTCATGGAAGGACGTGACCACTGCAAGCAGGTGCGGGGGGCAACCAATCTTCTGCAGCAACCTGAAGAGTCCGCTTCTGCTAACCAGATCAAACGCCTTCGTAAGGTCGATGAAGGCGATGTAGAGTGGCATGTGCTGCTCCTGACACTTCTCCTGCAGCTGGCGTAGTGAGAAGATCATGTCTGCTGTTGATCGGCCATTACTGAAGCCGCACTGGGACTCGGGGTAGACGCGGGAGGCGAGGGTCTGCAGGCGGGCCAGAGCGACGCGGGCGAACACTTTGCCTACAATGCTGAGGAGGGAGATGCCCCGGTAGTTGTTGCAGTCACTACGGTCTCCCTTGTTCTTGTACAAGGTTAGCGTCTCGCATGTCCTGGGGGATGTAGCCCTGTTCCCAGCAGAGACAGAGGAGGTCGTGAAGTGGTTGTAGCAGAGCTGGTTTCCCGCTCTTTAGAACCTCGGGGGGGATTCCATCGCTCCCTGGCGCCTTCCTGCAGGCAAGGCAGTCGATGGCTTTGCTGAGCTCGTCCATGGTTGGTGGGGTATCTAGCTCCTCCATGACTGGTAGGTCTGGGATGGCGTTGAGAGCCGTGACAGTCACCACATTCAGCGTCGCGTATAGCTCAAGGTAGTGCTCCGTCCATCGCTTCATCTGCTTTTCCTGGTCGGTGATAACCTCGCCCGTCTTGGACTTGAGGGGGGCGGTCTTGGAGGGGGTTGGGCCTGTTGCCTTCTTGATGCCCTCGTACATCCCTCTTGCGTTTCCTGTCTCGGCAGCTCTCTGTATGCTGCTGCAGAGGTTTAGCCAGTAGGTGTTGGCGCAGTGACGGGCGGTCTGCTGGGCTTTGTTCCTGGCAGTCCGGAGGGATTGTAAGGTACTAGGGCTTGGATTGGCCTTGTAGGCCTGAAGGGCTTTCCTCTTTGCCTCAGTCACGGGCTCCATTTCTTCCCAGTGGGCCTCGTACCAGTCGGCATTTTTCCGCTCCTTCTTCCCATAGGCGGTGATGGCGGCGTTGTAAACCGCGTCGCGGAGGCGGGGCCACTTGGAGTCGATGGTGTCATCTGCTGACACTCCCTCGCTGAGGGCGTGTTCCAGCCTGCTGATGAACTGCTGGGTTTTCTAAACGCAGCAGGCATTTATGCGTGGGCGACCCTTCTTCTTGAAGTGGTGGAACCTTTTGGGTGTAGTGCGCACCTTGCTTGCTACGAGGGCGTGGTCCGTATCGCAGTCGGCACTGTGGTAACTGCGGGTGAGGAGGACGCATTGATGCATTGAAGTCTCCTAAGAGGTAGAGGCCTTCAGTGCTGGGCCACCTGGATATCGCTTCATCTAGGGCCTGGTAACTCATCTTTTTCCTCGGCGGTGGAGCAGAGGGTTGGGGCGTACACGCTGAGAATGTTGACAAGGCCAGAAGACGTTGACAGCCGGAGGGTGAGTATCCTCTCTGTGCCTACTGTGGGGAGCTCGGTGAAACTGACAAGTGTGTTCTTCACAGCGAAGCCAACACCATGTTGCCTGGGTTGGTCTGGGGACTTCCCCTGCCAGTAGAAAGTGTAGTTTGTTTCCCTGATGGTGCCGTTGTCAGCCAGCCGGGTCTCCTGTAGGGCGGCAATGTCGACGTTCAAGCGTGACAGTTCCCTGTCAATGACGGCCGTCTTCCTTGCGTCGTCGATCTGCAGAAGGTCTGTGGTTAGTCCTGGACACATGGTCCTGACGTTCCAGCTAGCGAAACGAAGAGCTGGAGGCTTCTTTCTTGGTTCTTCCTTTGACTTGCCTGGTGCGAGTGTTTAGTGGCCCACTTTTCGAGAGATGCCTCTCTAATCCCCACGCACCCAGTGGGGCAGGTGAGCCATGGTGGGACGGCACCTTACTGGCTGGGGGCTGCCCAGCTTGAGGCGGGCGGTGGCTGTCCAATGAGGCGCGATGACCTCTCCCACCGTCGAAGGGGACCCCTGGCGCCTCGCTTCCTTCGCCAATCGGACGAGCTTATAACCGGTAACTGCCCCCTCCCGTGTTGAGTCGACATCTTGCGATGACGCTGGAGTGTCCTCTCCAGTGGAGCTACAGAGCCTGGGCAGGGTTATCGACTGGGCAAGTCGATACAACTTGGCTCCAGCTGCGCCGCAGGAGTTGCCGGTGAAGACAATACTATGTCAGGCCGCCTTAGGGACTCCAGCTCCGGATTTTCTGTCAGGGTTTACTCCCTTAGCCTATCCCCTGAAGGGGTATACCGCAAGGCAGCGGAGGTTTGGAATCAGAGTTACCTTCTCCTAGAAGGTTTCCCTCTTGGCTCTCAACGAAGGCGGTCGCATTTTCTCTCCCTCTCCCTCCCCTTACCTCTCCTGCTTTGCTTCTCTCGTCACGTCTACTGTCTTGTACTTTGAGAGACTCTCGCTACACTGCTCTCCAAAACCAAGAAATGATGGATTTGATCAACTGGTCTCTCAACGCAATTGACACCATCTTCTCGACGAGAAGCTTGGGTTCGGGGGAACCTGACTGCCCTGCCGGGACGTTCGCAGCTGGCTACACGATGGACGCGTGGGAGAGGTGGCGGGTCGTGTGTCTGGCGGCTCTTTCCGTGGAGGACATTGAAGATATCTACCTATTCGGCACCATGATAACAGGTCTTCTGCTGATTGGATTAGGCATTGCCCTGGTTTATCGAGGAACTAAGCAGACGGTGACAGCTGTCAAAAGCCCCGCAAGGCTGCCCGTGATGATTGAAGCGGTGGGCAGAGCTGTCAGCACTCAGACTGGGTCTATGAACCACAATATGGATAACATCATGGAGAAGCTCACAGCTTTGCAAAGGCAAATGGATAGTTTCAGAGACCAAAATGGACCAGGAGAATAGCCTGTATAAATTGAATGTGGCTACTCGCCCCAAGACCAAACAATCCCAATCTTATCTGTTTCGGCACCCCGCTACCAGCACTGGCCTTGGCCAAGGCCGCTGCTGGAACAACAACTCTCCCGGAAGAGCACTGCAGTGAGCCGCTCTTGCATTCCTTCCCCGACTCCTCAGACACCTGGTGATTGTTGACTCTGCCTGGGACATGATCAAGGTTGTCTCCATGGCAACTTGCTGTGTATCGCTATGACAATCCTGCGGACTGAGGCTCCTAGATTATGGTGCTGGCTTAGCGACTCTCTCCAGGCCTACACATACATGAACTTACACATACACAGATATGCACCTGCCCCACACCCCATCCCACGCCTTCGCCGCTTCGTACCCCCAGTCTGACAGGCGGGTCTGTGACCAGCGCCGTAATGGCTGCAGGACCGGATGGCTGCTTGCCTGGGCTGGACTACCTCCATCCCCCACTCCCAACCGTGTTGCAATGTCTTGTTTGTAGAGTGTACTGTTTATGTGCTAATGTTGCTGAGGTGTTTTTTCCTGTTCCCAGACTGTTCTCCTTACAGGAGCATAGTCTGGGGGTTGCCTTTTTTCTCCTCACCTATCCTCATGTCATGCTATATTTTTCTCAAGTTGGCGCTGATTATAGCAGCCACGGTAACACCTTATTACCAAAGCAAATTCCTTGTATGTGCACACTACTTGGCAATAAAATTGATTCTGATTCTGATTCTGATTCTGATGAGCTACCATCCAAGGTTGACGAGCCCCATCTGCCCGATATATATATATATATGATA
The DNA here is from genome assembly GCA_030770095.1 of Gila robusta. Taxonomy (NCBI): domain Eukaryota; kingdom Metazoa; phylum Chordata; class Actinopteri; order Cypriniformes; family Leuciscidae; genus Gila; species Gila robusta. The sequence goes on along the minus strand of JAVALU010001534.1, from coordinate 177,332 downwards.
TATATATATATATATATATATATATATATACACTTCATTAGTTCTTGGGGTTGAGATCTCTAGAACAGTTTGAAAACATGGATGAAATGATTGATTTCATTTCCAGCACCATCAGAGCGATGAAGGAAGAGATGAAGATGGAAAGTGTTACGTTCATAAAGTATAATCTGCTTTTCTGAGCTGCATTTCCCAAAGACAAGTATGGTCACAAGTTCCCTCGATACCAACACAACTCAACAGAACTTGCGATGATAGTTTGCTAATGATGCTTTTGGTAAATGCATCCCTGATCATCTCTTTCTTATAAAAGGAAGAATTTGCTGAATTCATAGAGATGTTCCCTAATGGAAAGAAAATATGTTTTAAATATGTAAAAAAAAAAAAATGCAATAATATTAAAATATAATGAATAATACATAAGGAATTGCCACATTTCATATATTGAAAAATATGTGATAATATAATTACTATAATATGCAAATTATTTGAGTTAAATCATTTTTCTTACAGTGTCTGGAAACTGATTGTCTTAAATTTCTCAAACATACTTTATATTGATCATAAATACAAAAAATATAATTATTTCTGGCACTAGTGATATTACTGATGGTATTGTGATGAAACCTCTCACACTAAGTGTTTGTGCTCCAGATCCTCAGATTATGTGTTGAGAAGAGTGTACTGCTACTTTACTGAGTGATCAGACACAACTCCCTGTCACTTGATATATGCGTAGCATGTATTCTCACTCTTCATTATCACTCACTGCTAAGTGAGTTATCCTAACTAAACTTTATGACAATTTTGTGTGGACTTTCTCAGGTTCATTAACAGTGCACTGGTCTAACAATATCCAAAGTTTAAACATTTTGGTAACACTTTACAATAAAGTTAATTAGTTAATATTACTTAATGTATTAACTAACAATGAGTAATACATTTGTTACAGTATTTTGTAATCTTTGTTAGTTAATAAAAATCCAGCTGTTCATTATTTGTTCATGTTCACAGTGCATTAACTAATGTTTACAAATACAACCTTTGATTTTAATAACGTATTAGTAAATGTTGAAATTAAAATTAACAATATTATTATTGTAACGGTCACCAGCTGGAGTGCCCTTGAGAGCCACCAGAGGGCACTCCACTTCAGACTATTGTCATTCCCTCACAAACTACATCTCCCATAACTCATGGACTCTTCATCCATTATCACATTCACCTGTGTCTCATTATCTTGTTTAGCTTACCATATAAGCCTTGTTTCCTCATTCACTCACTGCAAAGTTTTGTATGTCATTGTGCTGCATTTCTGAGCATTCTTCCTGGTTTCATTGTGTCTTGGTTCTTGGATTTTTGCCTGTGCATTTAAGCCCTGTGTCTAGTTTCAGTCTTTGTGAGTTCTTAACATTGTATGTTGGTTGTCCTGTTCCCGAGTCTTGTTACGGAGTCTGTGTCTGAGTTTAAGTTTTGAGTTTATTTAATAAAACACTGCTGCACGTGGATCCCGCTTCTGCATCTGCTTCAGCCGCATCGTTACAATTATAAATAAATGCTGTAGAAGTAGTGTTCATTCTTAGTTCATGTTAACAGGGTTTAAATTAGGATACACTTGAAATAGAAAATAGTTTTGATCAAACTGAAGTAAATATTCAAAAGAAATATACTGAATTTAATAAATTACCATCCAGAAAAATTACAAATGCTGCTGTTTCTTTCATTTCATCATGTCAGTCAGAAGAGCAATGGATGAGTTTGGTTTGAATTGTTTATTATTATTCTTAAAGCTGCCCTAAACACAGAAAGTAAAATTATGGATGACAATTCATATGATGACTAGAGATAAACAGCTCTGAAAACAAAAACTCTGAAATAACATTGTTTTAGTTACATTTTAACAATGCTGTAATTCATTAGAATGAGAGTCATCACGTATATTAAATCATTTACAGCTTTTGAGGTTATAATGTACAATTAATACAATTAGGTTTTCAGTAGCATTCACTTTACTAATATACATTATGCTTCATGATAATGTTAGATAAATATCATAGGTTTTTACAGAAAAAAATTATGAACTGAACTAAATTAAAAACTCTTAAGTTGAAAAACCAACATGAGATTGACCCCTCACACAGTCACACACTAACAGAAAATTAAGTTTCTTTCAGGCAACTGTGTGTGCTTGTTGTTCAATCTGACACAGAGACACTGAAGAACCATTATAAACCCCAAATCCAGCATAGAGGGGTTCAGTGAATGTGGTGTTGAATGTGTATATGTGTGTGAGTGTGTGTGTGTCAGAGACACTGTAAAAGGTCAGAGTACCGGCCGACACGTCCACATACACTCCTACTCTTTTAGAGTATAAAGGTGCAGATATATCAGTGCTCTTATTGTCGTGACAGACAGTATATCTATTATTAATGCAGTACAGAGTCCAGGATTTCTCATTATATCCAAACCAACAGTTGCTCCCACCTTTTCTGCAGATTCCTTTATGAGTCACTGCTATATCAACCCAGCCGCTCCATTCAGCCTCCCAGTAACAGCGTCCCGTCAGACTTTCTCCACAAAGAACTTGTTCAAAGCCATCAAACCTCTCTGGACGATCAGGATATGACTGTTTTTCTTTCGTATATGTAACTTTTTTGTTCTTCTCAGACAGAATGAGATGAGTATCTATGGTGTTTGGATCCAGTGTGAGATCACAGGCATCTGAACACAGAAAGAGAGACAATTTATAACAAAGCTGCAAGCAGCAATACTGGGATTTTAAAGGACACAAGTGTATGTAAAATCTTTGAAGGAACAATTTTCATGACATTTAGACAAATAATCAAAAGTAGATATTTTATTTTCCGTTTGTTCAAAAGTAGATATTTTTGCATGTTTGTTTTTACATTTGGTATGGACTTATAAATGATTACCCAGGTATACTCAGGTCAATGTTGTGATTACAGACTAAGTTTTGTTTTATTACATCAGTGTATTGAGTATTGAAAATGTAGCATCACAATCTACACGTAATGTTGTGTGCATTTGTGTAAGTTTGCAGATGAGTTTTTTGAGAACGGCGTGGTTAGTCAAAAAGCCTTGAACAACTTTGTCATTAGTGTTCCAGTTAATACATGCCCACATTTTATTAATCAAACGGTCTAGGGGAAAAAGGGGGAAAAGGAGCATAATCTAAGAAATCAGAGGTAACAATTTGTTTCAGTGATCTATCTTTGACAAAGTGGAAATGTGAGTGTGTGTAGACCTACATTTGCGTAGACCTGCTTTAACTTTGGACTTTCCCCCATGATCCATGCTACAAAAAACAAGAACACATACATTAAATGTGCATATGCACCATACACATTTAATCTCCATATCTTTCAAATAAACACAGAACTGTATGACAGATTTAGTAGCCACATACTTGAGTATCTGCAGTGAGCAGTTTGGATCCTTCAGTTTGTCAGAGAGCAGCTGGACTCCTGCATTTCCTGGGTGATTGTAGCTCAGATCCAGCTGTTTCAGGTGTGAGGGGTTTGAACTCAGAGATGAAGACACATAACCACAGCCTTCCACAGTCACCATACAGCCTGACAACCTACAGATGGATTAAAAAAATAAGGAAAGCTAAAAATAAATTTTCATTATGTTAGACTCACTGAGTGATCTCTTACCTCAGTATATCTAGCTGACAGTTTGGACTCTTCAGTCCATCCGAGAGCAGCCTTACTCCTGAATCCTGCAGGTCATTGTTACTCAGATCCAGTTCTCTCAGGACAGAGTTTGAGGATTGAAGAGCTGATGATATAATTTCACAATGCTGAGCAGTGAGATTACAGACAGCAAGACTGAAAGAGAGAAAGAACAATTTTTAAAAATCTGTTTATTGAAAATATATACCAAACCAACAATAGTCAGTAATGGTTACTGGATTCTCATACAGTTTTCCTAGTGTTACGGTTAACCCTCTGGGGTCTGAGGTGTTTTGGGGGTCCTTCAGATGTTTTGACATGCCCTGACATTTGTGCTTTTTTCAGTTGCTTATAAACATATTAATGGCAAAGTTGTCATTCCTGAGAAGACAATGGCCGGATAATGAGCCGTATAATGCTCTGCATATTAATGAGCCTTTCACACATGGTGTGTCACTGGGTACCAAAAAATGCAAGGACAAAATAAATATTGGAACAAACACTATAATTACATCTTAGTTGATAATTCAATATACCTACTTTATTTTTGACAAAAATCATACTATAGTATATTTAATATATGAGCAGAAATTGGCGAACAAAAGCTTACCTATTTAATGTGGCAGTAGTCTTTTTTTACAGTCAAAACTTTATAATCTATCCAAAACTAATCAACGAAATCTTGTCTTAACATTAATATTTAGTCTGTAACATATCGTGTTTATGATATATTGGCATATACATGTTCATTTGCGGTTTTTTGCTTATACAGACATTTTATTTCAACATATTTCAGTCTATTTTTACTCATCTCAGTAGGCTATAGCAATATAGTTTGGACGTGTTCATGTAAAAATAACATGTTTACTAATGTAGGTGCGAGAGTGAATGAATGACACAGACACGTGCTGTATAACTGTAGTAAACAACAGTGCGCGCGGGCCTGTGTCGTTCATTCATCATTTACACACGTTACACATCATTTTTAAACAGTCTTTTTGCGGTTTACAGACACTATTCAATATCGCGATTAGAACAAAGCACTTAAAAATAAATGACTTACTACATCAGCTGGATCTGTTGCTCCTCGAAATGAAACTACCAGCACTTCTGGTACATTTTCCAGGATTATTAGATAGTATTATTCCTCACAGCGTAGCAAGACGAGGTAAAGTGCAAGATTCTTATTAAACATGATGTGTTTTATAATCCAGCTGAGTGGGCGTTAGCATGTTGGCATGGCTTGCCTCAGATCATTTGCGTTTGAATAGCGCGAGCTCTCTGTGGGCGTGTCAAATTAAAAGACAATGAGATTAAATGAGAACGACTGACATCTCTCTTTTCATATAGATTACATAAACAGAGAATATTTGTTTTTGTTATGAATTAGATCATTTAAAAGTACAAACTTAAACGATTATAAAGATATATTGATCATGCCTGGGTGAATAGTATTCGCTGAGTTTTGTTTAAGTTTAGAGACGTGCTCAAAAAAAAAAGCTCACTGTGACGGAGAGCCAGAAAGCACACCCTGTTTATTTTCTTTATTTTACAAAAGCACAATGTTTTATTTCGATTGTAATTGGACACATAAAAAAGTAGACATTTAACAGTTTATTTTTTCATATTTCTTAAGTCTGTATGACCAAAAATGACGGAGTATTTTAGGTCTATTTTGCTGCTATGTGAAAAAAATCGAGCAAAACGCGCCGGCGCGTTTGCAGACCCCAGAGGGTTAAGGGCATTCTAATGGTATTTATATTTGGATTGGTTGCTAACTGAGCTCTCTACAAATCCTGTTTCTATGAAATTGTAGCACCATACACAAGTCACAAAGATAATCCAGAAATATATGCATACTGTACTCACAGGGCTTTCCTGCAGTTGATCACAGCTGGTATCAGTCTTCTTCTACCCTCAACTGATGTGTTGTATTTCTTGAGGTCCAGCTCATCCATCACCTCCTCTGACATCTGAAGCATGTAGGCGATTGTTGAGCAGTGAGCAGGAGAGATTTTCTTCTCTGAGTGTTTGTCTGATTTCACAAACTCCTGAATCTCTCTGGACAGAGTCTGATCTTTCAATTCCAGCAGACAGATGAACAGATTGATGGATCTTTCAGTGGAGAGTCCATGTCCATCATTGATCTCTTTAATGTACTGTGTGGTTCTCCTGATGCTCTCTGAGCTGTTCTCTGTGTGTGTCAGTAGATCCTGTAAGAGTCTCTGATTGGACTCCAGTGAGACGCCCAGCAGGAACCGCAGGAATAGATCCAGGTGTCCGTTCTCACTCTCAAGAGCTTTATCTATTGCAACCCTATGCAGATTATGTATCACATCACAAAAGTGCAATGTGTCAACATGTGCTATTACATAATGGTAAAATACATAAAAAGCTGCAAAAAACTCCTGGACGCTCAGATGAACAAAGCTGTAGACTTTCCTCTGATGAATCACAGATTCCTCCTTAAAGATTTCAGTACAAATCCCAGAATACACTGAGGCGTCAGTGACGTCTATGCCGCTCTCAATCAGGTCCTCCTCATAGAACATCACATTGCCCTTCATCAGCTGTTTGCAAGCCACTTCAGCAAGTTTCACAATCACTTCTCTGTTGGACTGCAGGAGTTTCTCTGGATCTCTCTCTTCATACTTCTGATTCCTCATGTTAATCTGAACCAGCAAGAAGTGGATGTACATTTCAGTCAGAGTTTGAGGGATTTCTGCACTCAGATCTTTTTCCAGGAGTTTCTGAAGCACAGTGGATGATATCCAGCAGAAGACGGGTATGTGGCACATGATGTGGAGGCTTCTTGCTCTTCTGATGTGAGAGATGATTCTGCTGGCTTGATGCTCGTCACTGATTCTCTTCCTGAAATATTCCTCCTTCTGAGGCTCATTGAATCCCTGAATCTCTGTCAGACGGTTGATGTATTTGGAGGGGATCTGATTGGCTGCTGCTGGTCTGGAGGTGATCCAGATGAGAGCCGAGGGAAGCAGCTCTCCTTTCATGAGATTTGACATCAACACACCCACTGATGAAGTCTCAGTCACATCAGAGACTTTCTGAGTGTCTGAAAACATCAGTGTGATTCTGCTTTCATCCAGACCATCAAAGATGAACACGACTTTACACTCCTCATAAATCTTTGAGTCCAGATAGTGAAGTTCAGGATGAAAGTCCAGCAGAAGTCTATGAAGACTGTACTGATGATCTCGGATCAAGTTCAGCTCTCGAAATGGAAGCACAAACACAAAATCTACATCCTGATTGGCTTTTCCCTCTGCCCAGTCCAGAATGAACTTCTGCACAGAGACGGTTTTTCCGATTCCAGCGATGCCTTTAGTAAGAACAGTCTTGATTTGGTCTTTCTCCTCATATTCTGGTTCAGGTGAGGCTTTAAATATGTCATTGCAATAGATTGGAGTGTCTTGTGAGTTTTGTGTTCTGGCTGTTTTCTCCATCTGTAAAACCTCATGTTCTTCATTCACTCCTTCTCTCCCTCCTTCTATGATGTAGAGCTGCGTGTAGATCCTGTTCAGGAGGGTTTGATTCCCTTGTAGATTGATTCCCTCAAATAAGCCCTCATATTTGTTCTTCATGCTAGTATTGTGTTGATATTTGACTCTCTGTAGTTCATCATCCAATATTTGGTCTCCAGTCTCCACCAGCAGGGCTGCTTGTGTGTCATCCACCATGAGGTCAGAGGTCTCCGTTCCATCTCTGAAGTTAGCATGACAATCCATGGACCCGAGAGTCTTCACAGACACACTGCTGGGTTCTGGAGACTCAGATCTCTGTCTGCTGCTGATGCTAACAAAAACACAGCCTTTTACACACTTGTATAGCTTGAATGCACGTCAGATTTACATTTATTTGTGTACAGAGAAGGTATACAAAAATTATTTAGTGACATTAGTGCTGTAATACGAATTTAAAAGACTCTTCAGATGAGTACAGGTTAGTAAAGAGATTAATGTAGTAAATAGTACACAGACTACAGAGAAAAAGTACAAAGATTTTTTTTCTCTTTTTTTATTTTTAATATTATTAGAGAGAGAGACAGTGCTGCATTAACAGGATTCAGTCAAGTGCTCAGAGAACAGTCTTTATACACTAGTGTCTTACCTGGGGTCAGAGGTTACAGATCCATCACTGAGTTTAGGAGGATCATCTATGGATCGATTACTCTTCAGAGACACACAGCTTGATTCAGGATATGGAGAACTCATTTTAGAGGCAGTGCCCTCATCGTCTCTCTTGATATGGAGACTCATTTTAAAGTCACTCTCCTTCAACGCTTACTTCTCAAATGAGTGTTGAGAAACTGATTACATACCTTTAATTTGGAAACACAGAGTTTTTCTGTAGTACAGTAATGCTTTACCTAAGTTAACATGCTGCAACCAACAGTATATTTGGAAACTGCAGAAACCGCTTTGATATCTCATTATCTTTCTCATAATTTATAAAGTAAAATTATAGTTAATTCTAGTATAAACAAAGATGGTTGTTTAAAGGGTGTATTTAGAAACCATATCCTCCCTACACACACTTGAGTTGAAAATGTTCTGTTGGGGGATCAGCCTTCTTGTGCTTTGGTCATCCTAAACACACTTTATTTTACTTAAAAAAACAAAAGACACTGTGAAGTCACATTTCTGCCTAGACAGACCGTGTCACATGCTAAAAAACCACATCATCTGCAGAGAGGAACAGACACTCAATAACAGCAAAACACACACATAATTATGGGCAATTACGCCATCATAGAGGATTGTGCAGATATTTCACAGAACTTCTGTTTTGTGTTTATGTATTTATTCAGTTTTAATAATCAATTATTATTTATTAGCATATTCAGCTTGTTGTGATTTTTTTAAGGTAAAACCCCAATTAGAGCCTTTAAGTTACACAAGTAGATGGCATTCATTTATATAAATGAAAATATATATTAATATGTAGTTCAGATATTAATTAGTTTAAATTAGTTCATTGTGAGTTGTTGATGAGGTATTTTTGTTATACTCACCATATTAATATGAATGTGGTGAGTATTACAGAAATACCTGACATATGATGTATTCTAATTTCTTAGTTTCTTCAGATTTTAATATTTGCTACAGCAGTGTGTGAACGTAGGATCTGAAAATATTGACATTTTAAAATACTGTAACAAAGTCGTAGTAAATTCCAAAATTAATTAAGCTTTAGTTGGTCAAAGATCGATATTGTATGGACATTAGAGTTTAACCTAAAATCACATCAAACTTTAAATATCTAGATTTAAAATGTCATGTAAGGAAGAAAAACAAAACAAGAAAAAATAGAAGCTCATTTTTATGACTACATGGTTAAATGAAGAATAAGTTTTGGACTTACCAAAATATGCGGATGTTTAAATATCCAGTTTTAACAGCTTTAAAGGCTTGGCATAGAGAATATTTCATCCTCTTTTACTTTCACTTCCAGCCATTTGAAAAGCAATCATACTCCATCTAGTGGTGCAAAGCATCATCACATTCTCAAAGCAGTTATCTTTAAGATGGTTTAGGTGATTAAACACACCATATGAATTGAAGTTGTATTGTATTACAATAAATATTATTTAATAATAGCTTTTTACTGTCTGTTACCAATACTGTGTTACTACTGACCTACCTACTGTTAAAACTGTCTAAAATTACAACATGACAGTGAATGTGATTCACCATCACCATGTGCAAAGATTTATTGAAGAAAACCAGTAACCAAGTGTCACACAGTGCACACAGCTGTTACATTAAAGATACATTTTCACCTGATCTGATAATTTAGTTATTTTCACTGCTGAAACCTACCGAAGTCATATTGATTCAGTCACATAAAAAAAAGTATCATATCACATTAAGTCAAGTCAAGTCACCTTTATTTATATAGTGCTTTTTACAATACAGATTGTTTCAAAGCAGCTTTACAGAGATAACAGGAAAATAATGTTGTAATAGTATTGTTAGATACAAAATTAAATGTCCCCAACTAAGCAAGCCCAAAGCCAATGGCGAAAAAGGCGAAGAAAGGCGAAAAGGCAACAGTGGCAAGGAACCAAAACTCCATCAGTGACAGAATGGAGAAAAAAACCTTGGGAGAACCCAGGCTCAGTCAGGGGGCCAGTCCTCCTTTGGCCAATGAACGAACAGTGTATGATTATGATTCAGGAGCATTATAGGTCAGAAGTCAGATGGGATCAGAACTTTCACAATATTTATCCAGTTCATCTGGTTGGGGTCGGAGTCATCACGCCGGTATGGAGATGAGTTTGTTGAGGTGTCCATGAGGCCTTCACAGTGTTGATGAGGCTGGCACTTCAGGGATGCGTTGTCGTCGTGTCCATGCGATGGTCCTTCATCAGATTCGGATACGGCCGGGATCCGGCGGACTGCAGTAAACCTCGGGATAAACAGAGAGACTAACATTAGCGTAGATGCCATCCTTCTTATGATGTACAAAGTACATCAAGATTTATGGGAAGTGTTCCCGGTTCCGGCTGATCTAAACTATGCAGCCTAACATTGAATTATAAAGTCTATAATGTGTTATGTGTATGCTAAGCCAAAGAGATGTGTTTTTAGTCTAGATTTGAACTGACAGACTGTGTCTGCTTCCCGGACCATGTTAGGAAGATTGTTCCAAAGTTTTGGTCCTAAATAGGAAAAGGATCTACCGTCAGCAGTCGATTTAGATATTCTAGGTATTATCAACTGGCCAGAATTTTGAGATCGCAGTAGACGTGAAGGACTATAATGCGTTAAGAGCTTGCTCAAGTACTGGGGAGCTAAACCATTTAGTGCTTTGTAAGTAATTTAAAATCATATTTTAAAATTTATACGATGTTTAATAGGGAGCCAATGCAGTGTTGACAGAACCGGGCTAATATGGTCATACTTCCTGGTACTGGTAAGAACTCTAGTGGCTGCATTTTGTACCAACTGTAGTTTATGTCTATTCTTATCGGTTCCTTTTGGTGTGTTTTTTTTAAGATTAAGAACATAATTAACATTGCTTTAAATTTTGAAATGTAAAATATCTATAGCAAAAGAAAAAGAAATGCTTTAACAAAACAAATAAAATATCTACTCGGTTACTCACGTAACCTCAGTTCCCTGAGTTAGGGAATGAGTTCTGCGTAGCTATACGCAGTGGGGAAACTCCTTTTCCTCGATTTACTGAAGCCTTTATGTAAAGCGCATTTGCAGCTGCACAGCTAGAACATGAGCGTCTGGCTCGCTCATAGGCTGCGCTGCGGCAACTGCATATCCAATGCCGCGGGCGCCTCTGACGTGCGACCAATGAGATCACTCTGCGTCATACACGTCAGAGCCCGCCAAGGGGGCATGACCTCAGTCTATAATAGTCCCCGAATTCGCCATTATAGCAGGTTTAACGACTGAAGCGACAACTTGCCATGTTACTATAGTGCGGCTGGCTACGCAATAGTCGTTCCCTAACTCAGGGAACTGAGGTTATGTGAGTAACCGAGTAGTTCCCTTTCGAACGGTCACTTCGTATAGCGTAGCTATACGCAGTGGGGACGCCATGCAAAACACCGCACTGAGTAACTGGCTGCCACTGCAACTCAGGCCCCTGAGCATACAGAACAAGCCATAACCGCATAATTATGTATAAATAGACAAGACACCGTCAGGTCTAAAATAGTACACATCAGTTAGAAATAACCCAACATACTACACCAATGAACCCAGACACTGTCGGGGTTATTAGTATATGAACATATAACCAGTCAAGTGGGTTTATATATGAAATTATAACCGGCCAAAGCGGGTTTTATATATGTATGGAATATAACCGGCAAAGCGGGTTTTATATATGTCATATAACCGGCCAAAAGCGGGTTTTATATATATGTAAGTATAACTGGCAACAGCGGGTTTATGCATGAAATACAACCGGCCAGCAGCGGGTTTTATATATATATATATGAATGTGATAGTGCACAGTAATATATGACAAGACCGGCCACCGACGGGTCTTAATCATACCGAAAGCACCTTCGCCTGCAGGGAAGGCACTTCCCTATTATAGAAACTCATAAATGTGGAAGGCGAGGACCAGCCGGCCGCATCACAAATATCACTAATGGGAATGCCAGATGACCAAACCCATGACGAAGCCATACCTCTGGTCGTATGGGCCTTGATACCTATAGGGCAAACTTGACCCGCTGCGGTATAAGCCATAGAAATAGCATCCACTATCCATCTAGACAGTCTTTGCTTAGTGACTGGATCCCCCTTGGATCTACCACCAAAGCAGACAAAAAGCTGTTCTGATTGTCTAAAAGACGCAGAACGCTCCCGATAGATTCTCAGCGCTCTGACTGCGCAGAGAAGATTAACCTCTCCATCCTCTGCAGAAGGAGGGAGGGCTGATAATGTCACCACCTGTGCTCTGAACAGTGTTGAGAGCACTTTAGGAACGTAACCATGTCTGGGCTTGAGGATGACTCTGGAGTCATCTGGACCCAACTCCAAACATGCAGGGCTCACAGAGAGCGCCTGCAGATCTCCCACTCGCTTGATAGATGCCAATGCCATAAGGAGAGCAGTCTTCAGCGAGAGGGTTTTTAGATCAACCGATTGGAGCGGTTCGAAAGGCATACCTTTCAGAGCCCCCAGGACCGTGGAGAGGTCCCAAGGCGGCACAGACGGAGGTCTGGAGGGGTTCATTCTCCTCGCACCTTCCAGAAATCTTACGACCAGGTCGTTTCTTCCCAGTGACTGGCCGGCCGTCAGAACATGATGTGCTGCTATGGCTGCCACATACACTTTGAGCGAGGACGGGGAGCGACCCGCGTCCAGCAGCTCCTGTAAGAATGAGAGAACCACGAGCACCAGCTGGAAAAACCTGACCATTTTGAAGCATACAGGCACCGAGTCGACGGGGTCCTGGCTTCAGATATAGTGCTTAAAACCTTCTCAGGAAGGTCCTTGGGTACCCGTTGAGGGGCCAAACATGGAGGGCCCATAAATCGGGTCTCGGATGCCACAATGTCCCGTTCGCCTGTGTGAGGAGGTCTTTCCTCAGTGGGACAGGCCATGGGATTGTGTCCGATAACTGAACCAGTTCCGGGAACCACGGTCTGGTTTTCCAGAGAGGGGCCACCAGAAGGACTGGGCACCCGCTCTCTCTGACCCGTTTGATGACTTGTGGAATCATCGAGACGGGGGGGAAAGGCATAAAGGGGACGGTTGGGCCAGACATGGGCCAGCGCGTCCCTGTTCTTCGAGAAGAACAATTTGCAGTGGGTGTTGATTCTCGAGGCGAAAAGGTCGATTTCGGCCTCGCCAAACACCTTCCATATCAGACTGACCATCTGTGGGTTCAGGGACCACTCGCCGAGGGGAGTGTTGCCCCGTGAAAGCATATCCGCGCCCACATTCTGGACGCCCGGGATATGCGCTGCTCTCAGAGAGCTCAGGTTGGTTTGTGCCCATATGGAGGAGGTCTCTCGCCATCGCATGCATCGCCATCGCATGGTTCCCTGACCTGATGCCCCCCTGGCGATTCATGTAGGCCACCACTGACGTATTGTCTGTGCGGACTAAGACGTGGTGACCTCTGAGGTTCGACAGAAATGCCTTCAGGGCCAACCCAACTGCTTTCATCTCCAGACAGTTGATATGTAAGCTCTGCTCCGTGCTCGACCAGAGGCCGGATGCAGGCATGCCCTCGTGCAGCGCTCCCCAACCCAGGTTGGACGCATCTGTAAGAACCACTTTCCTCCTGGAAATTGTTCACATTGTCACCCCCTCGTGGTGCCAGTTCTGAGCCCGCCAGGGAATCAGGGTTCTTAAACAACCGTGATTCACCATAACGCGCAAGCTGCCTGACTGCCATGCATGAGTTGGCACACGGCGTTTCAGCCAATGCTGCATCGGGCGCATGCGCAGTAATCCCATGCGGAGTACTGGCGATGCTGCTGCCATGAGACCAAGCAGTTTCTGAAATTTCTTCAGTGGCGAGCGCTCACGCAATCTGAAAATGCCTGCAAGCGCTCGCACCGAGAGCGCGCGCTCTGGTGTGAGTCGCGCTGTCATAGCTCTCGAGTCTAAAACTGTGCCCAGAAAGATCACGCTCTGGCTGGGGGTTAGTTTGCTTTTTGAAACATTGATTGTGAAACCCAGGCATTTTAGATGGCCGAGAATCAAATCCCTGTGAGCTAATAGCTCGATTCTCGACTGTGCCAGCACCAGCCAGTCGTCGAGATAATTTAACACGCGCACTCCCTGATGTCTCAGAGGAGAAAGCGCTGCATCCACACACTTCGTGAATGTACGGGGTGCCAACGATAGACCGAACGGCAGAACGGTGTATTGATAAGCCTGGCCCTCGAAGGCGAATCTCAAGAATGGCCTGTGACGAGGATTTATTTGAATGTGAAAGTAAGCATCTTTCAGATCCATTGTGACAAACCAATCCCCCGGGCGCACTTGCGCGAGGATATGTTTGATAGTTAACATTTTGAACGGCCGTCTCATGAGAGCTTTGTTCAAATGTCTCAAATCTAGAATGGGTCTGAGACCGCCGTCTTATTTTCGGAATCAGAAAATAGCGGCTGTAAAAACCCATATGTTTTAGCGTGGGGGGGACTAATTCTATCGCCCCTTTTGCTAATAGATTCTGTACTTCGGTGCAAAGCACGTGACCCACGTTGCTTCTCACCGAAGTCTCGAGAACCGCCTGAAATTTCGGGGGTCTGCGAGCGAATTGGAGCGAGTACCCTCGCTTTATAGTGTTTATGACCCAACTCGACACATCAGGGATAGCTTGCCAGGCTAGAACCCGTGTGGCTAGGGCTAGACACACTGATTGGGGCTGGTCGCCTAACGTAGGGGGACCTGATACCCTTATATTGTGATTTGTGCACACATTGAGTATTGGACTGACTGTACAAGCATTTGCGTGTGGGGAAGTCAGTGTTACAACAGGGGAGGGGCCGCCTAGTGAAGGGGGACCATGAACCCATATATTGTGATTTGTGCACACATTGAATGTTGGACTGACTGCACAAGCATTTGCGTGTGGGGAAGTCAGTTACAACAGGGGAGGGGCCGCCTAGTGAAGGGGGACCGTGAACCCATGTATTGTGATTTGTGCACACATTGAATGTTGGACTGACTGCACAAGCATTTGCGTGTGGGGAAGTCAGTGTTACAACAGGGGAGGGGCCGCCTAGTGAAGGGGGACCGTGAACCCATCTGTTGTGCTCGTGTGCTTTATTAGGGTCGCCGTGAAAACGGCGTTTGTTTGCAAAGACGCGCTCACTGCTGCGGGCCTGTTTACAATAATAAAATCCCCAGCCGCCTGAACTGAACAGGGGGCTGTGGGAAGTTTTGCTGGCTTCTTTGAGGGTGGTCCGGCAAGCGCGGGACATGCGCCCTCTTTTTCCTTTGCGTGCTAGGACGACTTCGGCGGGAAGCGCTCCGCTAGCGTTGGGCATGAGCCGCAGGGCGGGGCTGAGAGGCCTGTTTCGCCGGCTTTGCTGGTCGGCGCCAGCTAGCACGGTTAGTTCCACTCGAGCTCGAGGTCCGTGACGGCCTGTGTTAGGATCCGAAGCATTTCAGCGTCGGAGTTAATCCTGCCTCGCTGGGTCCGCCGAAGGAGACGAGGCCCGCCACGTGGGGGGGGGGGGGGGGGGCGGGGGGCGCTGATCTCCCTCGACCAGGACCGGAGATGACTGAGCTGGAGAGAGTGAAGCACGCGGGGACGTGGCCGGCGTACGTTCACAAACGTCCGTGCTCTCTGGATGCCGTTGGCTGCGGCGCTTCTTCTTCCTCGGCTGTAAGTAGGGCCGGAGAAGGAAGCTCGGGTGACGCGGCGCCGCCGTCTCGAGAGAGAGAGAGAGAGCTAGCCGAGTTCGCAGCACGGAGATAGGCATGCACTCGCAGGCCGCACATCCGCCGACAGAGAGTGCATTCTCTGCGTGGTAGAGTCCCAGGCATGAAATGCAGCTCGCGTGTTCGTAGGCCTCGCTTAACACGAGGCATATGGAACAACGCTAGTACAGATATAAACACATAATAAACAGATATTGAAAAGGATATCGCCGGATAGCCACAGGAGAGACGGCGTCAGGAGAAACACGGTTGAGATGTGTAGTCTGCTGAACTGTAGCTCGCTCAGGCTGAAGGCTTGTTCGATGGCGAAGGCTCAATAAATGGTCAGAGACGTGAAGTTTGTCGCTGAAGGAGTAAAATCTGCTATAATGGCGAATTTGGGGACTATTATAGACTGAGGTCACGCCCCTTTGGCGGGCTCTGACGTGTATGACGCAGAGTGATCTCATTGGTCGCACGTCAGAGGCGCCCGCGCCATTGGATGTGCAGTTGCCGCAGCGCAGCCTATGAGCGAGCCAGACGCTCATGTTCTAGCTGTGCAGCTGCAAATGCGCTTTACATAAAGGCTTCAGTAAATCGAGGAAAAGGAGTTTCCCCACTGCGTATAGCTACGCAATACGAAGTGACCGTTCGAAAGGGAACTATTTGTTATGCACAGTGTGCAGGGCAGGCTTTTTTTGTTTTATATACAGGTCCTTCTCAAAAAATTTGCATATTGTGATTAAGTTCATTATTTTCCATAATGTAATGATAAAAATTAAACTTTCATATATTTTAGATTCATTGCACACCAACTGAAATATTTCAGGTCTTTTATTGTTTTAATACTGATGATTTTGGCATACAGCTCATGAAAACCCAAAATTCCTATCTCAAAAAATTAGCATATCATGAAAAGGTTCTCTAAACAAGCTATTAACCTAATCATCTGAATCAACTAATTAACTCTAAACACCTGCAAAAGATTCCTGAGGCTTTTAAAAACTCCCAGCCTGTTTCATTACTCAAAACCGCAATCATGGGTAAGACTGCCGACCTGACTGCTGTCCAGAAGGCCATCATTGACACCCTCAAGCAAGAGGGTAAGACACAGAAAGAAATTTCTGAACAAATAGGCTGTTCCCAGAGTGCTGTATCAAGGCACCTCAGTGGGAAGTCTGTGGGAAGGAAAAAGTGTGGCAAAAAATGCTGCACAACGAGAAGAGGTGACCGGACCCTGAGGAAGATTGTGGAGAAGGACCGATTCCAGACCTTGGGGGACCTGCGGAAGCAGTGGACTGAGTCTGGAGTAGAAACATCCAGAGCCACCGTGCACAGGCGTGTGCAGGAAATGGGCTACAGGTGCCGCATTCCCCAGGTCAAGCCACTTTTGAACCAGAAACAGCGGCAGAAGCGCCTGACCTGGGCTACAGAGAAGCAGCACTGGAGTACCCACAGTCAGTGATGGTCTGGGGTGCCATGTCAGCTGCTGGTGTTGGTCCACTGTGTTTTATCAAGGGCAGGGTCAATGCAGCTAGCTATCAGGAGATTTTGGAGCACTTCATGCTTCCATCTGATTTCATTTTTCAGCACGACCTGGCACCTGCTCACGGTGCCAAAACCACTGGTAAATGGTTTACTGACCATGGTATTACTGTGCTCAATTGGCCTGCCAACTCTCCTGACCTGAACCCCATAGAGAATCTGTGGGATATTGTGAAGAGAAAGTTGAGAGACGCAAGACCCAACACTCTGGATGAGCTTAAGGCCGCTATCGAAGCATCCTGGGCCTCCATAACACCTCAGCAGTGCCACAGGCTGATTGCCTCCATGCCACGCCGCAATTTCTTTCTGTGTCTTACCCTCTTGCTTGAGGGTGTCAATGATGGCCTTCTGGACAGCAGTCAGGTCGGCAGTCTTACCCATGATTGCGGTTTTGAGTAATGAAACAGGCTGGGAGTTTTTAAAAGCCTCAGGAATCTTTTGCAGGTGTTTTAGAGTTAATTAGTTGATTCAGATGATTAGGTTAATAGCTCGTTTAGAGAACCTTTTCATGATATGCTAATTTTTTGAGATAGGAATTTTGGGTTTTCATGAGCTGTATGCCAAAATCATCAGTATTAAAACAATAAAAGACCTGAAATATTTCAGTTGGTGTGCAATGAATCTAAAATATATGAAAGTTTAATTTTTATCATTACATTATGGAAAATAATGAACTTTATCACAATATGCTAATTTTTTGAGAAGGACCTGTACATAAAGATAAGACACGGTAAGCAAAAACAAGTACAAACACATGGTCAAAAAAAAATACAATTAAACAAAGATACAAATTATATACACAATGCTTTAATTTCAGGAAGGTCTACTAAAATTACTTTTCAGGTAAGTGTTTCTGTCTGATAAGAAATCTGATTTAGTAATCAAATGTAAAATAACACTGCATAGTTTATCATAGATAGATTAATGCTTATTAAAGCTAAAGTTATTCATTCAAGAGCTGTGAGTGATTTTCTCTGCCTTTTGTTGTTAGATTCGCATTAATGGCTCAATTTGTCAGCAGGTTTATTGGTAACACTTTATTTCGATAGTCACTTTAGACATTCAACTAACTATAAGTAACTTTGCAGCTACATGTCAACTAACTGTCATTAGAGTATTAGTAGACTGTCTGCTTAATATCTGCTAACACTTTATTTTGTTGGTCCCCCAACAGATATTCTACTGACTATAAGTAACTTAGTAACTACAAGTCAACTTATTCTCCTAACCCGAACCCTAACACCTAACCATAACCTAACAGTCTACTGACAGTCTACTGCAGTCTACTACAGTCTACTAATACTCTAATGACAGTTAGTTGACATGTAGTTGAAAAGTTACTTATAGTTAGTAGAATGTCTAAAGTGACTATCGAAATAGTGTAACCGGTTTAGCCTAAGCTAAAGGGACGCTACGTTAGGTTAGCTTAGTCACCTAGGCTGATTTGTTTACAATGTGACGTCACGAGTTAGCACTTCCTGTGACAAGTGGTTGTCGTGGGAACCACTGCATGTCAGAGCAATTCAACTGTCCATGAAGAATGTCTGCACCTTTTAAAACGAGTTATGCATGTTTAAACAAGTTAAAATGTGGCGCCTATACTTTAAGTCTTTCAAAAACTTGATGTTATATTCAGTAAAATGCAAATGTTGTTTGGCATTTGCAAATTTTACTCATGTAACTCTTCTCTTTATTTTAAACAACTTCTTCTACTTGTTTAAAGAGTAAGGAAATAGATTTGCTGTAAGTCAACGCTTGTCTAACCATACATCATTACGTCCATCTCGTGCATAAATTTCGAACCTTTCAGCGAGTGAAACACAGTTTTGATTGCTAGGTAGCTCTGCTTGTAGATGCAGCTAAAATTTAGATGAATTACATCAATCTAACAATAATTTGTAAGGCCTTAACTTGAGTACTTTATTTTTATATACATAATGTAGGCCTATTATTTAACATAATATATTGTTTATCATACACTGAATATGCATAAAATTACATGGAAATATCAATTTACATTATAATTAATTCTTATATTTATTTTATATAAATTCGTAAATCATAATTCATTTTGAAATCATATTCTTATTACAAAATAATAATAATAATTAGCTTACTGTATTTGTTGATACGACTAGTGATGTTACGTCTGACACCGACGCTCCGAAGCTGTCACAGTGTTGGTTTATGTTTCCTGGTGTCCACTAGAGGTCCTCTTCCCCCACGTTGTCATTCATATCATGAACTGCATTTCCCATAACCCTTTGCCTGAACTCATCACTGATCATTGCACACAGCTGTTCCCACTCACATTGTTTGCACCTGTCTATTTATACCCTGTCTGTTTCTGTGTTAGTTGTCGAGTCCTTGTTTAGATGTCACTAGACTTCGGAGGTCTGTCTTGTTTTGTTTTGTTTCTTGTTTTTGGACTGCTTTATGGATTTTGAACCTTTGCCTGGCTGACGTATGATTTTGGATTACCCTTATAAATGCACTTGGATCCTCACCCATTTGTGTGTGTCCGTGACAGAAGGACTCGACCATGTATGGATCCAGCAGCACGGGGCCCAACAAATCTTTATTTTATTATTTTTCCATGGCGGCCCGGAGGACTGAGGAGATCATAGCCGCCGGGTTCGTGCAAGAGGCGGTAAATTCTCCCGGGCCCCCTTCCATCGGACACGGACCGTCTTTTGAAGGAACCTGGCTGGCTAGGTTTTCTGGAACCCGTGGAGGTCGCAGGAGAGAAGGTGCTAGAGGTGAGCGCCGGCACCACTCTCCGCTTCGGTCCCTCCTCGACCCTGGGCTGGTGATGTCCAGCCCAGAGCTCCATCCACCGCTGGTCCCGTCCATCCCAGAGCCTTTACCGCTGGTCCCGTCCAGCCCAGAGCCTTCACCACTGGTCCTGTCCAGCCCAGAGATTGAGCCAGGTGTCTGTTCCTGTGCCTGAGCCGGTGTCTGTTCCTGTGCCTGAGCTAGGTGTCTGTTCCTGTGCCTGAGCCAGGTGTCTGTTCCTGTGCGTGAGCCAGGTGTCTGTTCCTGTGCCTGAGCCAGGTGTCTGTTCCTGTGCCTGAGCCAGGTGTCTGTTCCTGTGCCTGAGCCAGGTGTCTGTTCCTGTGCCTGAGCCAGGTGTCTGTTCCTGTGCCTGAGCCAGGTGTCTGTTCCTGTGCCTGAGCCAGGTGTCTGTTCCTGTGCCTGAGCCAGGTGTCTGTTCCTGTGCCTGAGCCAGGTGTCTGTTCCTGTGCCTGAGCCAGGTGTCTGTTCCTGTGCCTGAGCCAGGTGTCTGTTCCTGTGCCTGAGCCAGGTGTCTGTTCCTGTGCCTGAGCCAGGTGTCTGTTCCTGTGCCTGAGCCAGGTGTCTGTTCCTGTGCCTGAGCCAGGTGTCTGTTCCTGTGCCTGAGCCAGGTGTCTGTTCCTGTGCCTGAGCCGGTGTCTGTTCCTGTGCCTGAGCCAGGGTCTTCGACGCCCTGGCCGGCCGAAGGGTCTTCACCGCTTCGCCCTGGCCACCCGATGGACTCTCTGTTTCGCCCTGGCCACTCGATGGACTCTCTGTTTCGCGCCCTGGCCACCCGATGGACTCTCTGTTTCGCCCTGGCCACCCGATGGACTCTCTGTTTTGCCCTGGCCACCCGATGGACTATCTGCTTCGCCCTGGCCGCCGGCTAAGTCGTCACTCCCTGTTCCTGTTCCCCTTCATGGACCTGGCCCCCCATCCCTCCCCCTGATCATCCACCATTCCACCTCCCTCCTGGACTCTTGTTTTGTTGTTTTGTCTTGGAGCGTCTGGTAGCCGCTCCGTAGAGGGGGGGTTATGTCACAGTGTTGGTTTATGTTTCCTGGTGTCCACTAGAGGTCCTCTTCCCCCACGGTGTCATTCATATTATGAACTGCATTTCCCATAACCCTTTGCCTGAACTCATCACTGATCATTGCACACAGCTGTTCCCACTCACATTGTTTGCACCTGTCTATTTATACCCTGTCTGTTTCTGTGTTCGTTGTCGAGTCCTTGTTTAGATGTCACTAAACTTCGGAGGTCTGTCTTGTTTTGTTTCTTGTTTTTGGACTGCTTTATGGATTTTGAACCTTTGCCTGGCTGACGTATGATTTTGGATTACCCTAATAAATGCACTTGGATCCTCACCCATTTTTGTGCGTCCGTGACAGAAGCTTGCTTCAAACTTGAACGGTCCTTGCAATGAACCACTGATTCGGAGCTTGTGTCATTACGTCACTAGTCACGTGAAAATGACGTCTGAAGCAAACACACTAGTGCACTACTTTGACAGCCCAATCCAGTGTTGACAGGTTTGAAACCTGGCGGCTGTATTTCTTATAAAAGTGAAGCCAAACCATGGCAACACCGAGAAAATAATATTTCTGAATAAAAACCATACCATTTAATGAACACTTTGTCTAAGCCTTCTGCATGATGTACACAAAGCACACCCTCTGCCAAATGTTTTTTTTTATTTTTTTATTATTAATTAGAGAACATATGAACATTGTTACATAAAAACATGCATCAAAAACAGAAACTTCAAAAACCCTCTGCTACATTATACAAGTACAACCAGTTACACAAGCACATCCTTTTCAACATACACAAATATCAGTCCCACCAGTTAACAAGTTATAGAGTTCTGCTTCCCACAGCTAAACAAGATTAAGCTTTCACACATGATACTGCCCTGCTAAAAAAAAAACTATAGAAACCATTACAGAAATTCTATTGGATTTAATGGTTTTCATGGGAATTTTATTGGTTATAATGGGAATTATAGTGGTCTCTGTGGGTCTCTACTGATATGTGTTGGGTTCTATTGGTGGGGGCATTAAATCCTAATGGAATATGTCCCAAACACACTACAAAAAAGAATTCTGTAGTGGTTTGAATTTTAAAAGCCAATGGTTCCTATTGGTATTTTAATAGAAACCATTAGAATTTCTGTGATGGTTTCCAACTTTTTTTAAGCTGGTCTGATCTTCTATCCTTGTCTAAAGAAATAATTACACACACACATCATGCTTAATATTTTATTATCAAGGTGAACACATGAAATTCATCAGTATCTGTAAAATTCACCAACATAAATGAGTTTCACAGCACTAACACTGTTTCAGCTTTGATCGCCTCGTAAACACGTAATAAACGGGGCGTTAACATATAAGCCTACTTGCATTTTATGCTTGTCAGCTTTGTTGCATTACATTTACTTCACCAGGAGATGGTGCTGCAATTTCTATCTGAATGAACCTTCGAGTAATGAACCATTTACGACCAGTGATGGGAATAACGGCGTTATAAATAAACGGCGTTACTAACGGCGTTATCTTTTTCAGTAACGAGTAATCAAACGAATTACTGTTTCCCCCGTTACAACGCAGTTACCGTTACTGACAAAATAATGTGGCGTTACTATAATTGAACTCACTGAAGCGGTTTTCATCCGAGTAGGCTCTCTCTCCGCCATAGGACCTGCAAAGTTTTTTCTCTGGTGTGTGTGTGTGTGTTTATGAGACGCCGGAGTGGACAAAAGCGAAGCGAACGCCGCGAGTGCACTCAATGCACGAGAGAGACCGAGTGTGTCCGAGAGCGCGCTCAACAATGCGCGAGAGAGACCGAGGGTGTCCGAGCATTATATAGTTTGTTTATAAATAAATGACAAATTTCAGCATTAGAATAATCTCTATAGCCTATTGGTATCATCTGCAACGTTTTAATTAATTTACATGGTTATACAAATAAAATCTAAAAAATAACCTGCAGGGAACGTTTTGGGAAGGTTATAAAAATAAAACCTAAAAATAACAGGGAACGTTCTGGGAACGTTCTCTTTACTGTAGGTTATAAAATAAAACCCAAAAATAACCTGCAGGGAACATTCCCAGAAAACATCTTTGTTTGACCGGTTGTAAACACGTGCGGCAAACATGCCTAGAATTTGGCTTAAATAACCTCTGATGATGACCTCCTCTGTAGGTTATAAAAATAAACACCCAAAATATTATATTTTATTATTATTATAATTTTTTTGGTAAATTGTTCAGTATTACATTGAGAGAGCACTTCATGTTAAACTGTTTACTGAAGAAAATACTTAGGCTACAGTATGTCTACTAGTTGTGAAGTTGTGTAACAGTTTTAGCATTTTAATATGCACTACAAAGAGTATGTATATTTTTTTTTATTATTTATTCATTTTTGGTACATTTCTTAAGTAGCATAATTTATTTTTAAACGTATTTGTTGGCCAGTTGTGGTCTTTGCGATATTAAGTATAAACCATCTATTATGTTTTATTGTTCTACTATAGTAATGATAATATTTAGAATAATATATTGAATTTAATAAGTGTCTCTCACATTGTCCCACAGCAACATTAAAATAGTGTAGATTAGTGTTCAATGTTTTATAATAATAATTTATTCTATTAAGTGTCCATTTCATTCATTTAACATATTTAATACTGGGGGCATCCAAGTTATTTGACATAGGCCTATTTGAACATTCTTTTAAAAAGTAACGCAATAGTTACTTTCTCTGGTAATTAGTTACTTTTATAAGGATGTAACTCAGTTACTAACTCAGTTACTATTTGTGAGAAGTAACTAGTAACTATAACTAATTACTTTTTTTAAGTAACATGCCCAACACTGTTTACGACACAATTGTATCAGAAAGCAATAATGCTTCGAAACGCTTCATTTGGCCATCACTAGATACGACCTGAAAATGCTGCCAGACTTCCGAACGGCCTCTTTTCTTGGCTGGCTCCATGCTGAAAATTCAAAAGACCTCGCTCTCTGTTTCAGTCTCAGTCGGTCTCAGTTCACTACCGAAGCGCATGACACTCGAAACCTGCGCAAGGGGTTCGCACCATAGACATCATATAGATAGACGCCCTATCGACCGCTACCGCCTACTGGCGCGGACGAGCCGTGGGGCCGCCATCTTAAACCGGTCACCCGCTCCGCTCAGTGTAATCTGTTTAGCAGCTGCAATGAGCTGCCAGCGCATTTAATTAATTATATCTCACTGAATACCGAACTGATTTTCACGCGGGTTTTTTTCTGCAAAGGTCATACAGGTAGCTACGATACAGGACACATGGTTCGGCGTATTTTAATATTCATAGTGGGCTTAACAGTAATAGAATATTCTGATATATGATATAAAGTGGCCATAATCCCCGAAAAGGGGGGGGAAACTGGGACATTTTGTCTATCAATCTGATTGAAAAACCTAATGTTGTGTCTTCAAAAACAAAACGGGGATAGAGGTAGTTTTTTTCTGTATTTAGCCGGGGACAGGCAACCAAAAACGGGGACTGTTCCCTGAAACCGGGGACGTCTGGTCACCCTATGATATGTGATGTAGGTTATGAAAACGTTATGTATTTTGCAAATTACACACTATAAAAATGATAGAGAAGCAGAAAGAGATAGTGGCAGTAAAGTCAGATATTTTAATAAGTTGAATAAACAATATATTATTATATTATATTAGAGTTTACTTGAAGCTTTTTATATTTGTCTCTCTGTCACACACACTCTCATAGCTGCCCATCGTTTCCGATGATGACGCTTGCTTCGGGGTTAGGGAGGGGATCAACGACATTGCCGTTGGTGCCACTTCTCGTGGGCGTTGAGGCCGATCCTTGAGCCGCACACTCGTCCACAGATGGAGCAAGGGAAACCAAAGGACAGAGGAGCCCCAGCCGCCCTCTGGTGTCTTTGTCTGCGTCTCTCGGCTTTCCGCTGTTGGTCTTTGTCGTGGATTTGTGAAACTACTCGGGCACAGGTGACCTGCCAAACTGATCTGTCCTGTGCCAGAGCTTCAAGCTGCATGGGATTGATGTTTGAATGCTTTAAAAGTCCCTTGATGTAGTCCTTATAGCGCTTCTTTTGTCCACCAGCTGCTCGTTTGGCGCCTTGTAGTTGGCCATAGAGGACTTGACGAGGCAGGCGGTGGTCCGGCATACGGATAGTATGCCCTATCCATCGTAGATGTTTCTTAGCCACAGCGGCTTCCATGCATATAGAATTGGTGCTCTGTAAGATTTCCGCATGTTGGGCTCGGTCCATCCAGGAGAGGCCGAGGATCTTCTGGAGACAACGGATGTGGAAGGATTGCAAGAGAGTGATGTGTCGGCTGTATGGAGTCCATGTTTCCGCCCCATAAAGCAGGGTGGAGACACACACAGCATTATAAACGGCAACCTTGGTGCTGACCCTCAAATTTCGGTTTTCAAAAACCCTACTACGAAGGCGACCGAATGATGAAGAGGCTTTTTTGATACGGGTGTATATTTCCATATCAAGGGAGCAGCATGAGGACAAAGTTGAACCGAGGTAGGTAAACTGATCTACATTTTTAAGTGGAATGCCGTTTATATGGAAGCTGGGGGGGGAAGAGGTTTGAGAGAAGATTTGGGAAATAACTTCAGTTTTTTTAATGTTAACCTGAAGACCAAAGGATTGGTAGAGACTAGTTACCGTGTTGAGGGCATGCTGCATGGACTCTGGACTATGTGCTAGAATCGCACAGTCATCAGCATATTGTAGTTCAGCTATGCAACAGGATTTGGTCTTTGTGTAGGCCTGCAACCTCCGAATGTTAAAGAGGTTTCCATCAAGGCGGTATTCAAGAAGAACACCATCCTTGTGTCCTAAAGCGTAATGGAAAAGTTGAGTGACGGCAGAGAGAAGGAGGTTAAAAAGGACTGGAGCCAAGACACAGCCCTGCTTCACCCCAACATTTACATTAAAGAACTCTGACTGAAGTTCTCCTGTGGTGACTCTGGCTTGCATCCCATTGTGCAGCTGCTGTAAAATGGTGAGGAACTTGGGTGGTACCCCAAGTTTGGAAAGTTGTTTCCAGAGCATCTCACGGTTGACAGTATCAAATGCATTACTGAGGTCAATGAAGGCAATGTGGAGGTCTGTTTGCTGCTCTCTGCTTTTTTCTAGCAACTGCCTTAAGACAAAAATCATGTCGGTGGTGGATCTAGTCTTCCTGAAGCCACATTGCGTTTCCGGAAGTGCAGCTTCTGAGATGTATTTAGCTAGCCTATTGAGCATGATTTTTGCCAGAACTTTCCCTGCGATGGAGAGGAGGGAGATTCCACGGCTATTGCCACACACGGTTCTGTCCCCTTTTTGTTTATAGATGACCATAATATCGGCATCCTTCCAATCTTGTGGGAGGGTCTCACATTCCCAGATGTGACAAATGAGGAGGTGCAGACGGCGTGTAAGAAGGTACCCGCCATGTTTGAAGACCTCTGCCGGAATACCATCAGGTCCAGCACTTTTATTGTTTTTAAGACTCGCAATGGCTTGGCGTGTCTCCAGAAACTGGGGGGGATTATTGAGGTGTGTGACTGGTGATAGGTCAGGGATATTATCCAGGATAGAAATGTCAACAGGGTTATTGAGGTTGAGGAGGGTCTCAAAATGGTTTGCCCAGCGGGTGAGGATCTCATGGCGGTCCTTGAGGAGAGTCGAGCCATCAGCTGAACGTACTGAGGCGATCGCTCTCTTCCTGGGGCCGTAGAGAGTTTTAATGGCATCATAGAAGCCCTGTGAGTTGTTACAGTCTGCCATCAGCTGTATCTCTTCTGCCTTCTTCACCCACCAAGTGTTCTCCATGGTCCGGAGGGCATGCTGGGTTGCAGATCTCGCTGCATTAAAGGTGGCTTTCAAGGTAGGAGATCCAGGGCAGGACAGGAGAGCTTTATGGGCATCATGTTTTATTTTGAGGAGTGTCTGTATCTCAGCCGAATTGCTGTCAAACCAGTCCTGATGATGTTTCCTCGACTGGCCCAATGCCTCTGACGCTGCACTGTGGATGGCTTGGCGCAGCGTTGGCCAGTCGGCTGATTCCTCCGGGATCCCTCGACTCTGCCATAAGAAAAACTCCAGCCACAGACAAACTCATACTCATGGGAGATTTTAATGCCAGAGTGGGCATAGAGCACATGGTATGGGATAAGGTAATTGGCCGGCACGGAGTTGGGAAGATGAATGACAATGGCCTTCGGCTCCTTTCTCTCTGTGCAGAACACCAACTGGTCATCACCAACACCATATTCCAGATGAAGAACAAATTTAAAACCACCTGGCAGCATCCACGCTCAAAACATTGGCACCTCCTTGATTACGTAATAGTCCGTCAAAAAAATCGGAAAGATGTCCTGTCCACCCGAGTCATGCGCGGAGCAGAGTGTTGGACTGACCACCGTATGGTCAGGTCCAAACTCCTCATGAGTATTAGACCCTGTGGTCAGAGGACAGCTCCAAAACAAAAAATCAACTGCTTAGCACTCAGCAGCCTCACCTCACGAGATCTCCTTCGACAGCTCCTCGCTGATAACCTCAAAAAGACACACACACACACACACACACACGCACTGTACTACCGCGTTCTTCTGCATCCATCTCTTCCCAGCCCTTGACATTTAGCAGCCCGCCTCCCGAGTCCCAACACACACACACACACACAAACACACACACACACAAACACACACACACACACACACACACACACGAAATAGTGAAGCTACCACCAAAATACTACTAGTTAAGCTACAAGTAGTGACTGCCCAACACTGATAATACACTCTGTGCCACTTGTGTAAAATTTGCAGTAATATTATACCAGTAATATTAGTTTTTTTTCTACAATAGCATTATTGTGTCAGTTGTAATCTAAGTCAGTGTTATGGAATATGACTTATCAAGTCTCAGTTCATAGCCGGGTGAACACCAGCCGGTGCAGTAAACATAGCCTAGCTAGCTGGCCACGATTTCAGTACAGTAATATCAAAGATCCTTGCTCCTTCTTAACTCTCTGGTAATATGCTATTCACAAAATACAACCAATAGTATGGTAACGTTAAATTTTACTTGTGAAAAGTAATCTCCCGAGCCCTATTTGCGATGGTCCGCCGATTTGAGCAGGAATATGCTGCACAGTGCTCGGCATCTAAACTGCTGCTATGCGACGAAACTAGGAGTACGACCGGTTTAAGATGGCGGCCGTATTTCTCAGTGCCCAGCGGCCAATAGGGCATCTAGTCTCTATATAATATCTATGGTTCGCGCTATTTATGAATCAGAATATGAAGCAGTCACGCATGTGAGATGTTTCGTTTTTTTTATATGAAATGGAGAGGTTCAATTGTAGACTAATCTTAATGGATGTGAAACGCAGCAGGCAGTCGGTCAGAACTGTATGAGCTGACGCTTAGTTGAACAGACACACTAGGCAGGGTCAAGTTTCAATTCTTTACTGAAGAGCTGGTAGATTTACATACGTATGGGTATGTATGTGTGTGGTTCTATAACAAATCAAACAAAGAGATAAACATTAGGATACATAAACATTATACATAACATAAACATTATCAGCATTCAGGCCATATACAATCCCATAAAGAAGTATTATTAGACAGAATAATTATACTAAACATCGCCACAAGAAGGCACTGATAGCACGTAAATGCGTTCCACTAGACATGCCATATAACCATGATAGAACGCTGATCACCGCGTGATAATAATCATCTCCAAAGTAACCGTACAACCAATAATAACATAATATCTAATACATTACATTAGTAACATATAGAAACTATGAAATGATACTGAATAGAAAGTAATACAGCATATTCATACTAATCGGCTGGTGCTCGCGCTAACGAACATAGACTACCAGTTACTGAATATCAACGGAACAAAACATAGAAATGTGAACTTACTTGGTATGAACGCACACAGCGACTCAATGTACATGTATACCAGCTGAATGACTGTCGAACACTACAAATTTACTATATTCAAACTGTCGAGCACTATCGATTAACATTTGCGATGCATCTTTCCTCTCCCTCACAGTTTGCCTCAGCACGAATGTCACTATAGCAACCTCGCACGCTGTGATTGGTCTAAAACGTCCAGGACATTTAAGGACGTCCGGGCCTTTTGTACAGACGCCCCCGAATTCAAGAACTGAATTCGATCATCTCAAAGGGTCTAAATTTTGTCCTGGTCGTCCTCAGGTAGAGCTGGAAGCTGGATGAGGCGAGCCGCGATCCGCGTGTAAGTCTTACCCTTGACATCTACACTGGCTGTCCGGACACGCCCATCGGAACCTGGAAACACCTGGGTGATCCTGCCTACTGGCCAGAGAGCACGAGGAAGTTGGGGATCGACAATCATGACCACGTCTCCACTTTCCAATGACTTCTTCTTGGAAAGGTCCTCCACTTCTGGCGAGCTTGGAGACCAGGTAAGTAGTACTTGAGGAAATGTCTCCAAAAGTGGTCAGCCAGCAGTTGGCTGTGGCGCCAACGTCTGCGACTCAGAATCTCGGACTCTTGGTAGACTACCTGAGGTAAGGATGTGTCTCGACGGCCGATTATGAAGCAGTATGGGGTTATTGGATCAGGGTCAGCCACGTCCGAGGAGGTATACCCAAGGGGCTTTGAGTTGAGAATACCTTCGACCTTGATCAGAACTGTTCTTAGGACTTCCTCCGTGACAGTTTGAGCCCCGATGGTCACTCTGAGGGCTGTTTTGATCGAGCGGATCTCTCTCTCCCAGCAACCGCCGAAGTGAGGGGCGCCTGGCGGGTTGTAAACAAACTTTATCTGCTGGCTGGCGAGGTGACTCTGTAGCTCATCTTGGAGGGTGGCGAAAGAGTCATCTAATTCCCGTTCTCCTCCCTTAAAGTTGGTGCCTTGGTCGCTCAATAACTCGTACGGCTTCCCTCGGCGTGCA
Organism: Gila robusta; assembly: GCA_030770095.1. Taxonomy (NCBI): domain Eukaryota; kingdom Metazoa; phylum Chordata; class Actinopteri; order Cypriniformes; family Leuciscidae; genus Gila; species Gila robusta. The sequence goes on along the minus strand of JAVALU010001534.1, from coordinate 147,434 downwards.
ATGAACCGCCGTAGAGACATCAAGAACGAATCAGAGTCCATACTGATGAGAAGATCGAGATGGACTGCCCTGGTGGTCATACACTTGAAGATTATGCCCCACCTCTTCTCGTTACGTCGGCCGATCTTAATTATGAAAGGGCCGAAACAGTCCATGCCAGTCGAGTAAAAGGCTGGACGGAAATATCTCTGTCTGGTCAGGGGTAGGTCAGCCATGAGGGGAACTTCTGGACGACCTCTCCATTTCCTACATTCTGTACACTGACGCTGGTATCGGCGGACAGCTTCTCGGCCTTTCAGAATCCAGTATGTCCTTCTGATCTCTGTGAACAGTCTCTCTGTTCCGGGGTGATGCAGTCTATCATCATAATCCTTGATAATTAGCTCTGTAGTAGGATGTCGAGGGTCGAGGACCACCGGATGAGCAACATCCGCTTCTATTACCTCACAGTGTCGGAGACGGCCTCCTACACGAATCAATCCAGCAGCAGCGTCAAGCTCAGGGGAGAGTGAAACAAGTCTGCTTGCGGGTGACACTGGTTTGCCTGACTTTAGAAGCTTCAGCTCATCGGGAAAGGACTCTGATTGAGCTTGGCGAAGGACTGCTTGTTGAAGGTCTCTTTGGAGATCAGCACTGGAGGTGTAGGCCGCCCCGTGAAGCTTCTGCCCATAGGCGTTCAGGCACTCCGACAGCGTGTTATAGTGCGGTGACTGAAGTGAGTGTGCAGTTGTGGTCATTAGCCCAGAGAAGGCTGACTGTCTTAACTCACTGCTTGGCTCTTCAAATGACAGAGAGGGCTGTCCGGGCCAACTATCAGGTGGCAGCTTGAGGAATGCCGGCCCCTGGCTCCACCGGCTTCCTGTAGCAAGGTCACGAAGAGGCTTGCCTCGCGTGATGTCATCCGCTGGGTTGTCTGCGGATCTGACATAGCACCAGGTGGACGAAGCTGTTATTTCTTGGATCTCTGCCACCCGAGTTCCTACGAACACCTTGTAACAACATGAATTGGAAGTAAGCCATGTGAGCACGGTGGTGGAGTCTGACCAGAGCGTAGTGGAGTGAATGGGAATTGTAAGCTCTGTAGTCAGGAGTTGAGAGAGTTGTGCTCCAGTAAGAGCGGCACACAGCTCTAAGCGGGGTATAGATTGCTCCCGCAACACGGGATCTGGCGGCGATAAAGATGACTTCTACTTGACCTTCTTTGTCTTCTGTCCGCAGATAGGCCACAGAACCATATGCCTGCTCAGATGCATCACAGAAGACGTGGATGTCGTATCTGCAGGACGGGTGATCCATCTGTGAGCTGACATAGCATCGGGGTAAGGATATCTTCTCTAGTCCACTCAACTCTTTCTCCCACTCGAACCATGAAGCAAGGAGTTCCTCAGGTAACTGCGGATCATCCCAGTCGCGCTTTTTATCCCATAATCGCTGTACCAATATCTTCGCCCTGGTGGTGTAAGGGACAATATAACCGAGGGGGTCATATTGGCTGGCCAGTACATGGTAGATGCTGCGCATTGTCACAGTGGAGCAGCGGCTAGCTCGGTGCTTGTAACGTAGAGTGTCAGACTGACAATGCCAGTGTAGTCCGAGCATAGACTCATGGACGTCTTGTTGGCCTTGACGAAGCCAGATGTCGCAGGTATTAGATCTCGACTCAGCAGGGAGGTGAGTAATCACTGACGGGCAATTGCTGGCCCATTGTCGAAGCTCAAAGCCTCCGGTGGATAAGAGAGAACATAGTTGATCAACTAGGTCTTGGGCCTCTCGGGGGGAGTGAAGACTATGTAGACAATTATCAACATAGAATGATCTCTCAATTACCTCTCTGACTGGGTCTCCAGACTGGCTGTGGTCTATGACATGCCTCTGAAGGGCGTAAGTGGCACAGCAGGGACTGCATGTGGTACCAAAGGGGAGGACTTGCCACTGGTACACGTCAGGGGGTTGTTCTGGCTTCAAGTCACGCCACAGGAATCTGAGTAAGGGCATGTCATCAGGGAGCAGTCTCACCTGGTGAAACATACCTCGAATATCACTGCTTATGGCTACCGGATGCTCTCGGAAGCGGAGCAGAACGGCTAGCAGTGATGAACCTAGCGTGGGTCCTGGAAGAAGAAACTCATTAAGACTGTGACCTTCATATTGGAAGGAACAGTTATAGACGACCCGATTCTTGTTATTATGTTGCACCATATGGTGGGGAATGTACCATGACTCTGTAGAGCTCGCAACTTCTCTCGGTTCCAGCTTGGCTATGTACCCTGCCTCCTTCAGCCTAGTGATCTCAGCCTGATAGGCCGAAGCCTGATCTGGATTCTTAAGCAGTCTCCTCTCAACACTCCTAAGCTGAGGGAGAACGGCTTCTTTGGCCATGGTCAGCTGTGGCATGCTCTGCCTCCGAAGCAGTGGCGTAGCATACCGCATCGTCCCCTCTACCTCCACTCTCACGGTCTTCTCCTGCAAGAGCCTAATAGCTTCTTGGTCTAGCTTGGATCTCGTCACCACCTTGTCACTGCGGTACGGAATCACATCCATCTGCCATAATCTCTCTACGTGAGCAAACAGATCTGCGTTAGGGATGACAGAGGTAAAGAAGCACTGGTGCGTGTTAATCTCATGATGAATCTCATGCGTAGGACCTTGAAGAGTCCATCCCAAGCGGGTCTTGACTGCTGCGGGTCCACCTGGTGGGCCTAATCGGACTGGTTCAACAGGCGTGATGAGGTGTGGGCAATCTGACCCAATCAGCAACATCGGCTGCACTTTATCCATCTGCTGCAACGGGAGGCCAGTTAGGTGTCGATACCTCTTCTTTAAGGAAGCCACCGAGTAGGTGTGTTCAGCAAGACCTAGTCTCTCAGCTGTAAAGGCATGTTGGATGAGGTATTTCTTGTGGGGATGAGACACAGATGATACTGTGAAGGAAACGGCCGCCCCATGAAGCATCTGCTGATCCTGTCTCACTGTTCTCAGTATCAGATCTTCTGGCTGTCCTCTGAGATTCAGCTGCTGTGCGGCTGCTTGAAGGAGGATAGTCCTCTCAGACCCGTCGTCGAGCACGGCATATGTCTCTAACGATATATCTCCATTCGTGATGATCACCTTACTCACTTTCAACATAACTCGACGGCTACTGACAGAATGGTCAACGAACAGGATGTCTTTCGTGGTACTCACAAGACAGGAGTTCTCTGGGGGATTGGGCGCTGTACTGGCAGTCGCGGCTCTCTCGTTTAGATCATGCAATATAAGGAGGTGTTTCCTGTTACAAGTCTTACACAAGGCTTTCAGTGTGCATCTGGAAACGTGATGATTGCGGCCGCATCTCCAACAACGATTATTCTTACGAATCCAGGCCTCTTTCTGGTCCTTAGTTAACTCTTTGAAGTTGTGGCATCCATTAAGGAAATGACTGGCATTATCACAATAAGGGCAGTAGGCACGTAACTTCTCTTGGTTCCTGGCAGAGCTAGACCGGGACTCTGGAGCGGACGCTCTGTGTTCACTGCCTGCAGCAGGCTTCTCTGTACCCAGCAGGAAACTTGTGGATCTCCCAGGAGGCTTGGGGTAGTAACGACCTTCTCGCTTCTTAATAGTTAAGGGTGGAGCATAAGTAGCTGTCTTGGCAGTGTCGTCTTGGACCTGGAGCTCATACTCTAACCAGTCTGCAAAGTCGATGAGAGTGGGGACTGTGATTCTAGATGGGTGGACATATCTCTTAAAGCTGATCTGGAGCTCGTGGGGAAGCTTGCCTTGGAGTCTGGACACGTGTGAGCCGCATTCTAATTCAGATGCTCCCTCAGACCCCAATTGCTCCAACATACTCACTAATGAGCGTACACGGAGGGCAAAGAACTTGAATGCTTTAACGTCACCTGGCTTGAGATTGGGACCTTCTAATACTTCAGCGATATTTCGCAGCACCAGTTTGTGGGGTTGACCATACATTTTCACAAGAGCTCGCATAGTGTCTGTATAGGGTCTCACAGAGTTACAGTAGGAATCTGCTACTAGTAGGGCCTCTTCCAGCTCTAAATGATCAGTCAAGATCTGATACTTAAAGCGTTCACTCGCATTCGTTGGCAGAAGGTTCTCTAGCGCCATCCGTAATCTCGAAAACTGTCTGGGATCTGCTGCTGTCAGACTGGGGATGGTAGGCTTAGGGCCTCGGTATACCTGCTCATAGACATGCTGCATTTCTGTTCTAGGCGTCAGCTCTGGGCATGGAGTCTGGCAGAAGTCTCTATCACTTTGATGACGGCTGCGTCTGGCACTAGGCGTCTCGTCGTCATGCTGAACAGCCATTACAGGCTGTACAGAGTGCGCGTTACTGGAACTGGCGTTACTGGTCGAACAACAGGAGTATCTAGCTCAAAGTGGGATGTCATCTCTCTGCTGTGATTCACTATCCGGCTCGAAGGACCATTTGAAATGGAGAGGTTCAATTGTAGACTAATCTTAATGGATGTGAAACGCAGCAGGCAGTCGGTCAGAACTGTATGAGCTGACGCTTAGTTGAACAGACACACTAGGCAGGGTCAAGTTTCAATTCTTCATGGGTTGACAACTCGTCTGAGCAGCGTTTGTATGACTGTAGACTTTCAGGAATTGTAGTAGGCCATTGTCCTGTCTCCACAATGGAAATCAGTTATGTCAAGGTAGTATCATTCATTGTAGCTCTTTTAAGTTCCTTAAGAGTCAAGGCTGGTACATCCATCATATTTACAGACAACACTCTGTCCATATACGTGTCCACTTAACTGTTGTCCTCTGTTTCCGGTAAAGGAAGTCTAGAAAGTGAGTCTGCAACATTGTCTTTACCTGCAATGTGTTCAGTCTTGTAGTCATATGGATACAGTCTCAGTCCAAGTCTTTGTATTCTAGGAGGCAGAAGCTTTGACTTCTCTGGATTGAGCATATAAATGAGAGGTCGATGATCCGTTTGAAGAGTAAATCTGCCTCCCCACAAATACGCTCTGAAGTTTTCCACCGCCCAAACGCACCTTAGGGCTTCCCGCTCTATCTGAGAGTAACGTCTTTCTGTGGGTGTTAGAGAGCGGCTCGCATATGCTACAGGTTTCTTAGCATGCTACAGTCCCTTTTCTTGGAATTTTTGAAAAACATTTCTCAGTCTTTACTCCAGCTCAGTTTCATTTTCAGCAAACACGACCACGTCATCCATGTAGCACACCACACCTGGCATCCCACATAACATAGAGTCCATGGCTTTCTGGTATGCTTCAGGAGCACTGGACAATCCGAATGGAACCTTCCTAAAACGGTAGCATCCTCTGTGTGCAATGAATGTGGTCATTTGTCTAGATTCAAGTGCCGATCAAGTTGCCAGAAGCCTTTCCGGGCATCCAGTTTTGCGAACACCTTTGCTCCCTGCATTGCTTGCAGTATACTGTCTATTGTTGGTACAGGGTGTCTTTCTCTTACCACCGCTTTATTCACTTCTCTCAGATCTACACAAAGTCTCACTTCTTTAGTGTCTTTTTTTGGAATGAGAAGAATGTTTGACACCCATTCAGATCCTTTGTGCACTTCCTCTATGATTCCACTTCCTCTATAACACTTGGTGTACTGTTGTCCTTTTCAAATCGCCCTCTGCTGCCATTTTGCGGTTTCACTTTTGCGTTATGAGCTCTTATACCCTTCGTGAAATTAACGTGATTGTCTTTTTCGTTGGTGTTGTTTTCTGAAAGCACTTTAGACTCCGCTTGGGCTAATTCAAAAATTGGGCTGATCTCGTATCATATCACGTTCTAAAGCTCCAAACTCACAAGATTTGGCCAGTTCCCTTAACGTGTTCACAAATGCGTTGATCGTTTCGTCCTGTAGTTGAGATCTCAGTCTGAATTTGTGTCTTTCTAGTAGAGATGCGCGGATGGGCTATTATTTCATCCGCAACCGCATCACAAAACTCATCATCCGTCCGCCATCCATCCGCACCAACGTTTTTGACCAATTTTCAAAACCGCACCCGCCCGCCATCCGCTGATTGGGCGATACAAGGTGCTGCTGATGACAGCCGCGAGACTAGAAACCGCCCGCCACCCGCCCGAATTTAATTAAAATATTTTTTTTCGTCACATCATCCGCCCGATCCACGGTTTATCCGCGGAGTCCGCGGCTGTAACCGCCAACCGCGCATCTCTACTTTCTAGCACAACATTTTTTCATGGAGTAAAGTAAGCATCCAGTGCAGCTACAGTCTCTGTATATGAATCTTTAGGACCCGGGAGATTGGCAAAAATCCTCTGCACTGGAGCACCAATACAATGCAAAAAAGTAGCGCGTCTTACCACATCAGCAGCATTAATAGTTCCACTGGCCAACTCAAAGAAACTATACGAGTCTTTCCATGTTTTGTATTCTGCATACAAATCCGAAACTCCGAGGTTTAATGGAATGGCCGGCGATAACTGAGCCTGTGCGACATGTATCGGCGGTGCTCGTGCTACAGCTTCTTCGCCTTCCATCATGCCAGTTCAGCCAGTCAGTTTTTCAGATCCAGATGTCGCTTCCAACGACAGTTGAACGGTAATCCTAATTGTTCTCTTTATGTGTTCATCCTCGTCGCCATTTATGTTGTGTTGTTGGTCTCAATAACCAGTCTTTATCGCTGTTATATTCCTTTATTAACAACTCTCTCAACTACATGATCGCTCTCCTCACTCTCGTGATCACTTCCCTCTTCCCAACCCTGTTCTCGCGATATCACTACACTACATTTATTTTTGATCTCATTACAGCCTCTCAATGACAAGTAATATATATTACTAAGATACAAATCACCCTCCAGCCATGCTTTCACTGAAGCTTTCACTGAAGTTCTCAGCTTTATCAAGGGAAGAGCTGTTTTCTCCTTTTGAAAGGTTTACACTTGGATCATTTTCACAACAACTGAGGCATCCTTGCCATCTTTTAGGGAAGGTAAGCATTCCATTGACGTGCAAGACGAGGCTAACCTAAACCCACACATTAAACTCTTGGTTCTTTCTTTCAAGTTTTTGAATCCATTGATTACCCTCCTGGCATTTGTGGGTTTGACAAATGGCTTGTGCTCTCCAGATGATTTGATGTCCATCATAAGCAACCAAAGGGTTGGATGTAAGCAGTGGAATTTTTTTTTAAATGCTCATTAAACTGAGGGCTGTGAACGAGAACAACAGACTCAATCTCCTGCTTGAAAAATTTGGTCCCGTAGACCCTGAGAACCGTGTCTTTGTCCTCACACATCTGCTTCTTGTAGGCCTCCATCAGTTCAGTTAGAGGAAATGTGAAGCGGAAATTTCCGTAGCGAGAGGTTTCATCTGGGAACCAAGGTGATGTTCTGAAATCCCCCAGGAGCTGCTCTTTCTTCTTCGGTTCTGCTCTCGAGGAAACGCTACTCAGATGCTCTTATATCTGCTTCATTGATCTTCAGGCTTCACCATGAAAACGATTCTTTATCAAGACCCTTGAATCTCCCTGAATTCACAATCTGTGGAAGTTTTGTCTTATTAGTGACATGAGCCACTTCTGTGATGTGAAGTTCAATAGGAGTTGAATAATCTGGGATGTTCTTTGAAAGATAGTTGAAAATTTGTTCTCCTTTTATGTCATCTCTCAATTTCAAATATTTTATTGCAATGTATTCTCCTTTTCGCTGCAGTTCGCTCGCAGACCCCCACGCTTTCGGACCAGGGTCGAAACTACGGTAAATAACGCCCCATCACAGACCTTTCTTACGATTCGCCTTCGAGGGCCAGAGCTATCAGTACACCGTCCTGCCGTTTGGTCTGTCCATAGCACCTCGTACATTCACGAAGTGCATGGACGCGGCGCTCGTCCCCCTGAGATTACGGGGTTGCGAATACTGAACTATTTGGACGACTGGCTAATTCTAGCCCAGTCAGAGGCAGAACTGATAGCGCACAGGGCTGTATTACTCACACATTTACAAGCCTTGGGTCTCCAGGTCAACTGGACCAAGAGTTCGCTGTCTCCCAGACAGACAATCTCCTTTCTGGGAACAGACTTGGACTCTGTATCAATGACAGTGCGGCTGACGTCACAGCGCGCGCTGCAGATACAACACTCAATAGCCGTTTTCAAGGTCGGCAGTATTCTCCCTCTCAAGAGATTTCAGAGGATGCTAGGCCTTATGGCTTCGGCCTCGGCAGTGCTTCGGCTGGGTCTGCTTTATATGCGCCCCCTCCAGCTCTGGCTGAAAGCGCGGGTCCCGCTTCGAGCGTGGACCTCGGGCCATTTTCGCCTCAAGGTGAACCAGAGCTGTGTTACAGCACTGGAACGCTGGAAAGTGGCAAACTGGTACCAGTCAGGCGTGGATCTGGGAACGATCTCGAAACGAAAAGTAATCTCGACAGACGCCTCCAACTCAGGTTGGGGCGCCCTCTACAAGGGCAGGCCAGTCTTCGGCTTGTGGGCAGCCCAGGAAGGGCGCTTACACATAAACTGTCTGGAGATGAAAGTGGTCGAGAACGCGTTGGGGCACTTTCTCCCCTTCTCAAAGGGCCACAATGTCCTAGTCCGCACAGACAACATGGCGGTAGTGTCATACATAAACCGCCAGGGCGGTCTCAGATCAAGAAGCCTCCATGCGCTGGCAGAACGCCTCCTGGTGTGGTCTCAGCACAACCTGCGCTCACTGATGGCAGCACACGTGCTGGGCTGTCAAAACGTGGGTCCGGACATGCTGTCCAGAGACAACGTTTCCCCAGGGGAATGGTCCCTGCATCCTCTAGTGGCTCAATTGCTATGGGACTCGTTCGGCAGAGCGGAAGTCGATCTCTTCGCGTCATCAGAGAACGCGCACTTCCCAATATTTTTCACGAAAAACAGGGACGCGCTGGCCCACGACAGCTTCCCTCTATACGCGTTTCCCCCGATAGCGCTGTTACCTCAGGTAATCAAGCGAATCAGGGAGAGCAATTGCTCTGTGCTCCTCGTGGCGCCACTCTGGAGAAACCAGGTTTGGTTCCCGGAGCTGATGCAGTTAGTGAGCACGGCCCTGTGGCCTGTTCCAGTGAGGAAGGATCTCCTCTCTCAAGCCAAGGGTGCGATTTGGCACCCGCGCCCCGACTTATGGGCCCTGCACTTATGGGCCATTAACGGGTACCTGCTGATCTCCCAGTGAAAGTGCTAAATACAATTACACAAGCTAGGGCGCCCTCTACTAGACGGCTCTATGCTTCTAAGTGGTCAGTGTTTTCCAGCTGGTGCTCAGCTCAAAACCTAGACCCACAATGCTGCGGCGTTACGGAGATCCTCTCCTTCCTACAAGAGCTTCTGGATGAGGGCAGGTTCCCCTCTACGCTCAAAGTGTATGTCGCAGCCATCGCAGCGTTTTTGAAACCCTTGCATGGCCAGTCACTGGGAAGGAATAATCTTATCATCCGTTTCCTTAGAGGTGCTAGGAGACTAAACCCTCCTCGACCCTCTCTGGTTCCGGTAAGGGACCTCTCCACGGTCCTGGACGCTATGAGGGGCAGTCCCTTCGAACCGCTGCAGTCAGTGGACTTGCGGTTTCTATCTTTTAAAACCATTTTCCTCATGGCTCTCGCTTCAGTCAAGCGGGTGGGTGACCTGCACGCACTCTCTGTGAGCGCGGCGTGCATTGAGTTTGGGCCTAACGACTCTAAGGTCGTCCTCAAACCAAGACACGGCTATGTCCCCAAAGTGCTCTCCACTCCGTTCAGAGCGCAAGTCATCTCCCTGTCAGCCCTACCTGGGTCTGACCGCGAAAGCGACGTTAATCTCCTCTGCCCGGTCAGGGTGTTGAGGATATATGTCGAGCGGTCTGCTGCGTTCAGGCAGTCAGAACAGCTCTTTGTTTCGTTTGGTGGCCGTACCAGAGGGCTAGCCACCTCGAAACAGAGTCTTTCCAGGTGGATAGTTGACGCTATCGCGCTGGCTTATAGGTCTAAGGGCCTTCAAAGCCCCTTAAGCATCAGAGTCCATTCATGCCTGGTCCAGCGGGGTTTCACTCCAGGATATTTGTATGGCGGCAGGCTGGGCCTCACAGTCTACATTTATAAGGTTTTACAACCTGGAAGTTCCTGCCCTACAGGCTAAACTGTTTTCAGTCTAATACGCCTGACTGTCAGGCTGTATTATACTATTGTCATGCAGCTCAGGCTGACTTTCGTCCACCCTGACTGTTATACTGTGCTAAGCACCCATCCCATTAGTCTGTTGAATGACTAGGTTATATTCTTAGGCCCGCTACTCAGCGGTCTAGATATTACCCACTACAATGTGCACCCCGGGCACACGCCCTTGGGGCCATGTGTGGGCACTTCAGCACGCACGGCGTTTTACATTGGGTTCCCGTAGCATAAGCTAGCTTACGCAACACGAGAGTACTCTCGTAAGAGAACGACACTCGGTTACTAACGTAACCTCGGTTCTCTCTAGGTGAGGGAACGAGTGTTGCGTAACCCTGCCGTGCTTGTGCTACGTTCTGGTTTCGCTTCAGTGTGAAAAACCAAAGAACATCCTATCTGGACTCGGCTTATATAGACATAAGCCACGCCCATTCTGGCGGGACGTGACGCGCAGGTGCTTACGTCACGAATAGTCCATCGATAGGCTGCAGCAGTTGCCGCAGAGCAACCAATAGGCGCGCAAGCTGCTTTGCCTAGGTCTGCTCTGTGCAGCAATGCGTTTTAAATGAATGCAAAATTAAGGATAATTTTTGGCTTCAGTATTCTCGAGAAAAGAGGTTTTCCCGTAGCGGAAGCTAGCTTACGCAACACTCGTTCCCTCATCTAGAGAGAACCGAGGTTACATTAGTAACCGAGTGTCGTTTTCAGGTCGAGTGTGATGTTTGTGTTTTCAGGTCGAGTGTGATGTTCTTCTGCTTCAGGACTGTGAGATCCGCTGCTGGTGTTTTAAGGCTTTCTCTCTGAACACTTCCACTCCTATGAGGGCTTTTTCTTTAGAAACGAAACCCCTCTTCTTTAACTTATCTTACGTCATCACACAGGAAACGTGTTAGCTCGGAACAAATAAATACAAAAGATGATAAAGAGTAAATAAAGCAAAATAATGTATTACAAAACAAGTGCAACATTTTGTTCAAACAAAGCCAAAGAGAATCAGTTCATCTTAACCCAACTGCTTTTTTGCACGTTAAAGGATATTTAGGCCTCAGGCAGCTTCTCTATAATCAAGCAAGAGTTTTCCTTCGCATGCAAGAGATCACGCATGGTCTGTTACTGTCATTTATAAGAACTGTCTATCTTTATGTGTCCATGAGTCACTATTCACTTCCTTTATCTTCAGTCACCATAGAGAATGTGTATGAGTGAAGACATGTCATGTGGTCTCTTCAGTATTTTTCCATGACTGCCTTAGAAGTTGTTTTTTAAGACTTATCTATCACAAGCAATCCTGATGTTAACTTGTGTAGCAAAAATTAATTCAGAGGACCTTTAGTCATACTTAAATATATATATTGTCATAGCACTGAAACTGCGCTTGTTAGAATCACAAATGATTTACTTTTAGCTTCGGACCAAGGCTGTATCTCAGTACTAGTTTTACTTGATCTTAGTGCTGCGTTCGATACTATAGATCACACAATACTCTTAGATCGACTACAAAATTACACTGGTGTTCAAGGACAAGCATTAAGCTGGTTCAGGTCATACTTATCTGACCGCTACCATTTCGTGTACTTAAATGGAGAAAAATCGATTATAACTTCGGCAAACTATGGAGTGCCGCAGGGATCTGTGTTAGGCCCTTTATTATTCTCAATATATATGCTGCCACTTGGTAATATTCTAAGGAAACATGGAATTAGTTTCCATTGTTATGCTGATGACACTCAAATATATATTTCATCACGGCCAGATGAATACGCTAAATTATCCAAATTGACAGATTGTGTTAAAGATATAAAAGATTGGATGACGCGTAATTTTCTTTCATTAAATCCAGACAAGACAGAGGTAATACTTATCGGTTCTAAAAACCGTCCACAAAACCTTTCACAGCACGACTTTAACATAGTAGGATGCCCTGTTACTTTATCCGCTACAGTAAAAGACCTGGGTGTTACATTAGACTGCAACCTGTCTTTTGAAAAGCATATTTCATATGTTACAAAAACTGCCTTTTTCCACCTTAGAAACATTGCTAAGCTACGTAATATGCTATCAGTCTCTGATGCAGAAAAGTTAGTTCATGCATTCATGACCTCGAGACTAGATTACTGTAATGCTTTATTAGCTGGTTGTCCTGCATCTTCAATAAACAAGCTACAGTTAGTCCAAAATGCAGCCGCTAGAGTTCTTACTAGATCAAGAAAATATGATCATATAACACCGATTTTATCATCACTTCATTGGTTACCTATAAAGTTCCGTATTAAATACAAGGTATTGCTTTTGACTTATAAAGCTCTAAATGGTTTAGCTCCAGTCTATTTAACGGATCTTCTATCGCCTTACAATCCATCGCGCTCTTTAAGATCACTAGATTCGAGGCTTCTGGTCATTCCTAGGATATCCAGATCCACCAAAGGAGGCAGAGCATTTTCACATTTAGCTCCGAAGCTCTGGAATAGCCTTCCTGATATTGTTCGTAGCTCAGACTCACTCTCCCAGTTTAAAACTAGACTGAAGACGCATCTATTTAGCCAGGCATTCATATAAATTTTTTATCTTACAGTTACTGTAAATTCGGCCTCTAGTTCAGAAACGCCAGAGGAGAACTGGCCCCCGACTGAGCCTGGGTTCTCCCAAGGTTTTTTTTCTCCATTGGGTCATCTGATGGGGTGTTAGGACACCATTAGGTCACTGGATGGAGTTTTTCGGTTCCTTGCCACTGTTGCCTTTGGCTTGCTCAGTTGGGGATATTCAAATTAATTAACCAATCATACCATTGATCAGCCCTACCAAACTTGGATGTCTTTTTTTCCAGTAATAAACAAACATTGTTAAGTTATTTTGAATGATACTGTGAAGCAGCTTTGATACAATCTGTATTGTGAAAAGCGCTATATAAATATATTTGACTTGACTTGACTTGACTTGAACTAAAAAATCAAGTTCTGAGATACTGTTAGACTTTTTACTTGTAATTGTTATTTTATTGAGCTTGGGTGACACAAATTATGCCTATTGATTAAATATTGTCAGGTTTGTGCAGGATGCTGAAGACGAGGACACAGGAATAGCAGTATAGTTGATTTATTTAACAAAACTTAACTTTCTGGAACATACGGGAACAAAATAACAAAACTCCAGGACTTCAGAAAACACACAACCATACAAGGACGACGACCAACAAACACTGAGGGAAAACACAGGGCTTAAAAGAACTGGGACTAATGGGATAATTAACTGAACACAGGTGAACAAACTGAACACAAACGAGGAGCGGGAAAAACTAACAGGACTAAACCAAAATCACAAAGACGGGGGGAAACAAGATCTCAAAACTGAACTAAAACACATTGAAACATGACAGTACCTCCCCCCTCCCCGAAGGCGCGTCCTCGCGCCGTATAACATCCAAAGGGGTGGGAGGGTGGGCGCTCTGGAGGCTGACGAGGGCATGGTGGTGCAGGGACGGGAAGCCTCCAGGGCGGAGCTGGTAGCTCGGGGAACCGGGGTGGAACAGGCTGTGGGTGTGGCTACGGCGGAGCAGGCTGTGGGAGTGGCCAGGGCGGAGCAGGCTGTGGGCGTGGCCAGGGCGGAGCAGGCTGTGGGCGTGGCCACGGCGGAGCAGGCTGTGGGCGTGGCCAGGGCGGAGCAGGCTGTGGGCGTGGCCACGGCGGAGCAGGCTGTGGGCGTGGCCACGGCGGCCATGGTGGAGCTGACCCTTCGGGTGGCCATGGCGGTGAGGACCCTTCGGGCGGCCATGGTGGTGAGGACCCTTCGGGCGGCCATGGCGGTGAGGACCCTTCGGGCGGCCATGGCGGTGAGGACCCTTCGGGCGGCCATGGCGGTGAGGACCCTTCGGGCGGCCATGGCGGTGAGGACCCTTCGGGCGGCCATGGCGGAGATATTTCTTCAGGTGGCCATGGCGGTGAAGACCCTTCGGGCGGCCATGGCGGTGAGGACCCTTCGGGCGGCCATGGCGGTGAGGACCCTTCAGTTGGCCATGGTGGTGAGGACCCTTCGGGCGGCCATGGCGGTGAGGACCCTTCGGGCGGCCATGGCGGTGAGGACCCTTCGGGCGGCCATGGCGGTGAGGACCCTTCGGGCGGCCATGGCGGAGATATTTCTTCAGGTGGCCATGGCGGTGAAGACCCTTCGGGTGGGCGCCCCCCCAAAATTTTAATGGGGAAATTGACAGGAAAGGGGGGATCCGGCAGCAAAGAGGGTCTTGGGCTGGGCAGGACCAGCAGAGGATCAGTGGGCTCTGGTGCAGGATCAGTGGGCTCTGGTGCAGGATCAGTGGGCTCTGGTGCAGGATCAGTGGGCTCTGGTGCAGGATCAGTGGGCTCTGGTGCAGGATCAGTGGGCTCTGGTGCAGGATCAGTGGGCTCTGGCGCAGGATCAACGGGCTCTGGCGCAGGATCAACGGGCTCTGGCGCAGGATCAACGGGCTCTGGCGCAGGATCAACGGGCTCTGGCGCAGGATCAACGGGCTCTGGCGCAGGATCAACGGGCTCTGGCGCAGGACTGGACGGGACCAGCACATCATGGGACTCGGAACTGGACGGGGCCAGTACATCATGAGACTCGGAACTGGACGGGGCCAGCACATCATGGGACTCGGAACTGGACGGGACCAGCACATCATGGGACTCGGAACAGGACGGGACCAGCACATCATGGGACTCGGAACTGGACGGGACCAGCACATCATGGGACTCGGAACTGGACGGGACCAGCACATCATGGGACTCGGAACTGGACGGGACCAGCACATCATGGGACTCGGAACTGGACGGGGCCAGCACATCAGGGGACTCGGAACTGGACGGGGCCAGCACATCATGGGACTCGGAACTGGACTCATGGGCCAGAGCTGATGTGCGTGTAGCCCACACACACAGAATCGCCGCAGACATCACAATCAGCGCGGTGTCTTCTCGTGTGGTGTGCTCAGTCTCTGGCGGGCAGGTGATTGGCTCCGGTCCTTGCTCGAAGACTGGCTCTGGCTCTTGCTCGAAGACTGGCTCTGGCTCTTGCTCGAAGACTGGCTCTGGCTCTTGCTCGAAGACTGGCTCTGGCTCTTGCTCGAAGACTGGCTCTGGCTCTTGCTCGAAGACTGGCTCTGGCTCTTGCTCGAAGACTGGCTTTGCTGGCGTGACATGAAGATCTGGGCTGAACGGGATCAGCGGTGGAAGCTCTAGGTCTAACGAGACCAGCGGCGAGGGCTCTGGGCTAGACGGAAACAGTGGCGGATGGAGCCCTGGACTGGACATCACCAACCCAGGGTTGAAAAGAGGCCAGAGTGTAGAGTGGTGTCGGGCTTCTTTTCGATCACCCCCTCTACTGCGGCCTCCACGGGTCCCGCGAAATATGGCCAACCGGGTCCCCGCAAATGGATGTCCTCTCTCCCGCTCGGTGGTTGGGGAAGAGACACTGGCGAACATACTGCTGGATCTTGTGTGGTGAATTCTTCTGTCGGTAGGGTTGGTCGTTCTGTCAGGTTTGTGCAGGATGCTGAAGACGAGGACACAGGAATAGCAGTATAGTTGATTTATTTAACAAAACTTAACTTTCTGGAACATACGGGAACAAAATAACAAAACTCCAGGACTTCAGAAAACACACAACCATACAAGGACGACGACCAACAAACACTGAGGGAAAACACAGGGCTTAAAAGAACTGGGACTAATGGGATAATTAACTGAACACAGGTGAACAAACTGAACACAAACGAGGAGCGGGAAAAACTAACAGGACTAAACCAAAATCACAAAGACGGGGGGAAACAAGATCTCAAAACTGAACTAAAACACATTGAAACATGACAAATATACTATCATGACTTGTCAGAGTTTAACATTTTCAGTTAATCAAAAAATAATAAAATTTTAAGTTCTGGTAATGTAAAATACAATTTGATGACGTGTAAATGGCCCACAGTTTCCCGCATGTGCGCGCATGTTCAAGGCCAGACGAGTGACCACAGCTGAAACTCACAGCTGAAGCATGTAGTGAATGGTAAGTAATTTTATGCTTAATTACACATATTTGGATTCGCTCAGGATTCTGTTGGTGATAGCCTACTGTAACCGAATACCGAAATCTGGAAGTCCTTACTCTGAAATTTGAGCAGTGTTGATAGTACAGTCTGTGTGCCGAGGTAAAGTTAGCTAGTACCTATTACACTATTTGTTCAGATACTTTGCTCAGAAACAGTCAGAGTTATGTAGGGCCCTATAATTTCCGGTATATTTTTTCCTAAATTTCGTTTTGTTTTTTTGTTTTTTCAAATTTCGTTTTTTCTTTTTACATTTTTTGGAATTCCATTTTTTACCTTTTGCTCGTATTTTACCACAAAAGAGTGTGTTTTTAATGTTTATGAATAAAATGTAACATTACACAAATGAAATAAAAATGGCCAGCGTCTGTCTCCTGCTCTCTTCCCAGGTCTCAGTGCTTGTTTTCAACAGAAACGCTCTGACAGCCTGCTCTCATTGTCTGTTGAGAATTTATTTTGAAGAACCATATTTTCATTCATTTCAAGGGTTAATAAGTTAATATTCATGTTGAGACAGTTAATGTGATAAATAATTAGTTAAAAACATGGATTAAAGTTCTCCGTCGCTACCACGGATTTCCGTCATTCAAACTTCACACAGGCAATTTATGAGATCAATGTAGAACAAAAAAGTGTTGGCTGATTTTTATTGACAGATTGTCGCACTACAGCCAATGGTATCGTTAACAGCGTGTGCGCGCCTGACCAATGACAGTGTAGTGACCATACATTTCAATTGAATGTTTGATTTGAAGTGATAAGTACACAGGTTAATTTCTAAGAAAATTGATGCTTTACGTTGTATTAGAAAGGACAGTAATGGTAATACAGTTCATTTAAATGTTTTGAACGGGAAATATATTAAAAGATGAATGTTACTATACTTCTGAATCTCCGTCTGATGCCCATGATATGACTGCCTTTTTACAGAACTTAAATTTTACCACGATTGATTCAGCTGTCGCTGGGGATGTTGAAGCACCTATCGACGCAAACAAAATTAATCAGGCAATTAAAAGGATGCAAGGTAATAAAGCTCCTGGACCCGATGGGTTTCCTGTCGAGTTTTTTAAAACTCTGTCAGTGTATACGGAATCTTTAGAGCGTGGCTTCCTACCAGAAACACTTACACAAGCGTCCATAATTCTGTTGCTTAAAAGGGATAAGGATCCTAAGCTATGTGGTTCTTACAGGCCCCTTTCCTTACAGAATGTGGATGCCAAGATCTGGCCAAAGTGTTGGCATCTCGTATTGAAAACATACTTCCAAAGATTATATCTGAGGAGCAAACAGGGTTCATCAGGGGGAGACAGTTATTTTTTAATGTCCGTACTCTTTTAAATATAATTAATCTTAAACATTCTGCCAAGACACCTGAGGTTGTTATTTCTCTTGATGCTGAAAAAGCATTTGATCGTGTAGAGTGGGAGTATCTTTTCACTGTGCTTCAAAAATTTGGATTTGGAGATAAATTTATAAATTGGATACGTCTTTTATATGCTTCACCTCAGGCGAGTGTGCACACTAATGACAATAGATCCACCTATTTTAGGCTTGGACGTGGAACACGACAAGGGTGCCCACTTTCCCCTTTGCTTTTTGCCCTGGCCATTGAACCGCTGTCGATTGCTTTGAGGTCCTCCCCGTTATTGCAGGGAGTGGTGAGGTCAGGCATTGAAATTAAATTATCACTATATGCTGATGATCTATTATTATATGTTTCCAATCCAATTCCAAATTTTCCAGTTATTTTATCCACGTTGCAAAAATTTGGCTCTTTCTCTGGATACAAAATAAATCTACACAAAAGTGAGTGTTTCCCGATTAATGCATTGGCTAAGGGTCTTTTGCAGTCAGATGTTCCATTTAAACTAAGCAGAACAGGATTTAGATACCTTGGCATCAATATCACTCATTCTATGTCTTCTCTTGTATAATTTCACCCCTCTGTTAGAACAGGCCAAGTCTGATTTTCAGCAGTGGAGCAATCTGCCTCTATCATTGATAGGTCGGATTAATGCAGTAAAAATGAATGTGTTGCCTAACCCTCTATGGCATGACTTTTTATTTTCTGGGGAAAAAAATCTTTCACCCAATTTTTTGGGAGCTTGGGGGTCCCTGATAATATATCCATCATAAAATGTGAGCCCCCCCCACCCCTGAACCAGATATTGGTTTGTTGCCTCAGGGCAACAATGTGCTACGAGGGTACAAAAACTCAAAGGTTTTCTACATAGGTGGAATAGGGAAAATAAGCAATATGTGCATTAGAAAAAGTATACTCATGCGTGTGCACTACACATATTCATGCGCGTGCACTACACATATTCATGCGCGTGCACTACACATACTCATGCGCGTGCACTACACATACTCATGCGCGTGCACTACACATACTCATGCGCGTGCACTACACATACTCATGCGCGTGCACTACACATACTCTGCGCGTGCACTACACATACTCATGCGCGTGCACTACACATACTCTGCGCGTGCACTACACATACTCATGCGCGTGCACTACACATACTCTGCGCAAGCACTACACATACTCATGCGCGTGCACTACACATACTCTGCGCGTGCACTACACATACTCATGCGCGTGCACTACACATACTCATGCGCGTGCACTACACATACTCTGCGCAGAGTATGTGTAGTGCACGCGCAGAGTATGTGTAGTGCACGCGCAAGCACTACACATACTCTGCGCGTGCACTACACATACTCATGCGCGTGCACTACACATACTCATGCGCGTGCACTACACATACTCATGCGCGTGCACTACACATACTCTGCGCGTGCACTACACATACTCATGCGCGTGCACTACACATACTCTGCGCAAGCACTACACATACTCATGCGTGTGCACTACACATACTCATGCGCGTGCACTACACATACTCTGCGCGTGCACTACACATACTCTGCGCGTGCACTACACATACTCATGCGCGTGCACTACACATACTCTGCGCGTGCACTACACATACTCATGCGCGTGCACTACACATACTCATGCGCGTGCACTACACATACTCATGCGCGTGCACTACACATACTCATGCGCGTGCACTACACATACTCTGCGCGTGCACTACACATACTCATGCGCGTGCACTACACATACTCTGCGCGTGCACTACACATACTCATGCGCGTGCACTACACATACTCTGCGTGTGCACTACACATACTCATGCGCGTGCACTACACATACTCATGCGCGTGCACTACACATACTCATGCGCGTGCACTACACGTACTCTGCGTGTGCACTACACATACTCATGCGCGTGCACTACACATACTCTGCGCGTGCACTACACATACTCATGCGCGTGCACTACACAT
Source organism: Gila robusta (assembly GCA_030770095.1). NCBI lineage: Eukaryota > Metazoa > Chordata > Actinopteri > Cypriniformes > Leuciscidae > Gila > Gila robusta. The sequence goes on along the minus strand of JAVALU010001534.1, from coordinate 127,877 downwards.
ACTCTGCGTGTGCACTACACATACTCTGCGTGTGCACTACACATACTCTGCGTGTGCACTACACATACTCATGCGCGTGCACTACACATACTCATGCGCGTGCACTACACATACTCATGCGCGTGCACTACACATACTCATGCGCGTGCACTACACATACTCTGCGCGTGCACTACACATACTCATGCGCGTGCACTACACATACTCTGCGCAAGCACTACACATACTCATGCGCGTGCACTACACATACTCATGCGCGTGCACTACACATACTCTGCGCGTGCACTACACATACTCATGCGCGTGCACTACACATACTCTGCGCGTGCACTACACATACTCATGCGCGTGCACTACACATACTCTGCGCGTGCACTACACATACTCATGCGCGTGCACTACACATACTCTGCGTGTGCACTACACATACTCATGCGCGTGCACTACACATACTCATGCGCGTGCACTACACATACTCATGCGCGTGCACTACACATACTCTGCGTGTGCACTACACATACTCATGCGCGTGCACTACACATACTCTGCGCGTGCACTACACATACTCATGCGCGTGCACTACACATACTCTGCGTGTGCACTACACATACTCTGCGTGTGCACTACACATACTCATGCGCGTGCACTACACATACTCAGGCGCGTGCACTACACATACTCATGCGCGTGCACTACACATACTCTGCGCGTGCACTACACATACTCTGCGCGTGCACTACACATACTCATGCGCGTGCACTACACATACTCTGCGCAAGCACTACACATACTCATGCGCGTGCACTACACATACTCATGCGCGTGCACTACACATACTCTGCGCGTGCACTACACATACTCATGCGCGTGCACTACACATACTCTGCGCGTGCACTACACATACTCATGCGCGTGCACTACACATACTCATGCGCGTGCACTACACATACTCATGCGCGTGCACTACACATACTCTGCGCGTGCACTACACATACTCATGCGCGTGCACTACACATACTCATGCGCGTGCACTACACATACTCATGCGCGTGCACTACACATACTCTGCGTGTGCACTACACATACTCTGCGCGTGCACTACACATACTCTGCGCGTGCACTCATGCGCGTGCACTACACATACTCTGCGCGTGCACTACACATACTCATGCACGTGCACTACACATACTCATGCGCGTGCACTACACATACTCATGCGCGTGCACTACACATACTCTGCGTGTGCACTACACATACTCTGCGCGTGCACTACACATACTCATGCGCGTGCACTACACATACTCTGCGTGTGCACTACACATACTCTGCGCGTGCACTACACATACTCTGCGCGTGCACTACACATACTCATGCGCGTGCACTACACATACTCTGCGTGTGCACTACACATACTCATGCGCGTGCACTACACATACTCTGCGCGTGCACTACACATACTCATGCACGTGCACTACACATACTCATGCGCGTGCACTACACATACTCATGCGCGTGCACTACACATACTCATGCGCGTGCACTACACATACTCATGCGTGTGCACTACACATACTCATGCGCGTGCACTACACATACTCTGCGTGTGCACTACACATACTCATGCGTGTGCACTACACATACTCATGCGCGTGCACTACACATACTCATGCGCGTGCACTACACATACTCATGCGCGTGCACTACACATACTCTGCGCGTGCACTACACATACTCATGCGCGTGCACTACACATACTCTGCGCGTGCACTACACATACTCATGCGCGTGCACTACACATACTCTGCGTGTGCACTACACATACTCATGCGCGTGCACTACACATACTCATGCGCGTGCACTACACATACTCTGCGTGTGCACTACACATACTCTGCGCGTGCACTACACATACTCTGCGCGTGCACTACACATACTCATGCGCGTGCACTACACATACTCATGCGCGTGCACTACACATACTCATGCGTGTGCACTACACATACTCATGCGTGTGCACTACACATACTCATGCGTGTGCACTACACATACTCATGCGCGTGCACTACACATACTCTGCGCGTGCACTACACATACTCATGCGCGTGCACTACACATACTCTGCGCAAGCACTACACATACTCTGCGCGTGCACTACACATACTCATGCGTGTGCACTACACATACTCTGCGCGTGCACTACACATACTCTGCGCGTGCACTACACATACTCATGCGCGTGCACTACACATACTCTGCGTGTGCACTACACATACTCTGCGTGTGCACTACACATACTCATGCGCGTGCACTACACATACTCATGCGCGTGCACTACACATACTCTGCGTGTGCACTACACATACTCATGCGTGTGCACTACACATACTCTGCGTGTGCACTACACATACTCATGCGCGTGCACTACACATACTCATGCGCGTGCACTACACATACTCATGCGCGTGCACTACACATACTTTGCGTGTGCACTACGCATACTCTGCGCGTGCACTACACATACTCTGCGCGTGCACTACACATACTCTGCGCGTGCACTACACATACTCAAAAAGTTTTTTAAATCTATTGACCAGATTGTGACTGACTTTTTGTGGGGTGGTAAAGTGCCCCGAATTCGGAAATCGTTGCTTCAAAGATGCCATCTGAATGGTGCGCTCTCCTTACCTAATTTTATGTTTTACTATTGGTCAGTAAATATTCACAAGATAACATTTTGGCTTAGTTCGTCCACTACAACATGGTGCAGATTGGAAGCAAATTCATGTACATCTACCTCTCCAATGGCTTTGCTTACTTCACCCTTATCCTGTAATGTCTCTTCGGCGTTATTGACACATAACCCAGTTGTTGTATCTACACTTCGTATCTGGTGCCAATTTAGGCGACACTTTAAATTCAATTCTGCCTCAACATTGATGCCACTATTGGAAAATCATATATTTCCTCCATCTCTCTCTGATACTGTATTTAAGCAGTGTTAGCAAAAGGCTTGAGATGCTTTCGAGACCAGTACAGAGATGGTACATTTTGTAGTTATGTACAGTTATCCTCTGATTTGGAGTTGTTAGAGTCCCACTTGTATCGTTTCTTGCAGATTAGACACTGTTCTGCTACCTTATTTTCTAGGTTCCCATCTCTGCCCCCGTTGCTAGTTTGGGAAGAGTTTCTGCAACTCAATCCGTATCACAAGTCACAAATTTCAAGAATTTATGGTTGTCTTTTAGGTCTAAGTGATTGTTCTATTGACAGAATTAAAAGAGCGTGGGAGGGGGAGTTGGGGGAAAGTTTTGAAGAGGATTGGTGGGCAGGCGCTCTGGACAGAATACGTTCTAGTACAATTTGTGCACGTCTTGGCCTCATACAATTTAAAGTACTATACATAATTCATTTTTCTAAGGCCAGGCTATCTGAAATATTTCCTAATGTTAAAGACAGATGTGACAGATGTCATGCACCTTTGTGCAATTTGAGTCATATGTTTTTTACTTGTCCTATGTTGCAAAATTATTGGGTCAGTTATTTTACAACTATGTCTAAAGTGCTAAAAATTAGAATTGATGTTTGCCCCACCATAGCAATCTTTGGTGTACCAAAAATCTGGTCTCAGTTTAATTCCAAACAACTGGATGTTATATCTTGTTAGCTAGGTGCCGTATTTTGCTCCACTGGAAATCTAATAAGCCTCCAGCAACCTCCCAATGGTTAGTGGATACCATGTTTTTTCTGAAACTGGAAAAAGTAAGAAATTCTCGGAAGAGCAGCTCCTTCAGTAAATGGCATCCCTTTATTGCTTACTTTAATTCTCTTAAAACCCTACCTCCTGGTTAATATATGATTAAATGTGTGTGTACGCACGCATGTATATGTATATATATATATATATATGTATGTATAATGTATATAGGTGTGTGTATGTATGTGTATACGTATGTATGTATTGTATATTATCTACTTATATCACTATAATTTTCTTATGTACATTTTCTTGTATATATGTGTGTATATATATATATATATATATATATATATATATATAGATACATGTATATAATTTTTTTTTTTTTTAATCATTTTTATTATTTTTATTTTATTTTATTTAAATTTTTTCTGTTGATGTGTACTTTCTTTGGTTTAGTTTTTATGTAAAAAAGAAAAGTGTCAATAATTTGTAATCTATTGTGTTGTAATATCATTTGGTTTAATAAAAAGGTTTGAGCATAAAAGATAAATGTTAAATGTATGTTTAAAAGAGAAATATATTACAATTTAAAAATGGTGCTAAAAAGATAAATAGTGATTGGAAAGCCATTTAAAAATATACATAATTCCTCATAAAAGTCAGTGATTTTATTTGTGTTATTTAAAATACAGATTGTGAATTCATGATGAATAATTGTTTTGTTTGCACTAAAATATCCATTCTCCATGAGCAACCCTCAAAATTTCCCTGACATTTTCGTGTTATAATTGATCTTATTACCAGCATTACAAGGCTTGCTTTAAGATTGGCCCCATCACCAAAAACACACTTGGCCAATGGTGGGCCACCCTGCCACCGGCTATTACAAGTTTCAAATCATTTTACTTCATTTATCTCCCTACTTAGGTCTTCAGTCACTTTGCCGTGTGCCTTGCAAGGACAAAAAACTTGCCTTCATCTTCTCCTGGTATCCTGGTGTCGTGGACCAACGGGTTCAAGTTGAGACGTGGTCAATGTGAAGAAGCATGGAGTGAGACAGAAACATCAAATATGGATTGGCCTTGCAAAATCTGTAAATTTGCGACCCCTACTGAAACATTATAGGTTACGTCATATCCGCGGTGGGCAACCTCTGCCATGTCCTTACCTGGATTGTTTTTGTTCATTTAAATCATGGGCTAGCCTGAAATCACATATATCAAGGAAACACTCAACAAGAGTGAGAACCTCTGAAATACTCAGTTTCTGTTGCCAGTTCTGTAATGTACGCAATTTAATTGAAAAAATGGTTCTAATTAATATGAATATTATTGAATTTCTGTTCTTTTTGAGCACCCTTATGCTGTTCGGTTGCCAGGTTTTGACAGCCCCCTCATGCCTCTAAATAAACCTTTCAGAAGGTGTTTGTCATCTTCTTGCTGTTTTCCCTCAGACAAACACACACACCATCCTTATCTTCCTCAGATTGTGTTGTAATCATTTGATTTAACTGCTTCTTGCTTCACAGAGACAGCAAGGCTCTGTAGCTACACCTCATTTCTGGGGATTCCAGCTGAGTTTGGCTAAAGCATTTTCTCAAGGTCATGACAGAAGAGCAGACACAGCACATGGTAAGCCTGAATATCATTTGGAAAAAAGTCTGATCATTAATGGTGTCTGTTTATATTTTAAAAATTGAAGTCCTCTCTGAATTCCTTACTGTCCCATCAAAAATCTCCAACTCTCTTGATCAAAGACCCAACTGTGTTCAGGAGGCATTGCATCACGATAGCCTGTGTTTCCCAGGAGGCGAAGTGGCTCAAACTCCAACCTTGGTTGTATTGTGGGCGGGAGGAGCCCGCAAATCTGACAACCTACAATTAAAAATGCATACATATTAGCAACAGATTAAAAAGAGTAAATAACAGTTACCTCAGGTAGTTATCATACCCTACTTCAGGGGTCGGCAAGTAAGTTTGGCATCGGGCCAAAAATTATTTTGCCACTAGATGGCGGGCCAGAACATAGTCAAAGGATAATTTAAGAAATGAATTGATGAAAAATCCAACTAGAATTGCCTGTGACAGACTGTTACAGTGTCTATTGTAACTGGTAGTGAGCTGTTACTCTGTGCTAAATCCTGTAGTAGGACAGTCATTAACAAAAAGCCACATTTGTGTGGTGGTGTCCGGGTTTTACACTGGATAAATTAATGAGAAATGCACATTTTATATGGATTACATAAGCAGAGAGTAGTCGGTTTCTATTCGTTTTGAATTGTTTTGTTTAAAATTAGACATTTCAAGCTTTCTATATATATATAGCGCTGAGTTTCGGTTCATTTATGAGACGCGCTCCAGTTCTCGAGCAATGCAATCGCGCCGCCGCCTCCATGTCCTGATTATATTGTCTGCTATATTTACTTCTTATTTATTAAATCCAGGCAATTGGTTGATGAAACATTGATTAAAATTAAGATACAATTGATACAAAACGAAATTCACTTTTTAGAAAGGCTTTCTACAAAACAAAACTTAATGAAGTGGTCAAAATCATGTCTGACCCACATGTCTCCCGATATATTGCGGCATCTTGCAACACATCCCGCCTTGCTAAAACACACATGTGGGAGATGCGGAATGGATAAAAATAACTAAAAAAATAAAAGAGGACTTGAATAAGCCCATTAATGGCATTTTTGAGTCATGCTCTTAACGAAATATGTTTTATTTCCTCTTTCCATATTGTGACTAATAAATGTGTATCATTTTAATTTGCTTGTTACACAATGGAGCCTAACTTATTGTAATAATTATTTGACGTAGCCTACTTTTAAACTTAGGATTATTCCTTGGCATCCTCAAGTAAACAGCATTTTTTAAAATTATTTGCGTGCTGGAGGTACGCTATTACGCCGTGTGCAGAGTGATGTTAACATTTAAGCTAGCTCAGGGTTGCCAACTCTCACGCATCTGGCGTGACACTCACACATTCAGCCTCAATCTCACGCTCTCACGCTCAACAAAGAAATCTCACGCTAAATTAGACATTCTTCTGTGCTGTATTTTTTTTTCACTCATGTGCACTAATTTCCGAATTACTATAAACAAGTTCAGGCTCTTAACTACTGATTGGTCCATAGCATCTTCACCTTCAACGGCAGGAAAACGTTTAGTGGCCTGTATGGTGTAGAATCAGAATGGTTATCCAGAGCTGCCAACTCTCACGCTTTCGCCGTGTGACCGCCACAGACAAGATAGAGCAGGTTACTTTTGATATGAAACAAATTCTCAGCTCTCAGATTCTGTAAATTTTATTACGAAATTCAAACAATACCGGTTTGGCGCTCTTAAATGTGACGTGACAGTTAGCTAGCGCCTTGCGGCACATGAACCGATAGTTTCAACCGATCCAAGCAAAACTCAAAAGTTGGCAGCTCTGGCTAGCTGGTGAGAGAAAATGGCATTATCAAAGAGTCTAAAGAGGAAGGTTGACAGCGAAAATAGCCATACAAAGAAGAATGAAAAGACAACTATGCGTTCATCCTACCTAGTTTTGTAAATGCAACGAAGTTGTCATTTCATGACGGCTAGGTGTGTCTAACGATCCACAGACTCTTTTGAATGTCTTCCAGAACTTTATATCCACAAGTTCCAGTGCGTGTGTGTGGTTTGCGTGTGTGTGGGGTGTGCGTGGGGTGTGTGGTGTGCGTGTGTGTGGGGTGTGTGGTGTGCGTGTGTGTGGTGTGCGGTGTGCGTGTGTGTGGTGTGCGTGTGTGTGGTGTGGGGTGTGTGGTGTGCGTTTGTGTGATGTGCGGTGTGCGTGTGTGTGGTGTGCGTGTGTGTGGTGTGCGTGGTGTGCGTGTGTGTGGGGTGTGTGTGGTGTGCGTGTGTGTGTGGGGTGTGTGGTGTGCGTGTGTGTGGGGTGTGTGTGGTGTGCGTGTGTGTGGGGTGCGTGTGTGTGGGGTGTGGTGTGCGTGTGTGTGGGGTGTGTGGTGTGCGTGTGTGTGGTGTGCGTGTGTGTGGTGTGCGTGTGTGTGGTGTGGGGTGTGTGGTGTGCGTGTGTGTGGGGTGTGTGGTGTGTGTGTGTGTCGGGTGTGTGGTGTGCATGTGTGGGTTGTGCGCGTGTGTGTGGTGTGTGGTGTGCGTGTGTGTTGTGTGCATGTGTGTGGTGTGCGTGTGTGTGATGTGCGTGGGGTGTGCGTGTGTGTGGGGTGTGGTGTGCGTGTGTGTGGTGTGGGTGTGTGTGGGGTGTGTGATGTGCGTGTGTGTTGTGTGCATGTGTGTGGTGTGCGTGTGTGTGATGTGCGTGGGGTGTGGGGTGTGCGTGTGTGTGGGGTGTGGTGTGCATGTGGTGTGCGTGTGTGTGGTGTGCGTGTGGTGTGCGTGTGTGTGGTGTGCGTGTGTGTGGGGTGTGTGATGTGCGTGTGTGTGGGGTGTGTGGTGTGCGTGTGTGTGGTGTGCGTGTGTGTGGGGTGTGTGGTGTGCGTGTGTGTGGGGTGCGTGTGTGTGGGGTGTGGTGTGCGTTTATGTGGTGTGCGTGTGTGTGGTGTGCGTGTGTGTGTGTGGGGTGTGTGATGTGCGTGTGTGTGGGGTGTGTGGTGTGCGTGTGTGTGGGGTGTGTGATGTGCGTGTGTGTGGGGTGTGTGGTGTGCGTGTGTGTGGTGTGCGTGTGTGTGGGGTGTGTGGTGTGCGTGTGTGTGGGGTGCGTGTGTGTGGGGTGTGGTGTGCGTTTATGTGGTGTGCGTGTGTGTGGTGTGCGTGTGTGTGTGTGGGGTGTGTGATGTGCGTGTGTGTGGGGTGTGTGGTGTGCGTGTGTGTGGGGAGGTGCGTGGTGTGCGTGTGTGGGGTGTGTGGTGTGTGTGTGTGGGGTGTGTGATGTGCGTGTGTGTGGTGTGCGTGTGTGTGGGGTGTGTGGTGTGCGTGTGTGTGGGGTGCGTGTGTGTGGTGTGCGTGTGTGTGGTGTGCGTGTGTGTGGGGTGTGTGGTGTGCGTGTGGTGTGCGTGTGTGTGGGGTGTGCGTGTGTGTGGGGTGCGTGTGTGTGGTGTGCGTGTGTATGGTGTGCGTGTGTGTGGGGTGTGTGGTGTGCGTGTGGTGTGCGTGTGTGTGGTGTGCGTGTGGTGTGCGTGTGTGTGGGGTGTGTGATGTGCGTGTGTGTGGGGTGTGTGGTGTGCGTGTGTGTGGTGTGCGTGTGTGTGGGGTGTGTGGTGTGCGTGTGGTGTGCGTGTGTGTGGTGTGCGTGTGGTGTGCGTGTGTGTGGGGTGTGTGATGTGCGTGTGTGTGGGGTGTGGTGTGCGTGTGTGTGATGTGCGTGTGTGTGGGGTGTGTGGTTTGCGTGTGTGTGGGGTGTGCGTGGGGTGTGTGGTGTGCGTGTGTGTGGGGTGTGTGGTGTGCGTGTGTGTGGTGTGCGGTGTGCGTGTGTGTGGTGTGCGTGTGTGTGGTGTGGGGTGTGTGGTGTGCGTGTGTGTGATGTGCGGTGTGCGTGTGTGTGGTGTGCGTGTGTGTGGTGTGCGTGGTGTGCGTGTGTGTGGGGTGTGTGTGGTGTGCGTGTGTGTGTGGGGTGTGTGGTGTGCGTGTGTGTGGGGTGTGTGTGGTGTGCGTGTGTGTGGGGTGCGTGTGTGTGGGGTGTGGTGTGCGTGTGTGTGGGGTGTGTGGTGTGCGTGTGTGTGGTGTGCGTGTGTGTGGTGTGCGTGTGTGTGGTGTGGGGTGTGTGGTGTGCGTGTGTGTGGGGTGTGTGGTGTGTGTGTGTGTCGGGTGTGTGGTGTGCATGTGTGGGTTGTGCGCGTGTGTGTGGTGTGTGGTGTGCGTGTGTGTTGTGTGCATGTGTGTGGTGTGCGTGTGTGTGATGTGCGTGGGGTGTGCGTGTGTGTGGGGTGTGGTGTGCGTGTGTGTGGTGTGGGTGTGTGTGGGGTGTGTGATGTGCGTGTGTGTTGTGTGCATGTGTGTGGTGTGCGTGTGTGTGATGTGCGTGGGGTGTGGGGTGTGCGTGTGTGTGGGGTGTGGTGTGCATGTGGTGTGCGTGTGTGTGGTGTGCGTGTGGTGTGCGTGTGTGTGGTGTGCGTGTGTGTGGGGTGTGTGATGTGCGTGTGTGTGGGGTGTGTGGTGTGCGTGTGTGTGGTGTGCGTGTGTGTGGGGTGTGTGGTGTGCGTGTGTGTGGGGTGCGTGTGTGTGGGGTGTGGTGTGCGTTTATGTGGTGTGCGTGTGTGTGGTGTGCGTGTGTGTGTGTGGGGTGTGTGATGTGCGTGTGTGTGGGGTGTGTGGTGTGCGTGTGTGTGGGGTGTGTGATGTGCGTGTGTGTGGGGTGTGTGGTGTGCGTGTGTGTGGTGTGCGTGTGTGTGGGGTGTGTGGTGTGCGTGTGTGTGGGGTGCGTGTGTGTGGGGTGTGGTGTGCGTTTATGTGGTGTGCGTGTGTGTGGTGTGCGTGTGTGTGTGTGGGGTGTGTGATGTGCGTGTGTGTGGGGTGTGTGGTGTGCGTGTGTGTGGGGAGGTGCGTGGTGTGCGTGTGTGGGGTGTGTGGTGTGTGTGTGTGGGGTGTGTGATGTGCGTGTGTGTGGTGTGCGTGTGTGTGGGGTGTGTGGTGTGCGTGTGTGTGGGGTGCGTGTGTGTGGTGTGCGTGTGTGTGGTGTGCGTGTGTGTGGGGTGTGTGGTGTGCGTGTGGTGTGCGTGTGTGTGGGGTGTGTGGTGTGCATGTGTGTGGGGTGCGTGTGTGTGGTGTGCGTGTGTATGGTGTGCGTGTGTGTGGGGTGTGTGGTGTGCGTGTGGTGTGCGTGTGTGTGGTGTGCGTGTGGTGTGCGTGTGTGTGGGGTGTGTGATGTGCGTGTGTGTGGGGTGTGTGGTGTGCGTGTGTGTGGTGTGCGTGTGTGTGGGGTGTGTGGTGTGCGTGTGTGTGGGGTGCGTGTGTGTGGGGTGTGGTGTGCGTTTATGTGGTGTGCGTGTGTGTGGTGTGCGTGTGTGTGTGTGGGGTGTGTGGGGTGTGTGATGTGCGTGTGTGTGGGGTGTGTGGTGTGCGTGTGTGTGGTGTGCGTGTGTGTGGGGTGTGTGGTGTGTGTGGGGTGCGTGTGTGTGGGGTGTGGTGTGCGTTTATGTGGTGTGCGTGTGTGTGGTGTGCGTGTGTGTGTGTGGGGTGTGTGATGTGCGTGTGTGTGGGGTGTGTGGTGTGCGTGTGTGTGGTGTGCGTGTGTGTGGGGAGGTGCGTGGTGTGCGTGTGTGGGGTGTGTGGTGTGCGTGTGTGGGGTGTGTGATGTGCGTGTGTGTGGTGTGCGTGTGTGTGGGGTGTGTGGTGTGCGTGTGTGTGGGGTGCGTGTGTGTGGTGTGCGTGTGTATGTGTGGGGTGTGTGATGTGCGTGTGTGTGGGGTGTGTGGTGTGCGTGTGTGTGGTGTGCGTGTGTGTGGGGTGTGTGGTGTGCGTGTGTGTGATGTGCGTGTGTGTGGGGTGTGTGGTGTGCGTGTGTGTGGTGTGCGTGTGTGTGGGGTGTGTGGTGTGCGTGTGTGTGGGGTGTGTGATGTGCGTGTGTGTGGGGTGTGTGGTGTGCGTGTGTGTGGGGTGTGTGGTGTGCGTGTGTGTGGTGTGCGTGTGTGTGGTGTGCGTGTGTGTGGGGTGTGTGTGTGTGGGGTGTGTGATGTGCGTGTGTGTGATGTGCGTGTGTGTGGGGTGCGTGTGTGTGGGGTGTGTGATGTGCGTGTGTGTGGTGTGCGTGTGTGTGGTGTGCGTGTGTGTGGGGTGCGTGTGTGTGGGGTGTGTGATGTGCGTGTGTGTGGTGTGCGTGTGTGTGGGGTGCGTGTGTGTGGGGTGCGTGTGTGTGGGGTGCGTGTGTGTGGTGTGCGTGTGTGTGGTGTGCGTGTGTGTGGGGTGCGTGTGTGTGGGGTGTGTGATGTGCGTGTGTGTGGGGTGCGTGTGTGTGGGGTGTGTGATGTGCGTGTGTGTGGGGTGTGTGATGTGCGTGTGTGTGGGGTGTGTGATGTGCGTGTGTGTGGGGTGTGTGATGTGCGTGTGTGTGGGGTGTGGCTCTGGTCATGTGACAATTTACAGTAAACATGCGACACTGCACATATTTCATTGAGACCCTTTATTATATCAATATCTGCTGGAAATGCATTGATAGATCATTCAGTAACATTTTTATAGCCTTAGAAATGAAACATTTTTTTACGGTCACTATTGTGACCGGTGGGATTAAATGTGTTAATTATAAATATTCTAGATTATTCTGTAATTTAGTTCAACCTCCCTAAATCTGTTATCCAAACTAATTCAACAATTTATGGTAGCTTATTCCTCACAAACTTTTTATCCCTAGTAAAATAAGGAAGCTGTTCAATATAGATATTACCATTGTCATTTATTTTGAGCAGGTTTTCTGAGAGTGTATCTTAAGTGTAATATTGAAGAAGAATCAATTCTACATCTCTATTATCAGTGTCTGTTTGGTCAGACCATGTTGTTCCTCTGATGTAACAATAGGTACAAATTACAGAATCTATTTTTTTTTTGTCCGATTTCACTTCTAAGGATGTTAATATTGTTTAAACTAGATTATTACTTTGTCAATCTTGATTACAGCCTACTTTATTATTACTTTAATAAATAATAAAGTAAATGCCATCTTCACAAAGACAGAACCATTAAAAAAGCATGTTTATGGGAGAGTGCATGTGAGAGTTTGTTGCTAATGTGCAATATGTTGTTTAATTGTGAGTTCGTTGAGCAGTTGTTAGTATTTCAGGCTCGAGAGTCTCTGTGGTGACGCTGAGGAAACACTGCGCATGCGCCACAACACACCCTGGCTTTCGCTCGTTATTGGCCCTGTCCCAAATGGCACACTCCGGACTTGTGGACTTCCTCAGAGTCCACACTTCGGTGACGTCATGTAGTGCAGACCTATAGGGCCCTTAGCGCGAGTCCGCGAGGGTGCATTGAGAGGTATTTTTGGGACAGACTCGATCGTCACGCCGGAAACAGGAAGAAGGTCTCAGCTCAGACGTCGAAGCTGAATAAACTTAAAGGTCATCTCATCAGTCCCTTTATTAGAAAAATATCACAAATATCATTAAAAAAAATTACAGTCTTTAGCATCGAGAACAGGATTTATTTTATTTTCCCAAATCTTATGTCCATGTGAACTACACAGCCAGCTTTTACAGTTCTATAATTGTATATGCCACCTGGGCATTAGAATAGATGTCATGGTTATGTAAATGATCAATACAGTTGTACATAATAATACATAGTGTTCAATTTTAACACAAAATTAAAATGTAAATGAGTTTAAGAAAAATGTATAGGTTTCAATATTCATACTACGTTTATATGACTCAGTAAAGCCATGACATTCGGTTCTATTTATGTAATGAATCATAATGCGATCGTATTATTTAACACGCTATTATTATGTTTGAGATATCAACCACTGGTCGATAATGTTTGTATAAACTGTAAGTAACAACTGGTAAAATGTACGGCTGGGACAGGGCCATTCTTCTAGCAGCTAGCTAGAGCCAGAGCCATAGGCCCTGTCCCAAATGGCGCACTTCATGCGGACTTTCGGTCTCGTGGACTTAAATTGCGCGTGCTCGCCGAGTCCACGAGTCCGTAGGCCGTCCCATTTAGCATTTTAACGCTCTGAAGTGTGCTCAGCAGCGCCCCCTTTGTACCCTTGAAGCGGTCTTCCGCGAAGCACGCATAGATGCAGGCTCCACGCACTTTAACTACCCAGGAATCCTTGCGAAATGCCAATCAGAAAACGGATGGGAGGAGATTTCGCTCACGGACTGTTAACATGGCTTTATGATATAGGCGTACATTTTACCAGTTGTTACTTACAGTTTATAGGCTACAAACATTATCGACCAGTGGTTGATATCTCAAACATAATAATAGCGTGTTAAATAATACGATCGCATTATGATTCATTACATAAATAGAACCGAATGTCATTCTATATAGATCAGTGGTCGCAACTCTTTCTCTCTATGGCTCTGGCTAGAGCCATAGACACATCCTGCTGTTCGTCATGATCTGACGTCACTTCCACATCGCATGTGTGTGTGTGTGAGAGAGAAAGCTTGTCCTCGAGACTGAGCGGAACTGAAACAAACAAACTCGAGCTCAGACTCAGAGAAAGAGACTCGCGATGCGGATTCAGACGCGCAACTATGAAGCTCCGCGGCTCTGAAGTGTGTGTTTCACTGCTGGTGTGTGTTTCACTGGGTGAGTCAGCATTACTGTGTGTTAGTGACGATAAAGTGGCAGGGCAGTGTGTGTGTCACTGTAAATATTGTTTACAGCTCTCCCTCTTTGTTTGAGTGTGTGTGTGTGTTTCGTCAGTGGAGGTGCGTCTCTGTTCGCTTGTTCTCTTTTAAATCATTTAGTAGCTAGTGTAAGTAGTGCGTGAGGATTAGTTCACCCAAAAGTAGTTCTGCCGTTAATTACTCGCTCATGTCGACGCTGGTCACGTGGTGTAAACAGTGCCGCGCTTCCGGGTTGTGAGTCAGAACCATAGACAGTAAAAGAAATGGACACAGCGACCCCCTTGATTTCAACGGAGAAAACTGAAGCCCATTAGAAGCACTCACTTCCTGATGGCTGAGCGACTGCGCAGGCTCAAACTGAGCTCGACGACAGTCTGACAGTTGTAAAACTTCTAGTAGCTGTGCCAAGACAAATCTGAATCACCTGATTATTTCCAATTCCTCAAAAACGTTGTTGAAATATTTTGTCCCGTGGTTTTTATGGACTCTCTATCTATGGGCTTCTCCCTTGACTTTATGCCTCTATGTCCCCCCGATTGCCTCATAGACAGTAAAAGATTGCCTGCGAGCTTTTCCTCCTTTCTATACGGTAATTTCTCTACTGTTCGACAGAGAGTCGCGTGGTTATGACGCAATCGTTAGCCTATTTTTACAAAAACGGCTTCTACGGGGCCATAACGTAAGATACAAAGTAATGGAGCCTTTTATACATTGTCGTGTTTCTTTAGAAATAAATAATGGACAAATGAAGTCTTTGGACGCCTCAGATGTAAAGTTATTTGCTGTCAAAGTGACGCCAAAATGAATGGGAGTCAATGGAATGCTAACAGCAGGTGAAGTTCTGCTACAATGGCGGCTCCCGCGAGGCTTCAGTTTCCGGCTGATGGATTACCCCCTTGGACTGAACGCGGCATACGGTGCGTTCTATTATTGTCAACGAACCGACTCGGCCCTCGGATATGTCGTCACTTCCACACTTCAAGTGTTCTGGTATGTTTTCAAGGGGCTAATGGTTCAGATGCCAAAGTTCAGAGTTTTCAACTCGGGCGTCAGACGCGTGAATGCACAAAAAGCACCGAATAAAATAACTCGGAACTGGACGCGTGAATGAGGCGAATTCGTGTCCGCTGCGCTAAACGCCTCATTTGCGCTGCAGGACCTCGAGACACGCGTAAACGCGTCTTCACATTGACTTAACATGGAATCACTCGCGCAAGACGCTCTCTTCGCGTTTGGTGTGAACGCAGCATTACGGGTTTGGACCCACATGAGAGTGAATTACTGACAGAAACTCAATTTTAACACAGACAGAGTTTCTGTATCCTGGGGAAAGTGTAGGTCTCGTGTCTTGGTTTCATGTTGAAAGGGTGTGTGTGAATATTTAGATCTGGTGACTTTTCTTCATACAATCTTTGTTTAGCATTTAAAACCCCATGATCACCTGTAGTGGGAAACTACTCGCCTCCAGATAACAGTGGATGTATATTCAGGGCCGGCTCTGGACATTTGCCCTGTAGTTCTTCTGAACCACGCTGGTTTTTAGAAACCTCATTAGTGATCCTACAACAGGTAATGTTTAAAACAAATAATGTCATTAGTAATCTATAGGGCTCTGGGCCTCCAGTGGAGAAAGGCATGGACACAGCCAGCATCTGATGTTTATAACACCAGTTACATGATCCAGCGGAAGAGGTTTACTGGAAAAACTACATTTGAAAAAAGAACTGGCAGATCTGGTAGATCTAGGATCTATAGCCTAAATATGTATAAAGCTACCTATGCACGATTAATCATTACCAAATTAGATCGTGACAAGGACGCGGCCTTATTCCTGAATGATTCTGCTGTCTATTAAACCTTTTTATCACGATCACATCAGAATATTTAAGCATGCTTTCGCGCGCTGCCAGAGAAAACAGCGCTCATGTAAACTGTGTCTGAAACAACTTCACAAACGGGGTTTTCAACCTCAATGTATAGCAATTTCTGAGTTGCAAACATCAAATTAACAAAAGTCCTGGGGTAAAAGTGTGTAGTCCGGATATGAACACTGATATTGTGGCATTTATAATGTATGCAGCTGAATAAGTCCTGGCTGCTCCACTGAGTACAGGCCCTGCTACTTACAACACAAATACTATTATGATTAGCCTTTATTGTTATTACATCTGGATACAACGAAACTTCAGCGACTGCTCAGCGGTGCTACGACACACACACACACACACACACACGTGTGAGTGTGAAAGAGCCAGTGAAGGGGTTCACACAGATGTTGCACAGTAAGTGTTCATATATTAATAGTGAAAGATAACCCTCGGTTTAGGCACTGGATGTGTGAGTGAGAGAAATATGATACTCAACAAAAACACATGCAAACTTGTATATATGCATATTATGTGTTGTTTGTGGAGTATCATATTACATCAGGCTCATTTATGGCTCATATGCAATTCAATGATAACATACAGGGTTCTCTGCAAAGTTTTGGTCATATTGTTAATTTATTGGCCCTAGAATTTTGCTTATTAAATATGATATAGTATGCTAATATAGTCATAAATAGGCATTATACTTATTGTTCAACAGAATTTTACAAAGAATAATGTAGTGAATAAATGTTTTAAAAATATTGTAATACACATTGCCAAACAAGCATTCTGTTTTCAATGAATTTATTCCCCAAAAGGAGTTGCGTATCCTGGGGATACAAACATTAAAATAAAAAATAAGACATTTAAAAAAAAATCATGAAATTGTCGTATTTGTGTCCTAATAAGATGGAAAATAGCAATAAATAACTGTTGTGATGTCTCTCTATGTGGTCAGAAGGGGCTCTCAGGCCTAGTCCACACGGACACGGGTATTTTTATAAAAAAATGTAAAAATTTTTTATAAAATATTTTTATAGTTTTTCCTCCTGCGTTTAAAAAAAAATCCCGTCCACACATGCTCAGTTTAAAAAAAATCTCTGTCTACATGAAAACGCAAAAATACGCTATCAGGCGCTGTCAAGAGCACTCAAAGTCAACAGCGATGTCCTCGACAAACGAAAATTCTCTCTCTATTCTTCAGCAACAACCACTTCGTTCTCAAAGCTGTCCCAACTAGAGGTCAGACCGGGTCTCGTCCAAAACCGGCGACGGTGGCGGCGGCGGGTCTGGGTCGTGGGAGTGTTGTCACTAGTGCCCTGCGTACAATTGCATTCTGACGCCTCTGTTCTGCAATATAGTAAGAGAACTGAGCATGTATCTGTATACATGTTATAAGCCCTGTTAGCACAGTTATTATCAGCAATATTTGGGCTACGTCCACCACAGTCTGACGTCAAACACAGAGGATAACGGCGCACACGTCGCAAGGCAAAAACCCCCGTTTTACTGTCTACATGACAACACTGCAACCGGCGTTTCTGAAAACCCTTACCCTGGCAGGGGTTTTCAAAAATGTTCGGTTTCAGTGACCTGATACTGCGTTTCCGTGTGGACGAACGGCCGAACCGCGTAAAAAAAGTCACGGTTTTAAAAATACCCGTGTCCGTGTGGACAAGGCCTCAGACTGCTGATGAATAACAGTACCCTGATAAACTCCTACACTAGTAGTGTCCTGACACCTCATGCTTTAGCGTCAGTCCAGCTTTACTCGTTAAGGCTGATACACCTCATGCTTTAGTGTCGGTCCAGCTTTACTCGTTAAGGCTGATGCACCTCATGCTTTAACGTCGGTCCAGCTTTACTCGTTAAGACTGATGCACCTCATGCTTTAACGTCGGTCCAGCTTTACTCGTTAAGGCTGATGCACCTCATGCTTTAACGTCAGTCCAGCTTTACTCGTTAAGGCTGATGCACCTCATGCTTTAACGTCGGTCCAGCTTTACTCGTTGAGGCTGATGCACCTCATGCTTTAACGTCAGTCCAGCTTTACTCGTTAAGGCTGATGCACCTCATGCTTTAACGTCGGTCCAGCTTTACTCGTTAAGGCTGATGCACCTCATGCTTTAACGTCAGTCCAGCTTTACTCGTTAAGGCTGATGCACCTCATGCTTTAACGTCGGTCCAGCTTTACTCGTTAAGGCTGATACACCTCATGCTTTAACGTCAGTCCAGCTTTACTCGTTAAGGCTGATGCACCTCATGGTTTAGCGTCGGTCCAGCTTTACTCGTTAAGACTGATGCACCTCATGCTTTAGCGTCGGTCCAGCTTTACTCGTTAAGGCTGATACACCTCATGCTTTAACGTCGGTCCAGCTTTACTCGTTAAGGCTGATGCACCTCATGCTTTAACGTCGGTCCAGCTTTACTCGTTAAGACTGATACACCTCATGCTTTAGCGTCGGTCCAGCTTTACTCGTTAAGGCTGATACACCTCATGCTTTAACGTCGGTCCAGCTTTACTCGTTAAGGCTGATGCTCCTCATGCTTTAGCGTCAGTCCAGCTTTACTCGTTAAGGCTGATGCACCTCATGCTTTAACGTCGGTCCAGCTTTACTCGTTAAGGCTGATGCACCTCATGCTTTAGCGTCAGTCCAGCTTTACTCGTTAAGGCTGATACACCTCATGCTTTAACGTCGGTCCAGCTTTACTCGTTAAGGCTGATGCACCTCATGCTTTTAACGTCGGTCCAGCTTTACTCGTTAAGGCTGATGCACCTCATGCTTTAACGTCGGTCCAGCTTTACTCGTTAAGGCTGATACACCTCATGCTTTAGTGTCGGTCCAGCTTTACTCGTTAAGGCTGATACACCTCATGCTTTAGCGTCGGTCCAGCTTTACTCGTTAAGACTGATGCACCTCATGCTTTAGCGTCGGTCCAGCTTTACTCGTTAAGGCTGATACACCTCATGCTTTAGTGTCGGTCCAGCTTTACTCGTTAAGGCTGATACACCTCATGCTTTAGTGTCGGTCCAGCTTTACTCGTTAAGACTGATGCACCTCATGGTTTAGTGTCGGTCCAGCTTTACTCGTTAAGGCTGATACACCTCATGCTGTCCAGCTTTACTCGTTAAGGCTGATGCACCTCATGGTTTAGCGTCGGTCCAGCTTTACTCGTTAAGGCTGATACACCTCATGCTGTCCAGCTTTACTCGTTAAGGCTGATGCACCTCATGGTTTAGCGTCGGTCCAGCTTTACTCGTTAAGACTGATGCACCTCATGGTTTAGCGTCGGTCCAGCTTTACTCGTTAAGACTGATGCACCTCATGCTTTAGCGTCGGTCCAGCTTTACTCGTTAAGACTGATGCACCTCATGGTTTAGCGTCGGTCCAGCTTTACTCGTTAAGACTGATACACCTCATGCTTTAGCGTCGGTCCAGCTTTACTCGTTAAGGCTGATACACCTCATGCTGTCCAGCTTTACTCGTTAAGGCTGATGCACCTCATGCTTTAGCGTCGGTCCAGCTTTACTCGTTAAGACTGATGCACCTCATGCTTTAGCGTCGGTCCAGCTTTACTCGTTAAGACTGATGCACCTCATGGTTTAGCGTCGGTCCAGCTTTACTCGTTAAGGCTGATACACCTCATGCTTTAGCGTCGGTCCAGCTTTACTCGTTAAGGCTGATACACCTCATGCTGTCCAGCTTTACTCGTTAAGGCTGATACACCTCATGCTGTCCAGCTTTACTCGTTAAGACTGATACACCTCATGGTTTAGCGTCGGTCCAGCTTTACTCGTTAAGACTGATGCACCTCATGCTTTAGCGTCGGTCCAGCTTTACTCGTTAAGACTGATGCACCTCATGGTTTAGCGTCGGTCCAGCTTTACTCGTTAAGGCTGATACACCTCATGCTTTAGCGTCGGTCCAGCTTTACTCGTTAAGGCTGATACACCTCATGCTGTCCAGCTTTACTCGTTAAGGCTGATGCACCTCATGCTTTAGCGTCGGTCCAGCTTTACTCGTTAAGACTGATGCACCTCATGGTTTAGCGTCGGTCCAGCTTTACTCGTTAAGGCTGATGCACCTCATGCTTTAGTGTCGGTCCAGCTTTACTCGTTAAGGCTGATACACCTCATGGTTTAGCGTCGGTCCAGCTTTACTCGTTAAGACTGATGCATCTCATGGTTTAGCGTCGGTCCAGCTTTACTCGTTTAGACTGATGCACCTCATGGTTTAGCGTCGGTCCAGCTTTACTCGTTAAGGCTGATGCACCTCATGGTTTAGCGTCGGTCCAGCTTTACTCGTTAAGACTGATACACCTCATGCTTTAGCGTCGGTCCAGCTTTACTCGTTAAGGCTGATGCACCTCATGGTTTAGCGTCGGTCCAGCTTTACTCGTTAAGACTGATACACCTCATGGTTTAGCGTCGGTCCAGCTTTACTCGTTAAGACTGATGCATCTCATGGTTTAGCGTCGGTCCAGCTTTACTCGTTAAGACTGATGCACCTCATGGTTTAGCGTCGGTCCAGCTTTACTCGTTAAGACTGATGCACCTCATGGTTTAGCGTCGGTCCAGCTTTACTCGTTAAGGCTGATGCACCTCATGCTTTAGCGTCGGTCCAGCTTTACTCGTTAAGGCTGATACTAGGGATGGGCATGATTAATCGACGATCGATAATTGATCGTTAAGGATTTCGTCGATCCCGTTAATTTGTTATCGATTATCGAATGATTTTTTTTTTTTTTTTTATAAATCTGATGCAGGTTGCGTTTCGTAGTGTGAGTCTTGATGCAATTAAATGAATTTCACTGTGTGGCAGCAATTAAACATTTTACCACCCGGGGGCAATATTTGACACCATATAGGCTACTCGGTTATCTGTGATCTTCCGTTTTAATTTCAAAACAATAATCATGAAGAGGTCACGGCGAAGTGTGGCGTGGGACCATTTTGATTTAAAAAGCGAAATAGTTCACTGCAAACATTGCGATGCTGTGTATAAGTACAACACGTCCACGACTCAAATGATGTACCACTTAAACAAAGTGCATCCGTCCCTGGTTAATGTCGGTGGCGGTGCATCCTGCTCTCAGTCTCAACCTAGCATCAAGTCGGCGTTAGCTCGGACTCGGAGCTGTGATGCACAACGAGCAGAGAAAATTACCCAAGGGATCTGCAAGTTCATTGAGATGGATATTCTGCCCTTAAGTATTGTTGAGGGCAATGGTTTTCGAGAACTGATACATTTTTTAGAACCAGCATATCAAATTCCATCACGACGTACCATCACCAGACTGGTAGAAACTCGCTACGAAGAACGAAAGCAGCAGCTGTTAAAAGAATTGAGCAAAGCTGAGAGAGTTGCTCTAACTACAGACTGCTGGACCGCTTTAACAACTGAGAGCTACATCACCATAACCTGCCACTACATTAGTGATGACTGGCAAATGATCTCAGCGGTCCTGCTCACAGAAAGTCTGCCAGGCCGGCATACAGCTGACCACCTCGCTGAGAAAATGAATGGAGCGGTGGAGCAGTGGGGACTTGAAGGCCGAGTTATTGCATGCGTTCATGACAACGCGGCCAATATTGTAGCTGCCAACAGTCACACCAGAGTGCCCTGGATTTCCGTTGCCTGCTTTGCACACACCCTCCAGTTGGCCATAAATGACGGATTTGCACTGTATCTTTATCGGGTAATATCAGCGGCTAGTAAACTCGTTAGCCACTTTAATCACAGCACTGCAGCAACCAAGGCGCTGCAAAAGAAACAGGAGCAAATGGGCCTCGCAACTCACCGGCTTACCCAGTCGTGTAAAACACGGTGGAACTCCGTGTGCGAGATGTTTGATCGGCTGGTGGAGCAGCGGTGGGCTGTTGTTGCTGTGCTGTCGGACCGAACCGTGACCAAGCTTCAAGATGCCAGGATCCTGGAGTTGAAGGACGAGTACTGGCAGCTGATGGAGGACACACAGCCCGTACTGTCAGCACTTAAATGTGCCACCACGGTTATGTCTGCAGAGAAAGACGTCTCCATCTCGAACACTTATCCCGTCACCTTCGGCCTCATCAATATCCACCTCATGCGCAGTGAAGGAGACGGGCCCAGACTCATCGAGTTCAAGACAAAAGTGCGTTCCTCTCTCATCCAACGAATGAATGTAAGCTACATCTTTTTATCTTAGTTTACACATAATTACATGGATACTTTCCTGTTATCTGCGTTGTTTTACCTATTTAGATTTAAGCAATAAGCCCCGCGAAGAATAAAACTGTTACTCCATAAAAATATTTATTTTAATATTTATTTTATTCATAAAAAAAGAAGTTATTATAACACATTTATTCGTTAATTCGTTACCTATTTAGATTTAAGCAATAAGCCCCGTGAAGAATAAAACTGTTACTCCATAAAAATATAAATTTTAATATTTATTTTATTCATAAAAAAGAAGTTATTATAACACATTTATTCGTTAATTCGTTACCTATTTAGATTTAAACAATAAGCCCCGCGAAGAATAAAACTGTTACTCTTACTCCATAAAATATTCATTTTAATATTTTTTATTCATAAAATAAACAACAAAAATATAACAACATTTATTCGTTTATTCGTTACCTATTTAGATTTAATCAACAAGCCCCGCAAAGAATAAAACTGTTACTCCATAAGAATAATCATTTTAATATTTCGTTTTGTAAAAAGCATTTTTTTCCTGATTATTGATTTCCCATCATATATTTATACAGATTGAGTCTGATGAGTTTGTGTCATTCGCCCACATGATCTCATCAATGCTGGACCCTCGTCACAAGCACCTGGGCTTTCTTACACCAGCACAGAGACTGGCTGCTAATGTGAAACTGGTTGAACTGGGAGAGGCGGTGGGGAGTCAGGGGACCGATAGGGCGGCTATCCCACAGGCTGGGGCGGTCGAGGCTGCGTTGTCTGACACGGACGAGGGGAGCGCTAACACTGAAGTCACGAAATCCCAGTCATCTGCTATGGCACAACTCCTTGGGGATCACTATAGTAGGCCTACTACTCAATCCGAGGCAAGCATCGAAGAAGAACTTCAGAACTTTCTGAGGGAGACTCCCCCATCGCTGAATTGCACACCTACAGACTGGTGGAAAGTGAACGAATTAAGATTCCCCGGGCTGGCCAAGTTAGCGCGGAGCTACCTGTGCATCCCGGCAACATCAGTCCCCGCAGAGCGGGTGTTTTCGGCTGCAGGACTGACGGTCACCAGGTTGCGGTCGCGTCTGACCCCAGATCATGTCAACATGTTAATATTTCTCAACAAAAATCAGTAGACTGGTGCAGAATTTGAATGCGAGTTACTAACGTTAGTTATTTTTCACGAGGCTTTAAGTAGCCTAATTTGTTAAGTTAGCCTAATTGTTAGGAAGGCTATCTCATCCTCTTTCTTCTGGCTTGGATAGTTTTGAGTTACATTTTGACAAAACCTGTCAGATCTAAGTATTATTATGTTTTTTTGGTTAAGTTATTGTTTAACATGATTTTTCATTATTATTATTTTAGAACAAATGAGGTCTCGGTTTAAGAACGCCGGCTCGCAGTTGCAGGTTCCGCTGCTTTAGAGCACCGCATATGCACGCGCATATATGTTCATCTTGCCTGACTGAACGTAGTTTAACTGTCTTCCACAAGTTGATTTTGCAATAAAGGTCTCATCGAGGAAAAACACGCTGTATTTTTGTTTTCATTGCATTTTTGAATTATAAAAGTTAAATAATTAATTTTATTATAAAAAATATTAATGATTAATCGATAGTCGATCGTTAATTCTCCCGACGATCGACTAAGAAAATGTAATCGAATGCCCATCCCTAGCTGATACACCTCATGCTGTCCAGCTTTACTCGTTAAGGCTGATGCACCTCATGCTTTAGCGTCGGTCCAGCTTTACTCGTTAAGACTGATGCACCTCATGGTTTAGCGTCGGTCCAGCTTTACTCGTTAAGACTGATGCACCTCATGCTTTAGCGTCGGTCCAGCTTTACTCGTTAAGGCTGATACACCTCATGCTTTAGCGTCGGTCCAGCTTTACTCGTTAAGACTGATACACCTCATGCTTTAGCGTCGGTCCAGCTTTACTCGTTAAGGCTGATGCACCTCATGGTTTAGCGTCGGTCCAGCTTTACTCGTTAAGACTGATACACCTCATGGTTTAGCGTCGGTCCAGCTTTACTCGTTAAGACTGATGCATCTCATGGTTTAGCGTCGGTCCAGCTTTACTCGTTAAGACTGATACACCTCATGCTTTAGCGTCGGTCCAGCTTTACTCGTTAAGGCTGATGCACCTCATGGTTTAGCGTCGGTCCAGCTTTACTCGTTAAGACTGATGCACCTCATGGTTTAGCGTCGGTCCAGCTTTACTCGTTAAGGCTGATACACCTCATGCTTTAGTGTCGGTCCAGCTTTACTCGTTAAGGCTGATACACCTCATGCTTTAGCGTCGGTCCAGCTTTACTCGTTAAGGCTGATACACCTCATGCTTTAGCGTCGGTCCAGCTTTACTCGTTAAGACTGATGCACCTCATGGTTTAGCGTCGGTCCAGCTTTACTCGTTAAGGCTGATGCACCTCATGCTTTAGTGTCGGTCCAGCTTTACTCGTTAAGGCTGATGCACCTCATGGTTTAGCGTCGGTCCAGCTTTACTCGTTAAGACTGATGCACCTCATGGTTTAGCGTCGGTCCAGCTTTACTCGTTAAGGCTGATGCACCTCATGCTTTAGTGTCGGTCCAGCTTTACTCGTTAAGGCTGATACACCTCATGGTTTAGCGTCGGTCCAGCTTTACTCGTTAAGGCTGATGCACCTCATGGTTTAGCGTCGGTCCAGCTTTACTCGTTAAGACTGATACACCTCATGCTTTAGCGTCGGTCCAGCTTTACTCGTTAAGGCTGATGCACCTCATGGTTTAGCGTCGGTCCAGCTTTACTCGTTAAGACTGATACACCTCATGGTTTAGCGTCGGTCCAGCTTTACTCGTTAAGACTGATGCATCTCATGGTTTAGCGTCGGTCCAGCTTTACTCGTTAAGACTGATGCACCTCATGGTTTAGCGTCGGTCCAGCTTTACTCGTTAAGGCTGATACACCTCATGCTTTAGCGTCGGTCCAGCTTTACTCGTTAAGGCTGATGCACCTCATGCTTTAGTGTCGGTCCAGCTTTACTCGTTAAGGCTGATGCACCTCATGGTTTAGCGTCGGTCCAGATTTACTCGTTAAGACTGATGCACCTCATGGTTTAGCGTCGGTCCAGCTTTACTCGTTAAGACTGATGCACCTCATGGTTTAGCGTCGGTCCAGCTTTACTCGTTAAGGCTGATGCACCTCATGCTTTAGTGTCGGTCCAGCTTTACTCGTTAAGGCTGATGCACCTCATGGTTTAGCGTCGGTCCAGCTTTACTCGTTAAGACTGATGCACCTCATGGTTTAGCGTCGGTCCAGCTTTACTCGTTAAGGCTGATGCACCTCATGCTTTAGTGTCGGTCCAGCTTTACTCGTTAAGGCTGATACACCTCATGGTTTAGCGTCGGTCCAGCTTTACTCGTTAAGACTGATGCATCTCATGGTTTAGCGTCGGTCCAGCTTTACTCGTTAAGGCTGATGCACCTCATGCTTTAGTGTCGGTCCAGCTTTACTCGTTAAGGCTGATACACCTCATGGTTTAGCGTCGGTCCAGCTTTACTCGTTAAGACTGATGCATCTCATGGTTTAGCGTCGGTCCAGCTTTACTCGTTTAGACTGATGCACCTCATGGTTTAGCGTCGGTCCAGCTTTACTCGTTAAGGCTGATGCACCTCATGGTTTAGCGTCGGTCCAGCTTTACTCGTTAAGACTGATACACCTCATGCTTTAGCGTCGGTCCAGCTTTACTCGTTAAGGCTGATGCACCTCATGGTTTAGCGTCGGTCCAGCTTTACTCGTTAAGACTGATACACCTCATGCTGTCCAGCTTTACTCGTTAAGACTGATGCATCTCATGGTTTAGCGTCGGTCCAGCTTTACTCGTTAAGGCTGATGCACCTCATGGTTTAGCGTCGGTCCAGCTTTACTCGTTAAGGCTGATGCACCTCATGGTTTAGCGTCGGTCCAGCTTTACTCGTTAAGACTGATGCATCTCATGGTTTAGCGTCGGTCCAGATTTACTCGTTAAGACTGATGCACCTCATGCTTTAGTGTCGGTCCAGCTTTACTCGTTAAGACTGATGCACCTCATGGTTTAGCGTCGGTCCAGCTTTACTCGTTAAGACTGATACACCTCATGCTTTAGCGTCGGTCCAGCTTTACTCGTTAAGACTGATGCATCTCATGGTTTAGCGTCGGTCCAGCTTTACTCGTTAAGGCTGATGCACCTCATGGTTTAGCGTCGGTCCAGCTTTACTCGTTAAGACTGATACACCTCATGGTTTAGCGTCGGTCCAGCTTTACTCGTTAAGACTGATGCACCTCATGGTTTAGCGTCGGTCCAGCTTTACTCGTTAAGACTGATGCATCTCATGGTTTAGTGTCGGTCCAGCTTTACTCGTTAAGGCTGATGCACCTCATGGTTTAGCGTCGGTCCAGCTTTACTCGTTAAGACTGATACACCTCATGCTTTAGCGTCGGTCCAGCTTTACTCGTTAAGACTGATGCATCTCATGGTTTAGCGTCGGTCCAGCTTTACTCGTTAAGACTGATGCATCTCATGGTTTAGCGTCGGTCCAGCTTTACTCGTTAAGACTGATGCACCTCATGCTTTTGTGTCGGTCCAGCTTTACTCGTTAAGACTGATGCACCTCATGCTTTAGCGTCGGTCCAGCTTTACTCGTTAAGACTGATGCACCTCATGCTTTTGTGTCGGTCCAGCTTTACTCGTTAAGACTGATGCACCTCATGCTTTAGTGTCGGTCCAGCTTTACTCGTTAAGACTGATGCACCTCATGGTTTAGCGTCGGTCCAGCTTTACTCGTTAAGACTGATACACCTCATGCTTTAGCGTCGGTCCAGCTTTACTCGTTAAGACTGATGCATCTCATGGTTTAGCGTCGGTCCAGCTTTACTCGTTAAGGCTGATGCACCTCATGGTTTAGCGTCGGTCCAGCTTTACTCGTTAAGACTGATACACCTCATGGTTTAGCGTCGGTCCAGCTTTACTCGTTAAGACTGATGCACCTCATGCTTTAGTGTCGGTCCAGCTTTACTCGTTAAGACTGATACACCTCATGGTTTAGCGTCGGTCCAGCTTTACTCGTTAAGGCTGATGCACCTCATGGTTTAGCGTCGGTCCAGCTTTACTCGTTAAGTCTGATGCATCTCATGGTTTAGCGTCGGTCCAGCTTTACTCGTTAAGTCTGATGCATCTCATGGTTTAGCGTCGGTCCAGCTTTACTCGTTAACCCTCTGGGGTCGGCGGTATCGCCGGCGATACCAGCTCACTTTTTTCCTTATCAGTGCAAAAGAGACTCAAATTACTCTGTTGATTTTGATCTTGTATATAAGTGCTGTACATCATTACATCCTGTTAAGTGTCTATTTTTTTTGTGGGTACTCACAATAAAAACAAAGTGTTGTGCTTTTCGTCAAATAAAGAAAAATAAACATGATGCGCGTTTTACCTTCTCTCGTCAGTGAGGTCCATTCTGAAACGCGTCCGAAAAATGAACTGTAACTCTGTCAATACTTGTCACAGAGATACGAGAGATTTATCTTTATGAAGCTGAAATTCTCTTCTTTTAAATGAAGTAATTTATATAAAAAAACAAATATTCTCAGTTTATGTAATCTGTATGAAAAGAGAGAGATGTCAGTATTTTTCTTTCCAGCTTATTATACCTCATTACGCGTTAATGTGCCACGCCCACGGAGAGCGCGCCGGTATTCAAACGCAAATGATCTAAGGCAAGCCATTCAAACATGCCAACGCCCACCAGCTGGATTATAAAGCACATCGTGTTTAGTAAGTTTCTTACTACCGCTGTGAACACCGCGTATCCCTACCCTGTGAGGAATAATACTATCTAATAACCCTGGAAAATGTACCAGAAGTGCTGGTTGTTTCATTTCGAGGAGCAACGGATCCAGCTGATGTAGTAAGTCATTTATTCTTAAGTGCTTTGTTCTAATCACGATATTGGATAGTGTCTGTAAACCGCAAAAAGACTGTTTAAATATGAATTGCGTGTCTGTGTGTAGGCTAAATGATGAATGAACGGCACAGGCGCGCGCGCTTTGTTTACTACAGTTATACAGCGCGTGTCTGTGCCGTTCATTCACTCTCGCATCTACATTAGTAAACATGTTATTAAATTTACATGAACACATCCAAACTATATTGCTATAGCCTACTAAGATGAGTAAAAATAGACTGAAATATGTTGAAATAAAATGTTTGTATGAGCAACAAACTGCAAATTAACATTATGCTTATATATCATACACAATATGTTACAGACTAAATATGAATGTTTAGACAAGATTTTGTGATTAGTTTTGGATAGATTATAAAGTTTTGACTGTAAAAAAAGACTACTGTAGTAAGTTTTTTTTTCATTCTCAAGTGAATCGCGTTTCTGTGTGTGAATGAATGAACGGCAGAGATGCGCTGTTTACCACAACTCGCAAAAAGACAGTTTAAATTTGAATCGCATTTCTGTGTGTGAATGAATGATCCGCTTTTAGCAAACTATATTGCTATACTGAGATGAGTAAAAATCGACTGAAATATGTTGAAATAAAATGTATTTGTATAAGCAACGTATTAAACTGCAAATTAACATTTATATTTCTTATATAAACGAAAGACCTATGTTACAGACATATGAAAGACAACATTTCGTTTTCTAGTTTTGTATAGATTATACATTTTTCCTCTAAAATATTTGCCACCTCAAATAAGCTTTTGTTTGCCAATTTTTGCTCATATGTTAAATAGCCTATAGTATGTTTTGTCAAAAATAAAGTAATCAAATAATATGTTATTATGTGTTTGTTCCAATGTAGCCTAGGCTATATCCAAAGTAATGAATCCTTAACTTTGAAATATGTATGATAAAATGTATACTTTAGTTTTTACAAAGAAAGATTGCACTTGAATTGTTGTTGTAATTGTAACATTTTTAATAAAAAAAAATATTTACAAGGTAGATGTAAACAAACTATTAAAAAGTAAATATAAGCCTTTTCTTTAAATAATTTCTATTGAGTTTTATTAGTGACAAATTTGGGGAGAGGATACATATTCCAAAACTGAAAATACAGTATGAGAATTAACTGCACAATTACTAGACATGGAAAAATATTTTAAAAAATGAGATGCTTCCAACTGTGAACCAATTTGGTAGAATATATATATATATATATATATATATATATACTGTATATATATATATATATATATATACTGTGTATATATATATATATATATATATATATACTGTATATATATACACATATATATTGCTCTTGCATTCTTTCTTGTGGCTCAGTGACACACCTGAATGAATGGCTCATTAAGTATGCGGGCCCCATTGTCTCCTCAGGTGTGAACCACTAAATATGCATGATGGTGTTGAAATCGTTGACGCCCCTTGCGCATATTGCCTTTCCAAACAAAAAGTGTCTTACAAAATTTAAATCAATGTATTGTTTTATGTGAATGATTAGGCAGGATGATTTTCACATCATTTTGAAGAAAAAACTCTAGGCAACGACATCCATTAGTCAAAAGTCTTGTGGACACATATTTAGTATGTGTTTTGTGGCCTTATTTCAGAAACTTTATTTTTTATTTTTTTCAATAACCATGCATAAACAATATTCCCTCAAAAATACAAACATGTACATACATGTTGCTCACATATTATGGTAGCCCTGTTTGTGCTATATAGAGTGTAATTACACCTTTGCCATTAATATGTTTATAAGCAACTGAAAAAAGCACAAATGTCAGAGCATGTCAGAACACCTCAAGGACCCCAAAAACACCTTAGACCCCTGAGGGTTAAGACTGATGCACCTCATGGTTTAGCGTCGGTCCAGATTTACTCGTTAAGACTGATACACCTCATGCTTTAGCTCAGGTCTGCGAGTCGGCAGTACTTGCTGAACGTCGGCGCCGGTCTGCAGATTTTGTCCGTTCGGATTAGACAGAATTCTCAGAAAATCATGTAGTGTTTGATGGACACAGACTCCGAATTTTTTTTAGCTTCATATTATGATTCCATCCAGTCGGAGGATATCAAAATATGTTTGATATTTTGAGCCGATTTAAGAACACATATTTTAGTGCAGATGTCTTCAGTCCGGCTCCTGGAGGGCCACTGTCCTGTGGAGTTTAGTTCTAACTAGTGATCGACCGATATTGATTTTTTATAACCGATACCGATACCGATTATTTGCATGTTTATGTGCCCGATAACCGATATGAAGAACCGATATTTATTTACTGTTATACTTCTGTTTTTGACACAATTATTACAACACAAATGAACTGAACAAACCATTTTATTTAAAACAATCACTCCCTCCTATATAATATATAATATATATATATATATATATAATATATATATATATAATATATATATATATATAATATATAATAATATAATATAATAATATAATCACTCCCTCCTATATAATATATAAATATAAAACTTTATATTTATACACAAATAAATAGAGGGGTCTGAGTCCAAAAAATAAAGTGCCTTTGTTTAAAAATAAAAGCTTTGATGAGGTAAAAAATAAAGCACAAAAATTATTCTAACATACTGGGGGGAAAAATCTAAATTACATGAATTTTAGTAGCTATTTTAGTAGTGTAACTTAATACTCCCAGTTAAGCAGAACTAGGTTGTAGTGTAGAAAACAGAGTCTTTCAGCATTCTGCTCTGTAAGCCTGCTTCGTTTGTTTTCATAAATGGTAAATAAATCAAATTACAATAAAAACATTTATATTATTACATTATATAATTTATATCTAAATTATACATATAATTTATAAGCATCAGCAGCAACAATGTTAACAATAGGCAAAATAAATGTTAAAAGTCTAATGTTTTCATATGGAGAAAATAATTGACAGGGGAGTCATATCACCTTTGCAGAAATGTAATTCATTTTAAACAGTTTTAGAAGGTTTATGTGCCGTTTAATAGGTTTAAACTAAGAGTGAGGAATAATTAACTGGGTAATATTAATTCACTGAATAATATTAGCTAGAATATAACATTGTCAGGAAAGTAACAAACAAAACAGCATATACATCATTGCATTTTCCAACTAGTATGTTATTAATTATTAATAATATTTTTGTAGGTCTAGATCATGAAATGCTTTCTGACAAAGTGTTGTTTATCTATGCATTTTCACAGAACTATATATAGGCTACTCAACCGCGATCGCGCGTGCAGATAATAAATAATTAATTTCCACAAAGCGGTATATTTAGATGTGTATTAGCGAAATAATTGCTATGTAGTAAATGATAATATAATCTAGGGAGTTTAAACAAGATAATCTTGTCAAAAGTTTCATTCAGTGGCCGTGCTTGAGCATTCCTGATCATCAACCCAGTGAGTGCTCAGCAATATGAACAAACTTTTTTTCGAGACTAATGGTGAGCAAATACAACAGATAAACAATTAAATTCAGCGCTTTTATTTTCAACATGCACTCATTCATGTCTGTTTTATTTAATTCATGTAAAGTTACTTCTTTATTGGGGCAGGACATGACGGATTACGCTACGTGACTCCATGAGTTCGTCTCAATTTTTTTAGAACCAAGCTGCATAAACTATACCAAGCTGCATAAACTATATCAGGCATTTATGTCTCAAACATCATTTCTGCATGTTATGTTAAATAAAGTTGAATAATTAAAGCAAAGCAAGTAGAACATATACTTACGTGTGCACAGAGTTGTTGTTGACTGATCTCCTCAGACGCGGGCTGCAATGGCGGAATTCTCAAAACGGCCACAAGATGGCGCCGTTTATCGGCAAATCCGATATTACAAAACCGATACCCGATTATGGGAAAATGCTTAAATATCGGGAAAAATATCGGTAAACCGATACATCGGTCGATCACTAGTTCTAACCTGCTTCAGCACACCTGCCTTTGTATATTCAAGCGATCCTGAAGAGCTTGATGAGCTGATTCAGGTGTGTTTGATTAGGGTTGGAACTAAACTCTGCAGGACAGTGGCCCTCCAGGAGCAGGATTGAAGACCTCTGTTGTAGTGTATGACGCTACTGAAGCTGGAATAAGCCTTAATGTTTGAGTCTTCAGCGCCGCTCACCTCTAACTCCCGCTGTAATCTAGTCTTTTCTAATGAAAAAAAACTGTAGCCTACTTTTAATTTGTTACGCTGGGTGATGTTCCTCTTTGCTTTACTTTAACACAATACATGATGTTATGCGTAGTTTATTCCAAGCACGCTGTATCTTTTTTTTCTAGGCGACGCTCAGTTAACAAATTAATTCTTTTGAGTCTAATCTGTTCAAAAACGTCATTAAACAAGTTGGCTGATCTGTCTAAATTGGTTCGCGAATCCGTTTGAATGATCTGTTCAGTTCCTGCATGCACTGAATCTGAAACGGGTTCCCTCGCGGTGTAACGGGGTTAAGAACGTCAAGAGCGTTGGATGAAGTGGCCGTGGACCTACAGTCTAGTGAAAGCAAATCTGCAATGCATCATATTGTTTGCCAGGTCTTGATGAAGGTGAAGGTCTTTATTAGTTGAACATCTTCGTATGCTGTGAATGAATGATTCCACAGGACGATGCATCCGATTTCAGGTAATATATTTTACAATGTATTTACAATGCGAGCAACAACGCCCACGTCTGGTGTACACACAGTGTTAAAGCCCATTCTGCCTATAACGCTATGTTACATCAGGCAATGTTCCAATAATTTATATAATTATAACACTTTATATAGGGCCATTGTGCATAATGAGTAGTGTGTGGGTGTGTGTGTGTTTGAGCTCTTCACAGCACTGACTGTATGACGTCGAGATGCTGCTTTGGGGGGTTAACCCTCTGGGGTCTGAGGTGTTTTCTGGGTCCTGGAGATGTTCTGACATGCTCTGACATTTGTGCTTTTTTCAGTTATTTATAAACATGTTAATGGCAAAGGTGTAAATTCACTCTATATAGCACAAACGGGGCTACCGTAATATGTGAGCAACATGTATGTACATGTTTGTATTTTTGAGAGAATTATGTTTATGCATGGTTATTGAAAAAACTAAAACTTAAAGTGTCTGAAATAAGGCCACAAAACACATACTAAATATGTGTCCACAAGACTTTTGACTAATGGGCGTTGTTGCCTAGAGATTTTGCTTCAAAATGATCTGAAAATCATCCTGCCTAATCATTTACACAAAACAATACATTGATTTAAATTTTATAAGACACCTTTTGTTTGGAAAGGCAATATGCGTGGAGGCGTGTTCACACCTGAGAAGACAAAGGCCGGATAATGTGCCACATACATAATGAGCTGCATATTAATTAGCCTTTCACACAGGTGTGTCACAGGGTCCCAAAGAATGCAAGGACGAAAGAAATTATCTACATATTTTACAATTAGAAATTGTAACCAATTACAAATAGGTTACAATTACAACAACAATTACAATTTTAACAATATATATACATTTTATCATACGTATTAAAAAAGGTAAGGATTCATTAGTTTGAATATTGGAACAAACACTATAATAACATCTTAGTTGATAATTCAATATACCTACTTTATTTTTGACAAAACATCATACTATAGTATATTTAACATATGAGCAGAAATTGGTGAACAAAAGCTTAACTATTTAATGTGACAGTAGTCTTTTTTTACAGTCAAAACTTTATAATCTATCCAAAACTAATCACAAAATCTTGTCTAAACATTCATATTTAGTCTGTAACATATTGTGTATGATATATTAGCATATACATGTTAATTTGCAGTTTGTTGCTTATACAGACATTTTATTTGAACATATTTCAGTCTATTTTTACTCATCTTAGTAGGCTATAGCGATATAGTTTGGATGTGTTCATGTAAAAATAACATGTTTACTAATGTAGATGCGAGAGTGAATGAACGGCACAGACACGCGCTGTATAACTGTAGTAAACAAAGCGCGCGCGCCTGTGCCGTTCATTCATCATTTAGCCCACACACAGACACGCAATTCATATTTAAACAGTCTTTTTGCGGTTTACAGACACTATTCAATATCGCGATTAGAACAAAGCACTTAAGAATAAATGACTTACTACATCAGCTGGATCCGTTGCTCCTCGACATGAAACTGCCAGCACTTCTGGTACATTTTCCAGGGTTATTAGATAGTATTATTCCTCACAGCGTAGGGATACGCTGTGTTCACAGCGGTAGTAAGAAACTTACTAAACGTGTTTTATAATCCAGCTGGTGGGCGTTGGCATGTTTGCATGGCTTGCCTTAGATCATTTGCGTTTGAATACTGCGCACTCTCCGTGGGCGTGGCACATTAACGCGTAATCAGATATAATGAGCTGGAAAGAAAAAGACTGACATCTCTCTCTTTTCATACAGATTACATAAACTGAGAATATTTGTTTTTTTTTATATAAATTAATTCATTTAAAAGAAGAGAGTTCAAGCTTCATTATGGAAAAACACTCGTGCCTGTATGACAAGTATTCGCGGAATTACAGTTAATTTTCGGACGTGTTTCAGAATGGACTTCACTGACAGAGAGAAGGCAAAACTAGCATCATGTTTATTTTTCTTTATTTGACTAAAAGCACAATACTTTGTTTATATTGTGAGTATACACAAAAAAAATGGACACTTAACAGGATCGAATGATGTATAACACAAATATGTAAAATCAAAATCAACAGAGTATTTTGAGTCTCTTTTGCACTTATAAGAAAAAAAGCGGGTTAAAACTTCAGCAGAAGATGTAGAAATTATTAATATTATGTTACAAAGACAAAATAAGGGATATTTACCTTGATCACCCATTTTCACCTGGCTATAGCATTCCCAAAACTTTTTTCCAAGCTCTGCTTTACAGTAATGTACAGATGGGACAGATTGGATCAGAACATTCAGAATATTATCCAGTTCCCTCTGGTTGAAGATCGGAGTCATGCCGGTATGGAGACGGGTTTGTTGAGGATCAGTGCCGATGCTGTCGTGCCGATGAGGCCTTCACAGGGGAGAGATGACACAATCTCTGCTGACACTTCAGGGATGCATTGTGGTCGTGTCTAGGTGCAGGTCCACCATCTGATCTGGATACGGCCCGGATCCGCCTGACTATATCATGCGTTGTGGTCGTGTCTAGGTGCAGGTCCTCCATCTGATCTGGATACGGCCCGGATCCGCCTGACTATATCATGCGTTGTGGTTGTGTCTAGGTGCAGGTCCATCATCTGATCTGGATACGGCCCGGATCCGGCTGACTATATCATGCGTTGTGGTCGTGTCTAGGTGCAGGTCCTCCATCTGATCTGGATATGGCCCGGATCCGCCTGACTATATCATGCGTTGTGGTTGTGTCTAGGTGCAGGTCCATCATCTGATCTGGATACGGCCCGGATCCGGCTGACTATATCATGCGTTGTGGTCGTGTCTAGGTGCAGGTCCTCCATCTGATCTGGATACGGCCTGGATCCGGCTGACTACATCATGTGTTGTGGTCATGTCTAGGTGCAGGTCCTCCATCTGATCTGGATACGGCCTGGATCCGGCTGACTTATGTTAACCTCGGAATATAAACAGAAAGATTATAATATAAACATTAGCGTAGATGCCATTATTATGATGTAACGAGTACATCAGGTGTTATAGGAAGTGTTAAACTTTTACACTGTGGAAGTGTTAAACTTTTACACTGTAGAAGTACTATGTGAGGTGTGAAAACCTGTATGCGACCATAACTAAACGTGTGTGTGTGTGTGTGTCTCCCAGCTCTTGCAGATTTGAGCCATCCTCAGAATCTCTCTGTTCAGAGTCTCAACACACAGTATGTTCTGCGCTGGGACTGGGCTGACGATCAGCAGAGCGCCATCAACGGGACGCTCACCTTCACTGCACAGTATCTCTCGTAAGAACACCATATCTCTGCTTTCATACGTAACATCATGTTTATTCAGGTTATTGAGCCAATCTTCTAATTACAGATAACAAAATGAAAAATAATTACACATGCTGGGACAGGTCATAATAGATATTGTAAGAGATTTGAGGTTCATGTCCTGTAGTATTAAAATATTTTAATATATTGACTTTATTTTCCTCAATTTCTCATTATCGTAATCTGTCCAGATGTTTTGTTTTATTCTTGCTCTTCTCGATGTGACTTATTTCTGTAATGCAGAAATTAATATTGAATATAAATGAATACTGTAAGAAATGTTGAATTGTGCGTGGGCTTTATTGAAGCTCATAATCTTCATTGCCTACAGACACTCAATCCATAAAGCCAGTCCTTTTCAGAATGACACGTTTGTCAAATCTATAAATCAAAGCATAGGCAAAAGTTCATGGGAACAGACGTTATCCAGTCAATGATAATGAATTCTAATGCATTATACTGTATATTGTAAGTAAATGTATACAAGAATACAGACACAGAAGCAAGTAAACCTTGGGATGGACGTCCAAGCCATGACATGTTAAGGCTTTAATAAATAAATTATGGAACCATTCAGCAGTTTCCCTCAGCCAACATGAAGAAACCCTCTGTCCAGGGTCAGTGACTGATGTACTTCACATGATGAATCGAGTCACTCATGTGGTCTTTTCTCCAACAGGGCGGTTTATTCCCGTAAGTCGCCTCATAAGCAGATCTGGAGGACCGTGTGCGCTGATGTTCTGGAGCGGCGCTGTGATTTCACTGATGCTGGACTGAATTACTTTGGCTTATATCTCCTGCGTGTGCGGGCCAACACAGCACAGCAGTTTTCCAACTGGACCAGCATCAACTTCTGCCCAGATAAAGAGGGTGATTAAACTGGTCTGTTGTAATCTGGCCTTGGCTCTTGATTCTGCAGTGTGACCACAGCTCTGTCCTTCTCCTCTCTAGCTGATCTAGGTCCTCCGTCCAGTGTGAAGCTGACCTCTGTTAAAGGAGATCTGGAGATCAGCATCGCTGACCCTCTGAGCAGCACCAACGAGTCCATGAAGACGCTGGTCCATGACATGTCTTACCTCATCCACTACTGGAAGCGGGCCGAAGGCTATCAGGTATCTGTGTGAAAATGACCAACACTTGCACTCCATAGATCAGCGGTCCTCAACTCTGGCCCCTGAGGGCCTCTGTCCTGCAGAGTTCAACCCTGATCAAACACACCTGCCTGGGGTTCTCTAGTAGTCCTGCAGAGTTCAGCCCTGATCAAACACACCTGCCTGGGGATCTCTAGTAGTCCTGCAGAGATCAGCCCTGATCAAACACACCTGCCTGGGGATCTCTAGTAGTCCTGCAGAGATCAGCCCTGATCAAACACACCTGCCTGGGGATCTCTAGTGTCCTGCAGGGATCAGCCCTGATCAAACACACCTGCCTGGGGTTCTCTAGTGTCCTGCAGAGATCAGCCCTGATCAAACACACCTGCCTGGGGATCTCTAGTGTCCTGCAGGGATCAGCCCTAATCAAACACACCTGCCTGGGGTTCTCTAGTGTCCTGCAGGGATCAGCCCTGATCAAACACACCTGCCTGGGGTTCTCTAGTGTCCTGCAGGGATCAGCCCTGATCAAACACACCTGCCTGGGGATCTCTAGTGTCCTGCAGGGATCAGCCCTGATCAAACACACCTGCCTGGGGTTCTCTAGTGTCCTGCAGAGATCAGCCCTGATCAAACACACCTGCCTGGGGATCTCTAGTGTCCTGCAGAGATCAGCCCTGATCAAACACACCTGCCTGGGGATCTCTAGTGTCCTGCAGAGTTCAGCCCTGATCAAACACACCTGCCTGGGGTTCTCTAGTGTCCTGCAGAGATCAGCCCTGATCAAACACACCTGCCTGGGGTTCTCTAGTGTCCTGCAGAGATCAGCCCTGATCAAACACACCTGCCTGGGGTTCTCTAGTGTCCTGCAGAGATCAGCCCTGATCAAACACACCTGCCTGGGGATCTCTAGTGTCCTGCAGAGATCAGCCCTGATCAAACACACCTGCCTGGGGATCTCTAGTGTCCTGCAGAGTTCAGCCCTGATCAAACACACCTGCCTGGGGTTCTCTAGTGTCCTGCAGAGATCAGCCCTGATCAAACACACCTGCCTGGGGTTCTCTAGTGTCCTGCAGAGATCAGTCCTGATCAAACACACCTGCCTGGGGATCTCTAGTGTCCTGCAGGGATCAGCCCTAATCAAACACACCTGCCTGGGGATCTCTAGTAGTCCTGCAGAGTTCAGCCCTGATCAAACACACCTGCCTGGGGTTCTCTAGTGTCCTGCAGAGATCAGCCCTGATCAAACACACCTGCCTGGGGTTCTCTAGTGTCCTGCAGAGATCAGCCCTGATCAAACACACCTGCCTGGGGTTCTCTAGTGTCCTGCAGAGATCAGCCCTGATCAAACACACCTGCCTGGGGTTCTCTAGTGTCCTGCAGAGTTCAGCCCTGATCAAACACACCTGCCTGGGGTTCTCTAGTGTCCTGCAGAGATCAGCCCTGATCAAACACACCTGCCTGGGGTTCTCTAGTGTCCTGCAGAGATCAGCCCTGATCAAACACACCTGCCTGGGGTTCTCTAGTAGTCCTGCAGAGATCAGCCCTGATCAAACACACCTGCCTGGGGTTCTCTAGTGTCCTGCAGAGATCAGCCCTGATCAAACACACCTGCCTGGGGTTCTCTAGTGTCCTGCAGAGATCAGCCCTGATCAAACACACCTGCCTGGGGTTCTCTGGTAGTCCCGAAGACCTAGATTAGCTGGTTCAGGCTTGAGCTGGGCTGAACTCTGCAGGACAGAGAGTGTCTGAAAGTGGCATCTAGTGTGGCCTAGTAGAATCCCTGATGTCAGCATCATTTCTGAGACTGAAGGAATACAGAAGTGCTTTTAATAGCATGATGACCACGTCTTTTAGAAAGATGTTGGTTTCTAATCTCTATCCAGATTCTTCTCTCTTAAAGTACTTTAGAATTACTTCCAAACACACTGAGGTCCAGAAGCCTGAATATGTGGATGTCACTGGATTTTTGCACCATTAATCCACCAATAATGATAATATTAAAAATGATAATAAAGGTACTGCTGAGTGTAGTATAACGTTCCCGCTATAGCTAACCCATTCCCTCTCTTCTTGTGCCTGTGCAGAAGGCTGAAGTCTTGAAGACGAAGAATAATGCGGTGACGCTGTCTGAGCTGGACCGATGGACGTGTTACTGTGTGAGAGTTCAGAGTCGCTGTGACTTCTATAACAAGACAAGTGTCTTCAGTGACACAAACTGCACATGCACTGAAGGTCAGCAGATCCATCACACACACACACACACGCTGAGTTCAGTTTGCTTTCCAGTGAAATCCTTAAGAAGAGTCATATATGGTTGTTAATAACTCTTTATGTCTGATAACAGATTTCATGTGTCATTTATGAGTCACGTGTCATGTTGTGCTTCAATAAAAGGTTAATGATCAACCCACACTCTGTTTCATAAACATACAGCCATAGAAATATGGAGCATACTAAATATGCTACTCCAGTGACACAACTTACCCCTCGCTGCACCTTAACCTGAAGCAACTTTACCTAGTAAAGGCTGCCATTCTGAGAAACATGATTCATTTAATAAATGTAATTCTCTTAAGCTACATAATTTATATGGTTATTCAGCAACATCTATGACATTTATAACCTACCATTTATGGATCATGTTACATAAGGCAGAATGTATGGTTCAGATGTCATGGCTAGTCCAGCCCAGATGAATGAGTGTGAGACGTGTAGAGATTGAATGCTGTGTGTGAGATGTGTAGAGATTGAATGCTGTGTGTGATTGCAGGACTGACTCCATACTGGCAGATATGCCTGTACTTCCTGTTGTCGCTGGGGCTTTGCTTCCTGCTGGCGCTGCTGGTGTGGTTTAGCTTTTACAAGGTGTTCAAGTCCTTAAAGAGCATCTTCTACCCAAATGTTCATCTCCCGCATCACATTCAGGAGGTAAAAACATTTATACTCTGTTACATGCTTTGATATCACAAGGTTTCAATGACCTTTGACCAAATATGTGTCAGTTAGTTATGCATAGATGAACTGTTTATCAAAATATATGTATCAAATTTCTCCAGGAATAAAGACGAAAGACAGTGTTTATCGAGAAGCATTTCAGTTGAATCATAATTAAATTAAGCACATTTTACTACAGTTACCTGTTCTAACCTGTCAAATGACAACATATACAGTTTCTGCAATTCCTGCTCTATGCTAGAGAAAAAATTTGAGCTTGATTCCTGCGATTGCCTAAAACTCAATATAACCGGAACAATAAACTGGAAATAATGTATTTTACATATTTAAAAAAATCTCTGTCATTGCTTTTCCTGCATCAACACCCCTCACGCACTTGATTTGATTCTTGGATATTTAAGAGGCCCTTGATCTATGCCATTAGGTTATCAGACATCATAGAATATGTGGAGATGAGTAGATTTGATTAATCAAATCCAGTTGTGAGCTCTTGTCCTAACTAACAGTGTCTTGTACCAATTCTAAAACACAGTTGATGACAGACAGTGGTGAAGTATTCCTTTTTCAATTGACATTTCACAAAACATATGCATGTTTTTACATTACAATTTAGTCATTTTACTTTGTGTCCAAGTAATGTCCGTGTGCCAGAAATGTACAGTTTGAAGATAATACAAATCAAATCAATACAAATAGTTATTATGTATTTTTTGCAGAAACAAAGAGCTCATTAAAGCAATTATTTATATTAAGTTTTGAACGTAATGAATACAATATATAGATAATTTTTCAGTGGAGCATGTTGATTCGTTGAAGTCCTGGCAGGGGTTAGCGTCGTCTCTTCACAGGTGTTGGGTAACCCGTTGAGTGGACACACAATATTACAGCTGTGTTCACACACACTGATCCAGAACACACACTGTGGTGTTTCATACTCGGATGTGCTGAGGAAAGTTATCTCTGAGCCTGCGTTAATACTACAGCACCTTCTCCCAAACACGCTTGGCCAAGCCTCTCTCAGCGTCACTCCTGATTAATGTTCTGAAGGGAAGGCAGCTCACTTTACTATATTACTATTATATTATGATTATAAATAATATTATTATTTATTATATTTACTATATATATTCACCGGCTAGAAAAGCCTGTTCTGGCAGTGATCCTCTGTGCTGTTACTGTACAGTTGTGCTGGCCTCACTGTTCTCTGAGAATGAGAACGATTGTGAAAGCGGTGTAGTTAGCGTGTCATTTGGATTGTGATGTGGTTTGGTGGTCTGATCTAAATGCGAGAGCAAAGCTGTGTGACGCGAGCCGTCTCTCACCGCTCGTCTGCAGATGTTTCCGCTCGAGCAGGTGTGAACGCTTCCAGTTACCTCACGCCGTGCAGAAACCACAGATACTTGAAGATATCTGTTCAATTGATCAAAAAACATTTATAATGTTACAAAAGATTGTTTCAAATTAAAGCTGTTCTTTTCATCTTTCATTCAAAGAATCCTGAAGAATAAAATGTATGACAGTTTCCACACAAAAAAAAAACACTGATAATAATCAAATGTTTCTCGAGCATCAAATCATCATATTATACTGATTTCTGAAGGATCATGTGACACTGAAGACTGGAGTAATGATGCTGAAAATCAGCTTTGATCACAGGAATAAATTACACTTTATTATATATTCACATAGAAAACATTATAATGATTTACATTATAATAATATTTCACTGTTTTTACT
The DNA here is from genome assembly GCA_030770095.1 of Gila robusta. Taxonomy (NCBI): domain Eukaryota; kingdom Metazoa; phylum Chordata; class Actinopteri; order Cypriniformes; family Leuciscidae; genus Gila; species Gila robusta. The sequence goes on along the minus strand of JAVALU010001534.1, from coordinate 86,106 downwards.
GTATTTCTGATCAAATAAATGCAGCTTTGGTGAGCAGAAGAGAAAGTGGTTAGGTTTAGAAAGTTTATTACTTCTGCTGTTGGTTTAATATATTCACAAAGAAATATCATCTCATGATTCTCATTCAATACAATTAACTGTTATCGTATAAGGAATCAAAATACATATAGTGAGAATAATAACTTATTGGACAGTAAGAACAGAACTCCTGTCCTGTTTTCAGTCACACACACACACACACTCTCTCTCTCTCTCTCTCTCTCTCTCTCTCTCTCTCTCTCTCTCTCTCTCACACTCACTCACACACACTCACTCACACACACACTCACTCTCTCTCTCTCTCTCTCTCTCTCTCTCTCTCTCTCTCTCTCTCTCTCTCTCTCTCTCTCTCTCTCTCTCTCTCTCTCACACACTCACACTCACACACACACTCACACACACAGGATATATGGAGATTTCCTGTAGTGTTCATCAGAAGACAGAGGAGTGTAGACTGTAACCTTGGCATTCCTCTATCTGTTCAAGCGGACCGTCCCTCCATTCCTGCAGATGTTGCTCTTGTCCCAGAGGGGTTTGATGATAGGCAATGCAGGGAACATGAATATCTCAGTCATCTGAATAAGAAAAAGGCTACACACTAAGCTTTTAATTCTTAACCACAAATTATTGGTCAGGAATTAGCTAAATTTAGGCAAATGCACACCTTAAAAAGCCATTGCTGTCTCGGGAAAGCATGAAAGACAAAATAAAGTTATTGTCAGAATAATGTAAGTTGTGTGGAGTGATGAATCGCAGTGAAACAGAGCGGTGTCTGCTAATAAAAGCTCCTGTAGCTCAGTGAAGCGTGGAGGAAATCTAAAGCTCCAGACTTCAGGAGAATATTGAGAATATAAAGACTTGGAATGAGGAATGATCAGATGTTATTTTTGCTCCTGATCAAATCACAGAGACAACCGATAAGTGGCTTGAGAACTCATGTCAGAGTCCAGATGTGAACCTTACAGTGAACGTTTGGACTTCTGTTCAACTCACACAAACTGGGAGACATTTTTCAGCTACTCATCAACTGCTTAACAGTGAACAACACTGAGTCTTCGTCCTGTAAAAAGCTGTAGTTGAGGAAGGCGAGTCTGATCCAAGTTACTTTATTTACAGAATCTGTGCAATTCTTGCCAGTTTCCTGCCAATAACCGGTGATTAAAATGGTGAAGACCATCAAAGATTAGCCCATTGTTTTTGCCCAGAAGGGCTCATGGTATGGAGCTAGAATTGTGTCTTTATTACATGCGAGAAAATAAATGATCTGAGAGAAAATAAAAACGTTTGAGAGAAAGTTATCACACTGATGGCAAAAAAGCATTTCATGAGAGAAAAAATAATATTTGAGAGAAAAAGGCCCAGTCCCAATTCGCCTACTATCCGTCCTAAATAGTATTTGAAAATAGAATTAGTACGTCCCAAATCGTAGTATGTTGAAATGAGTGTTCCAAAGATACCCGGATGGTCTACTATTTCCGGTCAGAATCCGAAGTGCAGATCGATGCGCACGCTAACGGCTAATATCGCCCACAACCCATCACGCGCTGGACGAGGATTCGGTTAGAACTACAAACACGAGTGAAAAGTGTTAAACTATGGAGGACGCGCGAGTCCGGCGGTTATGTAGAGAGGTTTAGATAAAGGGGTTTTAGTGATTAATTATCAGTATCCTGACGAAAAGGTATTTATTCAACGTTGTCTACATTATATTGCATCTGCAGCAGCATTATGAACTTTTGTAAAGATACAAAAGTCTCCACATGAAAGACCCACGACTGGCGGATGAACGTGCGACTACATCTCTCTCCGAAACAGTAGGAAATAAAATTAGATTGAATGGAGGATTTTAACTGCGACAAGATGATTGACAGGGCAGTTTACGGTAATAGGATGATTGACAGGGCAGTTTACGCTGACAGGATGATTGACGGCAGTTTACAGTGACAGGATGATTGACAGGGCAGTTTACGGTAATAGGATGATTGACAGGGCAGTTTACGGTGACGGGATGATTGACGGCAGTTTACGGTGACAGGATGATTGACAGGGCAGTTTACGGTGACAGGATGATTGACAGGGCAGTTTACGGTAACGGGATGATTGACAGGGCAGTTTACGGTGACAGGATGATTGACAGGGCAGTTTACCGTAACAGGATGATTGACAGGGCAGTTTACGGTGACAGGATGTTTGACAGGGCAGTTTACGGTGACAGGATGATTGACAGGGCAGTTTACGGTGACAGGATGATTGACAGGGCAGTTTACGGTAACGGGATGATTGACAGGGCAGTTTACGGTGACAGGATGATTGACAGGGCAGTTTACCGTAACAGGATGATTGACAGGGCAGTTTACGGTGACAGGATGATTGACAGGGCAGTTTACGGTGACAGGATGATTGACAGGGCAGTTTACGGTGACAGGATGATTGACAGGGCAGTTTACGGTGACGGGATGATTGACGTCAGTTTACGGTGACAGGATGATTGACAGGGCAGTTTACGGTGACGGGATGATTGACGGCAGTTTACGGTGACAGGATGATTGACAGGGCAGTTTACGGTGACAGGATGATTGACAGGGCAGTTTACGGTAACGGGATGATTGACAGGGCAGTTTACGGTGACAGGATGATTGACAGGGCAGTTTACCGTAACAGGATGATTGACAGGGCAGTTTACGGTGACAGGATGATTGACAGGGCAGTTTACGGTGACAGGATGATTGACAGGGCAGTTTATGGTGACAGGATGATTGACAGGGCAGTTTACGGTGACAGGATGATTGACAGGGCAGTTTACGGTAACGGGATGATTGACAGGGCAGTTTACGGTGACAGGATGTCTCTTTTGCTAGACACTCAAAAGTATGTACTTTTTCTTCACAAAAAGAGTACATTCTTTCATAATATATACACTTTGTTTGTTATAATTAGAGGATTTGCCAGCATACAGAATTCAGCTCTGAACAAAAAGTCAGTTTTGAGCGGTGAGGAGAGTCTATCGTAAATGCTTCTGATTGGCCATTGCGTTCAAGAAATCAACACATATGTCTGTGATTGGCTACATCGCTCAATGCTGCAAACATGTTATAAAAAGAAACTCTGGCCTGTAAATCATTTATATTTTGTTTTAGTTGTTCTTGTTGCTTTTCTGCAACAGATAAATAAAAATGTATTAGTTTTTATATGTTTTATTCATAGATATTTCTAGTTCGCGGGAGTCCCGCGAATCGTTTTATTCTCCCGCACACACAGAGTGAGTGCATTACCGCCCGCGCTCGCACTCGGCCATCAAATCTAGTCCCGCGCCGCACTCTATTGCGTTGGGAGTGCACGTCTGTAGATCAAGAGCCCGGCCCGAGGATAGTGACGGGAAATATCGGCGGGCTCGGGCGGAGAATCTAAGCTCTAGCTCAACTAAGGCCGAGGCGGCATCTATCTAGGTGAGCCGAACAATGGTGTAATGATTCAGTTCGACTCCCAAGCATGGGCGAGGCTAGCCCCTATATAGGTGTGCTTCAGCACCCCTAAAACTTGGAGTAAGAAATGTTGTTATTCTAAAAATTTTGTTCGTCTTTGACAAGGTTAAATAATGTCCAAAACATACTCTGTAGTTTGTGGTTTAAAATGTATGCGTTAAGGATGAAAATGAAAACATCCCCGGCCCCGCTTGGTGTCATCCTCTTCTCTTCTTCTACTTCTCTGTACCTGCACCGCTCAGCACGACCGTCATCCAGCGCGAAACACACGCAGAGTGAGAACCCGTTATGTAGTGTTGTGAAATGTGAATCAACTAAGTTGCTCCAAAGCTGTGTCTCACACTTCTTTCCTTTTAACGTTACCTAGAGTTGTTCCGATTCCGAAACCATATCGGTGAGTACTGGAGTCAGTATCCTGAATCACCATGGTACACCTATAATAAGTGTTTATTTTCAGACTATTTTAGTCCAGCGGGTCGCCGCCGCTGTGGAGTAGCACAGGACCTGGGTGACTCGGCCATAGTCATAAACGGAGAGAAGTAGCGAAAAGTTTAATGTTTTTCTTTAAAAGACGGATTCAGGTGAAAGACTAGGGACAGTCCATAATGACCTCTGCCTTTTTTTTTTTTTTTTTGTTCTTCTGAAAAGTATAAAAGTCATAGCACACCTCTCCTAAATAGGCCGCACATTTTGACACCTCATTCATGGGTCTGTGACGACAACTGTGGGAGGAGTAGCGCGGCGGAAAAAAAGTGGAAAAAGTATTTTGCAATAACAATAGTGAGTGACTTGCCTTTGGCAAACACCCACTAATAAAGACATTTAAAATGACACGCCTCTGTTGGCCTTTTGAAAACTTGTGTACTTTTGTGTCCAAGCACCTGTTACTTTGTTCAATGACAATAAAGTTGAATCTAATCTAACCAATCTGATGACTGTTGATACAAAAGGAGGCACATGGAGTTAACGGTCAGGAAAACCAGCTGAGTGAAGAAGGTTTTGTGTTTGTTACAGGGGGCTGTCTGTGTGAACTCTCACAATTAAGCTGGTGTTCTGAAAAGGTCTCAAAAAAAAAAATCTGGATTTTGGAGTTAGTTGAACCAATGTTAAAATGATAAAGTTATTTTTCAATAGACATATTTTTTGTTTTTGTGTGAAAAGAGGGTGGGTGGTGGCAGTGGGGCTCATTGGGTGCTCAGCACCCCTAAAGCTCTGACCCTAGAATCGCCCCTGCTCCCAAGACAAGACGATGCTCACCCGACAGGCCAATAGGAACGTGGCCTCGCCCATGACACAATTTTCACAGCGAAAGCAAAATCCTGTCTCGAGAGCAAGAAATTGCATCAAGATCAAAGAAAAGCGTTTTGAGAGAAACACTTTTTTTAGAGAAAATGTTTTCACTAGCCTGACGTCGTCATACTCAGATTCTAGTCAGGATGTGAGTCTGAAACTGCTCCATTGGGCTGTGATTATGGGGCGTGTGTCAACCGAACCAGGAAATAAAAGGCCTCTGCACTCAATTGGATAGAGCTAGAACCAATCAGAGCAACGGAGTAAGTGACGTATGTTGAGAGATAGATTAAAGTTGATAGATTAAACTTTTTCCGAATCCCGTAGGAAGGACGGCAAAAACATCTTTCCCATCGACAAATGCCTTGATCGCGGTTCTCTGTTGCTCTTCTAAAATTAATGCACTGTCTACATCTTCTATAACACACGCGATAGCGGAATATACACAACTCAATTCTCCAGCGTCAGCCATGAATTCAACCCAAGCGCTCTGATGACGTGGATGGTTACGTTACCGTTGCTCATCTGTCCATCATCGAATAAAGCCCGCCCTGACAATTTGATTGGTCCGAACAATTTCTGTTCGGGCATAATAGCTCCTCAACGGATCGAGTCCAGACCGAACTTCCCGACCTAAACATTTGTGGGCGGGGTTCGGCCTGGCATCCAGGCTATGTTTTCACACTGATAGCAAAAAATATATATTTAAGCAAAAAATATATATATTTTTTTTCAAAGTATTTTGAGAGAGTTTTTTTTTTCTCAGAAATAATTTTAAAAATTTCAAATTTATATTTTTTTATGTTCTATGAGAGAATACTTTCTCTCAACTTTTTTTAGTCTCAAATATTATTATTTTTTGCTATTGGTATGAAAACTTTTTCTCTCAAATATTCTTTTTTCTCTCATGAAATGCTTTTTTGCTATCAGTGTGTGAATTTTTTTTCTCTCAAACTTTTTTTTCTCTCTCAGATCATTTATTTTCTCACATGTAATAAAGACACAATTCTAGCTCCATACCATGGAATGTATGTTTTTTTGCCAATGGCAGTTTATGTTGAAAAGGTTATTAACACCCCTACATTTCTCATCACATCAAGCACTAAAACCACAATCAGGTGCTCCAAATACTAGACTCGAATGCAAATTAGTTAACAATTCATCATGATTGCTGATGGAGAAAACAAATGACAGAAGTGTCAAATGAATGAAGGTCCATGTGAGGAAGAATGACAAGCTATTTAAATAAGGGATTCTTTCTGAAAACATCCACCACGCCGTACTCTACTATTACTGCTTCGTGCAAAAGCAGAGAAAAAAACAAGCACACTTTGAAATAGTCAAATTTTCATCAGGCAGTAATTTGGCATGGACCAATCACTGAATAGATTTCCTTATTTAAGAATATTCTCAGATACATTCGCATTGAATGTGAAATTCCTAAGAGGAGTTTACATTCAGCACCCGTTTGACAATACATAATTTTCAGGAGAATACATTATGATGTTCACATTGGAAATGAAAGATAAACACCTCATCCAACATTTTTGATTTAACCTATGTTGATTACATGAAAAGTGAACAGCATGAGTAAGATAGGATCTTAAGATGGGTCAGACATGATTTTGACCACTTTATTAAGTTTTGTTTTGTAAAAAGCCTTTCTTTAAATTGAATTTCGTTTTGTATAAATTGTATCTCAATTTTAATCACTGTTTCATCAACCAATTGCCTGGAATTAATAAATAAGCAGCGAATATAGCAGATATAATCAGGACACAGAGGACTCTTGCTCATGAACTGGAGCTCGTCTCAGAAATGAACCGAAGCTCAGTGATAGGCTACTTGCCTCACAGACAGGAGAAATAAATAGAAAGCTTGAAATGTCTACTATTAAACAAAATTCTAAACGAAATGATACAATTGTACAGTAGCCTAGTCAGGTAAGGTCAGGTTTGCCGATGTGCGTTCTATTTTTTGTATTTTTTTTGTGATTCTTTATTAACCCTCTGGGGTCTAAGGTGTTTTTGGGGTCCTTGAGATGTTCTGACATGCCCTGACATTTGTGCTTTTTTCAGTTGCTTATAAACATATTAATTGCAAAGGTGTAATTACACTCTATTTAGCACAAACAGAGGGCTACCATAATATGTGAGCAAGATGTATGTACATGTTTGTATTTTTGAGAGAATATTGTTTATGCGTGGTTATTGAAAAAACTAAAACTTAAAGTGTCTGAAATAAGGCCACAAAACACATACTAAATATGTGTCCACAAGACTTTGGACTAATGGGCATTGTTGCCTAGAGTTTTTGCTTCAAAATAATCTGAAAATCATCCTGCCTAATCATTTACACAAAACAATACATTGATTTAAATTTTATAAGACACCTTTTGTTTGGAAAGGCAATATGCGTGGAGGCGTGTTCACACCTGAGAAGACAAAGGCCGGATAATGTGCCACATACATAATGAGCTGCATATTAATTAACCTTTCACACAGGTGTGTCACAGGGTCCCAAAGAATGCGAATTTTGTATATATATATATATATATATATATATATATATATATATATATATATATATATATATAAATACACAGACATGCATGTATACATTTAAGAAAAATTTATTTATATATAAAATATTTAAATTTATATATAATATTCAATTCAATTCAAATTTATTTGTATAGCGCTTTTCACAATACATATTGTTTCAAAGCAGCTTTACAGAAAGTGCATTTCAGAAATGTACGTAAAAAATACAGTTAGTTAATCATCATGTATTAATTTAGGGCATAACATATCGCCGGCGTTGAGTCGTCTCTTCACAGGCGTCGAGTCGTCTCATCACAGGCGTTTAGTCATCTCATCGCAGGTGTTGGGGACTCTGAAGTCTCCGTGAGAGGCTGGATACAGACTGTAGCTGAAGAACGCTATTTACCTCGGGACTAGCGTCCCGAGATAACAGCAGAAAAGCAGATGGGAAATAATTAGCGTAGCTGCTGTTCATAATATTAATGCATTCGATCTGATTCAACAGTGGTATAAAAGGTAAGCATTATGTGAATGCTTGGCTGAAGAGATGCGTCTTTAATCTAGTTTCTAATATGAATTATATATAAATATATACAGTATATACATGCAAATATTTCTTAAATATATACATGAATGTGTGTGTTTATATATACAAAATAATTATACACAGTGCACACACATATATTATGTAAACACAAACTTTTATTTTAGATGTGATTAATCACGATTAATCTTTTGACAGCCCTAATATATATATATATATATATATATATATATATATATTTTTTACAATTAGAAATTGTAACCAATTACAAATAGGTTACAATTACAACAATAATTACAATTTTAACAATATTTCAAGTGTATTCTTTCTTTGTAAAAAGTATACCTTTTATCATGCGTATTAAAAAAGGTAAGGATTCATTGGTTTGAATATTGGAACAAACACTATAATAACATCTTAGTTGATAATTCAATATACCTACTTTATTTTGACAAAACATCATACTATAGTATATTTAACTATGAGCAGAAATTGGCGAACAAAAGCTAACCTATTTAATGTGACGGTAGTCTTTTTTTACAGTCAAAACTTTATAATCTATCCACAACCAATCACGAAATCTTGTCTAAACATTCATATTTAGTCTGTAACATATCGTGTTTATGATATTATATTAGCATGTTAATTTGCAGTTTGTTGCTTATACAGGCATTTTATTTCAACATATTTCAGTCTATTTTTACTCATCTTAGTACGCTATAGCAATATAGTTTGGATGTGTTCATGTAAAAATAACATGTTTACTAATGTAGATGCGAGAGTGAATGAACGGCACAGACACGCGCTGTATAACTGTAGTAAACAAAGCGCGCGCGCCTGTGCCGTTCATTCATCATTTAGCCTACACACAGACACGCAATTCATATTTAAACAGTCTTTTTGCGGTTTATAGACACTATTCAATATCGCGATTAGAACAAAGCACTTAAGAATAAATGACTTACTACATCAGCTGGATCCGTTGCTCCTCGACATGAAACTGCCAGCACTTCTGGTACATTTTCCAGGGTTATTAGATAGTATTATTCCTTACAGCGTAGGGATACGCTGTGTACACAGCTGTACAAGATACTTACTCAACACGTTGTGTTTTATAATCCAGCTGGTGGGCGTTGGCATGTTTGAATGGCTTGCCTTAGATCATTTGCGTTTGAATACCGGCGCGCTGTCCGTGGGCGTGGCACATTAATGCGTAATGAGTTATAATGAGCTGGAAAGAAAAATACTGACACCTCTCTCTTTTCATACAGATTACATAAACTGAGAATATTTGTTTTTTTATATAAATTAATTTATTTAAAAGAAGAGTTCAAGCTGCATTATGGAAAAACACTCGTGCCTGTATGACAAGTATTCGCGGAATTACAGTTAATTTTCGGACGCGTTTCAGAATGGACTTCACTGACAGAGAGAAGGCAGAACGCGCATCATGTTTATTTTTCTTTATTTGACTAAAAGCACAATACTTTGTTTATATTGTGAGTATACACAAAAAAAATTGAAACTTAACCGGATCTAATGATGTATAACACTAACACGTAAGATCAAAATCAACAGAGTATTTTGAGTCTCTTTTGCACTAAGAAAAAAAGCGAGACTATCGCGCCGGCGCGATAGCCGACCTCAGAGGGTTAAACATTTTGTGTGTGTAATTATTTACAACGAAGCCCAAGATCCGCGCCTAATCATAAGACCAAATGGAAATAATAAAATAAATACATATGACAGGAAATTAAAATATAATTAGACAAAACTATATATAGAAGGAACTCAGAGTCTTTTTGATAAAGTCTCAATAAGGTCCAGCCAAAATTGTATTGAATTTCTGTTGGCGCCGAGCATTTTAGCTGTGGTACACTCCAAAAGAGCAATGTCCAGCAAATAGGACATCCAGACAGACATAGCGGGGTAGTTGGTTCCACCCACAGTTTTAGGATAACCTTTTTAGCAGTAGTAAGAGCAGCGGACAGAATCCTCCTGTGATTGACAGACAGTGACAGCGAGGAATCATCCAGCAAAAGAAAAGCCAGAGGGTCCTTTTGGACCAGAATCATCAGAAGATCTGTCAGTAGGTCCTGGACTGAAGACCAGACCGGCACAATTCAAGAACAGTCCCAGAACATATGCATATATGTACCTAAATGTGCGCTGTTACACAGGTGACAGAAAGGATCAGACTTTCTTTTCATTTTATATAGCAAACAGGGTGTGGCATATGCCTTATAAATTAACTTATAATGTACCATTTGGTGAGCTGGATTTTTTGAGGTAGCAAAACAATTCCGCCAGACAGTGTCCCAGTCAATCACGGTGTTAAGTTGTCTCTCCCAGAAGTCCTCAGTCGGAATGTTCGCGTACTGTCGTACCACAAGCGATTTATAAATTATGCTCACAATACTTCTAGAAGCCATACTGGAATCTGTCCAGTCTATCATAGGATGAGAAGATATTTTAGTTGACCAGGGTACTCCATAGGCTTTTAGCGCAGACTTTAATCTTAGATACAAAAAGAAGGAAAATCCTGGAAGAGAGAATTCCTCCTTTAGACTCTGAAAGGACTTAAGCCCATAATCACTGTACATATATTTCAGGCTATAAACCCCACATTTAGCCCAGCATTTGGAAACAAAGGGTTTGTTACCCGTACAGAGATTACTATTATGCCAAATGGGGGTGGAATCACAGTAGGAATCTGAAGCTCCCATGATCCTTTCTGCCACTCTCCAGGTTTTGATAGAATGACATATAATTGGACCAAACTTTTCCAGAACTAACTTAGGTATCCCAGTGAAAGGTAAATCCTGTAGACGTAATGGGTGAATAATATTAGTTTCTAAGGCCCGCCATGGCACAGGGGAGTCAACATCAATCCAAGTCCTAAGTGGTCTTATTTGGTATGCTAAATAATAGGACCAAAAATCTGGTAGCGATTAGCCTCCATGAGGTTTTAGCCTGTGCATAGATTTGAGACGAATTCTAGGCCGTTTATAGTTCCATAAGAATTTTGTTACTGCTGTACGAAGCTCTTTAAAGTAACCAATAGGTGGTGCCAGAGGTAAAGTTGAAAATAAAAAGCTCAGCCTCGGAAGTATATTCATCTTAATAGTGGCCATCCTACCATGAAGAGCCAAGCAGAGTGGAGACCAACACAGAAGATTACTCGAAATCTTATCAAGAAGAGACTGGTAGTTCCACTTAGAAATGCGAGATAGTGAAGAAAAAACTCTAATCCCAAGATAATTAAACTGGTCGCTGACTGGAATCATGGTGGGTAAGGCCTGAATCTCTGATTTAGCAGCTAAGTTAAGGGGCAAAAGTACGGATTTGCTCCAGTTAATTTTATAACCGGACAGTTTACCAAATGTATCAAATAATTTTAAGCATTCTTTAACCGAATCTGTGTTTGATAGATACAAAAGAATGTCATCAGCATAGAGTGAAATCTTATGAGAAGTATTAATACAGCTTATAGGGACTATTGCATAGCATTGTCTAATCGCTTGGGCCAAAGGCTCTAATGATAAATTAAAAAGCAAGGGTGACAGGGGACATCCTTGGCGAGTGCCTCTGCCAAGGCGGAAGGGAGGAGAAATATGAGGACCAGTAAGAACTCTGGCTGAACAATCAAAATAGATAGTTTTGACAGCTTGCACAAAAAAATAACCAAATCCAAAACGCTCCAGGTAATTTCCAAAAAATTACACTCAATTCTGTCGAATGCTTTTTCTGCATCCAGAGAAAGGACTGCAGAGGAGGCTGTATAGGAGTCTGCTTGTTGAATAATATGAAGAAGCCTACGTATATTGTCAGCAGCAAATCTCCCTCTAAGAAAACCTGACTGATCATACTTGATCAAGTCTCCTACACACCGATCCAATCTCAAGGCCAAGACTTTAGCCATCAGCTTTGAATCTGTGGATAGAAGGCTAATTGGCCTGTAGCTAGAGCACTCAAGAGAATCCTTCCCTTTCTTCAAAAGCAAAGTTATTAAAGCTGTGTTTTGGTCCCTGTGCACCTTTTTTTAAAGCAAAATTAAAAGAATTAAGTATCAAGGGAGCCACTATGTCCCATAATGTCTTCAATAACTCCGGGGGGGTCCCATCTAACCCAGGGGCTTTATTACTGCTCATGGATTCCAGGGCTGATTTCAATTCTTCAATTGTCAAAGGGCTGACCAATATATCACGCTGAGAATCATTTAATTTGGGAAGATTTAAATGCTTAAGGAATAAATCAAAATTTGTTGGATAAGTGCTGTATTCTGAAGTATACAGCTGTTGATAATAGGATTCAAATATTCTATTTACATCCTTAGGTTGAGTATATACTGAACCCTCATGCCTAATAGCAGATATGCTGGCCTTAGATTCACCATCCTTCAACCTCAAAGCCAAAAGCTTAGAAGGGCGTTCTCCATTGAAATAATAACTTTGTATAGTGGGGTGTATGAAAAATTCAGCTCTATGCAAATATATAGATTTTAATTCTGAATTAAGGACGTTTACTACTTTGGCTTTGATCTCAGAAAATTTACCTTTTAATTCCTTCTCTAGTATATCAATTTGTTTTTCTAATTCGATTTTACGGCTCTCTCTACGCTTTTTACTGAAGGATGAAAAACTTATACATTTACCCCTAATAAAACATTTAGTGGTTTCCCTCAATACTTGAGGGTTAGAAGCTGAATCTCTATTAATCTGCAAAAACTCCTTCAAAGAGCTGCGTAATTCAGCCACAAATGTACAGTCCTTTAACAAGGCAGGAAGTATTAAATCTCCAACGATTGTGTCTGGAGCCCAATGATACAGGGGTTAAAGTAGTAATTATTGGGGAATGATCAGATAAAAGAAGTGGCAGAATATCTACTTTATTAATATAAGGAAGTAGAGAGGGAGACATAAGTAAATAGTCAATCCTTGAGTAGCTCTTGTAACGAGCTGAAGAGAATGTATAATCCCTGGAACCATCATTTTGTAAACGCCAGACATCACATATGTTAGAATGTCGCAAAAAGGAGTTAAAACATCCAGAAATCCTTGAATCAGCCTTAGAAGCATGAGATCTATCTAGCTGAGGATCCAACACCGCATTAAAATCGCCCCCTAACACCACGAGACAGTCCTCCAAGCTCGCAACTAAACGTAATAATTCTTGAAAAAATAAGGGATCACCCTCGTTGGGTGCATATACAGACACAAAAGCGTATTTAGTATTATTTAGAGAACCAACAACATAGGTGATTCGGCCTTCTTTATCCCCACCAGAACGTGTAATTGAAAAATTAGTAGAACGCCTAGACCAGGGGTAGGCTAGTTCGGTCCTAGAGAGCCGCTGTCCTGCAGAATTTAGTTCCAACCCTAATCAAACACACCTGAACAAGCTAATCAATGTCTTCAGGATTACTAAGGCTATAGGCAGGTGAGGTTTATTTCAGTGTTGGAGCCAAACTCTGCTGGACAGCGGCTCTCTAGGACCGAACTTGCCTACCCCTGGCCTAGACAATATCAGCACCCCTTTAGATTTATTGACGGCCGAAGAGGAAGAAATCATTTTAAGTATCTATTTTGAAAGCGATGCACGTCAGCTGACTTCAAATGAGACTCTTGTATAAGGGCAAAAGAGACCTTTTTACATCTTAGATAATCTAAGCATTTGGTTCGCTTGATGGGGCTATTTAAAACACACTCTTCTACCTGCCCTTAACATAACAGACTTTGGATACGTGGTCAACTAGCAGTCCGGCTCGTCCGTCAATTCACCTGACCCGATCATTTTCCGGATGAAATCAAATCAATCCGTCTCTGTAAGGTCCTCCATAGGAACTGCCGATTCATGCTCATTCACCTCGGATTCTCGTGACACGACCGCCTTAGCTCCCTTCGGAGAAGATTTTGCGATGGGATCCAGATTGAGCACGAACTTTTCAACTTCCGCCGGTGTCTCAAGAAATTAAATCTTCCCTCGGTGAGTAACTTTCACTACCGCGGGATAGAGCAAAAAAGACGTCATTCCCAACTGAGTTAGCTTCTTCCTCGCCAATGCCATCGCTCTCCTCTTAGACGCAGTGTGAGTGTTACTGTACAGTGTTACTGTAATCTCCTGTTATCACTGTAAAGCTGCTTTGAAACAGTCTATATTGTTCAAAGCGCTGTATAAATGGAGACTTAGACGATCTAATGAAGAACTGTTAGACGATCTAATGAAGGACTGTTAGACCATCTAATGAAGGACTGTTAGACCATCTAATGAAGGACTGTTAGACCATCTAATGAAGGACTATTAGACCATCTAATGAAGGACTATTAGACCATCTAATGAAGGACTGTTAGACCATCTAATGAAGGACTATTAGACCATCTAATGAAGGACTTTTAGACCATCTAATGAAGGACTGTTAGACCATCTAATTAAGGACTATTAGACCATCTAATGAAGGACTGTTAGATCATCTAATGAAGGACTGTTAGATCATCTAATGAAGGACTGTTAGACCATCTAATGAAGGACTGTTAGACCATCTAATGAAGGACTGTTAGACCATCTAATGAAGGACTATTAGATCATCTAATGAAGGACTGTTAGACCATCTAATGAAGGACTATTAGATCATATAATGAAGGACTATTAGACCATCTAATGAAGGACTGTTAGACCATCTAATGAAGGAATGTTAGACCATCTAATGAAGGACTATTAGATCATCTAATGAAGGACTGTTAGACCATCTAATGAAGGACTATTAGATCATATAATGAAGGACTATTAGACCATCTAATGAAGGACTGTTAGACCATCTAATGAAGGAATGTTAGACCATCTAATGAAGGACTATTAGACCAGCAAATGAAGGACTATTAGACCATCTAATGAAGGACTATTAGATCATCTAATGAAGGACTGTTAGACCATCTAATGAAGGACTGTTAGACCATCAAATGAAGGACTGTTAGACCATCTAATGAAGGACTGTTAGACCATCAAATGAAGGACTATTAGACCATATAATGAAGGACTATTAGACCATCAAATGAAGGACTGTTAGACCATCTAATGGCGCTTTTCCACTGCATGGTACGGTTCGGTTCGGTACGGCACGCTTTGGCGCTTTTCCATTGCATGGTACGGTACGGTACGGCTCGGCTCGGCACGGCTCACTTGTGGCGCTTTTCCACTGCATGGTACGGTACGGTACGGCTCGCTTCGGCTTGCTTTAAATGGTACCACCTCTGTTGAGGTTCCAAGCGTACCGTACCAATACTAAAATGTGACGTGAAAGCACTGTAGATCACTGATTGGTCGGACAGACAGAATCGTCACTACCAGCGTCATTGTATTTGCGAGACATCAAACCCGCTAGATTTAAATAGCCAGTAACTGCCACCGCTGTAGCACCTGTTTTAAAACTACTTGCTTGAAGAAAAAAAACTTCCAAAAAAGAAATGGCTGAATCGTGGTCAGTGGACAAGAAGCGCAGACGTTCCTCTTGTTGGTTGCCGAGGAGCGGATAAACTATAACGATCAGTCATAATCCCACCCACTTTGAAGCGGTACTAACTGCAGTGGAAAAGCAACCGAGCTAAAGCGAACCGAGCCGTGCCGCGCCGAGCCGAGTCGTACCACGCAGTGGAAAAGCGAAGCGAGCCGAACCGTGCTGCACCGTGCCGCACCGTACTGAGCCCATCTAGTTAGACCATCTAATGAAGGGTTATTAGACCATCTAATGAAGGACTATTATTATGAGAAAGTATTATTCTTGCTCTGGAATAAAACATGTTCTCTCTGTGTGTCTCCAGCTTTGGTTGTCGGACTCGGAGACGCCGCATCTTCTGCCTCCTCGATGCTCCGGCTCTGTGTGGGATCAGCTGGACATGATCAGCGCTGAGACAGACTCAGTCCCGGACGTGCAGATCTCCATCCCTGAGGATCAGGACACCAGCGTTCCCAGCCGGCACGGCAGCGGAGACTCCGGCTTCAACTCAACAGAGGAGGACTCCAGTGTCCGGCAGCTTTGCTCCACACACAATGACACACACACCGACACACACACCGACCCACACACTGACACACTCACCGACCCACACACCGACCCACACACCGACCCACACACCGACACACACACCGACACACACACTGACCACAGGTGCAAGACAGACATGCAGTACAGGGAAGAGATGCATGATGGGACGCTGGAGATCTGCGCTTAACACCACAAACACATGACAGTCAAACAGACACGACTTAGTTTGACTTGTTTTTCTCCATTCAAATCATCTCATTGTACATGTTGTAACAGCAGCACTGTGTAAATGCAAAACCTTTGTGTGTTTGTCATTTCAGCCATATTTTCATTTCTGTATTTACGCATGCAGATTCTTTATGATTCTTATAGAATCTTTATTAATCTATTCATTAGCTTCACACTCATCTCCACCCAATGTCAGATTAAAATAGACTCTATCATGTGCCGTTTCTTTGTTCTTCTTCAGATTCTGTCACTAGGAAGTGTTTGTTAAAACCCTGTTCCTGTTGTTTACATGCATATTTGCTCCAGGAAGGATTTATTCATTCAACTGTTTATGTCTATTTTTACTCTTATTGCATTTGTTTGTAATTATAATAACAGCTTGAGGCTCTACAGCACGTGGAGAACGTCACAACAATAGTTATTAATAAAGCTGAGGTTATCGCAAGCCTTAGTAAACTGAGGTTAAACAAGACCTGATGGTTTAAAGCCCGTCGTCTTCAAGACTCCTCCATTAAAAGGAGTTTTTAAAGGCTGTTCCAGTTTCTTCTGGACACGTGTACACCGCAAAACTATGGAAATACTCAATCATTAGGCCTGTGGCATAAAAAGCAAGGTTATTTGGGTCTCTGATCACTTAAACTGCAGATCTAAGAACAAACTCACCAGAATTGTGTCAATGGCAAGCAAAAATGGTCGGCAGACCTCAGACCTTTTTATGCTGAAATGGCAAAGGTGGCGTTGAGGATTATTCTTGCAGAGTTCTCACCCTTTCTTTAGTCAGTCTGAGCCCTTGAATTTAGTTCAGTGCTACAGAATCCCTCTAGTGAATTAACTGTGTTTAAGAGGTCTTTTATTCCAAATGCTATTAAAAATTCTGATTGGTCAAGTTTAGTGTAGATGGTTGCCTCCCGGAGCTGTTCCAGGGCTGAGGGAACCAATGGAAGGGGTAGCAGAATTTCACTGTGATGTTGTTCAGTCCCCTATAATCGATACAAGGCCGTAACCCTCCATCTTTTTTTTCAACCCTGCTGCAGCTGGAGATGTGGAGGGTTGGATGAACCCTGAGCTTAGTGCTTCTTCGTTATAGTCTTCCATGGCTTGGGTTTCCTTCCTGGACAGGGGTAGACTTTACTTTTAGGGGGCATGGCATTGGGGAGTAAATCAATTGCACAGTCCCAAGGGTGATGAGGTGGTAATTGCATGGCTTTGATTTTACTAAAAACTTCTGCCAGATCCTTATAATAATTGGGGATATTAACAGTCTTGTTAGTCTCTGGGTTTTCAATGCTAGTTGTGAAACATGGTTGGGGGACTTGGGAAAAACAATGGTTTTCACAGAAATTCGACCAATTGGTCAGCTCACCATGATACCAGGAAATAATGGGGTCATGAATGGATAGCCATGGAAATCTGAGGATCACTTCATGTTTAGGGGAGTCAAAGCCAGCTGTTTGCAGATCAGGGTTGAGGCTCCGTTGAAACACAGCTTTCATTGAAATATCATTCCATCCACTTTGAGCAGTGAGTGTTCTGAACATGATGGCGCAATCAGCAGCAGTACGGTTACCCTGTGACATTTGTAGAATTTGTGTTGATATATCCTTGCCCCCAGCGGGATATTCAAACACTTCGTGCAGTTGTTGGAGGAAATAATCAAAAGAGGCTCTAAATCATACATTTGTTTCCCAAGCTGCCGCAGCCCAGTCTAGAGCTCTGCCAGATAATAACGTCATCATGAAAGCGCATTTCTTTCCATCTGACACAAACTTGTCTTCTTGGTTATTAAAGTAAATCCTTACTTGACGAATAAAGCCTCTACACTGCTCTGCACATCCATCAAATTTATCTGGTAACGCAAAGCTTACCGTCTTCGGCATGGCCGGTGGAAGAGACTGGATATTAGAATCCATTTGCGGATGGTTTATTAGCAGCAGGTTTTAGAGACAGGAATGTTAAGCCAGGCAATAGGTCAGAACCACAATAGCAGTCCAATCTGGTGACATACACAAGGGTAATCCAAAAGGCAGAGGTGAGCAAACAGGCAAGAGGTCCAAACACAGTCCTTTGTGTTTTTAATAGATCCTTTTCCTATTTACCAGCAAAACTTTGGAACAATCTTCCTAACATTGTCCGGGAAGCAGACACAGTCTGTCAGTTCAAATCTAGACTAAAAACACATCTCTTTGGCTTAGCATACACATAACACATTATAGACTTCTATAATTCAATGTTAGGCTGCATAGTTTAGATCAGCCGGAACCGGGAACACTTCCCATAAATCCTGATGTACTCATTACATCGTAAGAAGGATGGCGTCTACGCTAATATTAGTCTCTTTGTAAATGCCGAGGTTTACCGCAGTCCGCCGGATCCGGGCCTTATCCAAATCTGATGAAGGACCTGCGCCTGGACACGACGACAACACAGTCCTGAAGTGTCACTAGTCTCTCCCCTGTGAAGGCCTCCTTCCCTTCCCTTTTCCTCTGTACAGATAAAAAGTTGTCAAAATTATTCCAGTTCGAGAGCTTCGAAGAGCATCCGGACGTTCGTCCCTCTGTGTTCCAGGTGCTCCCGAGCCTTGTGGAGGGCTGTGGCAATGGCATCCTCTGTAGACCTGTTGGCCCTATAAGCAAATTGATTGGGGTCAAAAGTGGGAGGAAGGCTGGCTTTAATGTGCCTCATTACTAGTCTCTCTAGACACTTTGCTACAAAAGAAGTGAGGGCAATTGGTCGGTAGTCATTTAAACTGTCTACAACAGGCTTCCTCGGGACCGGGATGATAATGGCTGTTTTAAGGCAGGGTGGAACAATGGCTTGACAGGGACAGATAAAAAATGTTAGTAAAGACAGCAGGAAGTTTGTAGGCACAAGCCCTGAGTACCTTTCCAAGCACTCCACCAGGCCCTGCAGCCTTCCTCAGATTCACTGACTTGAACACCTGTCTCAGCTTGTGTTCCTGTACAGTCAGTGTCTGGGTGCCTGTATCAGGAGCCGATGTATGTTGGGGTGGAGACTTCATTTCTAAATGAGCAGAGAAACAGTTTATCTCCTCTGCCAGTGACTTACTGGTGTTACAGCCTGTGGTGGTGCTGCCCTTTAAGTTTGTGATATGCTGCCCTCCCTGCCACACCAGCCTTGTGTTGTTGCCCGAAAAATATTCCTCTTTCTTCTTCTTGTAGACCAGCTTAGCATCTTTGATACCTCTTTTTAGGATTGCTCTTGTGGTACTGTAGAAAGCCCCATCACCTGGGGCCTCATTTATATACGTTGCGTACGCACAAAAGAAGGTGTACGCCGCTCTCTACGCAATAATTGGTATTTATAAAAAGCAAACTTGACGGGAAAATGTGAGTCCTTCATGCAAACTCTGACCCAGGCGTACGCACAAAAACGGGTGAAATGAGAAATGGCGACACCGTCGGCAGATGGAAGAAACACGTGAAACTGTAGACCGTTGTGTAAAAGAAATGGCAATACTGCCTCTCATAAATAACATGAAGACTTCACAAAGCAAGTCTTACAATTAACAGCCTACACAAACACCCGTTTGATCGATCTGCAGTGTAAAACAAACAAAATCAAACGAAGATTACAACAGAAATGCAAATTAACACATATTTGCAAAAATAAAAGTGAAATATGTTCTGCAATAATATTGGCATGTTATGCAATTCATCCTCATAACACATCTGTAGCTTGTCAGATGCAA
Organism: Gila robusta; assembly: GCA_030770095.1. NCBI lineage: Eukaryota > Metazoa > Chordata > Actinopteri > Cypriniformes > Leuciscidae > Gila > Gila robusta. The sequence goes on along the minus strand of JAVALU010001534.1, from coordinate 66,233 downwards.
TCAAATGGATGGTAATAAAATGCCATGATGCATCACAATGCGTAATGACGTAATGCCCACACTGTGCCCTCCTAACAACATTTTACTCCTCTTTTCCACCTCGCCAACGATCATTTCTTCTTCACATTGAGTGAAGTTACGTTTCTTGGTTTTCCTCTCTGTGTTTGCCATGATTTCGCAATTGATGAATATTAACTTGTGGGTGTTTCACGGACTATTTATGGGCAACTATGGGCGTGACATGAAGCCGCAAAAGCTGCGCTACATTTGATTGTGATTTATTAAGGGAAAACAGTGTAGGATGTGCGTGCGCACAGTTTTATAAATCCAAATATTTCTGTGCGTACGCACATCCTATGTTTCATCCGTACGCCAATTCTGACGCAAATCCTACGCAAAGTTTTATAAATGAGGCCCCTGATTTGAAGGCCATATAACAAGCTCTGAGGAGAGAATTTACTTTTGACATCAATCAGGGTTTCTGGTTTGGAAAGACCCGGATCTGCTTCTCCTCAGTGACGATGTCGGTACAGCTGGTAATATAGAACAGAACAGTTTGTGTATATTCTGCCACATCCTGATGTTTAAATAAGTCCCATTCAGTCCTTGTAAAGCAGTCTTGTAGTTGAGATAGTTATGGGGTGAGAATTGTTCCTTTAGTCCAAATAGATTATGATCCACATATAAATGTAAAGAGATTCACAAAAATATATCAAATTCACAAATAAATTGAGCGTCAGCGTCAGTTCTGGCAGGCCAAGTAGTCAAGATGCTGCTAACGCTATTGGCCAACACGGTCTCATCAGCGATCAGCTCAGCGGATCTGCATCAGCGCATCAGCTGTTCATCTCTCCTCGCTGCTAATGATTACGCTCAATCAGGGCGCCCTATTTAAACATATTCAGTTCACTCCTAACTACTGCTGCTCGCTCTCTGCACTATTGAAACAGGACTCGATGTATTCACTCTCCATTCATCTCTGAAAGTCTTCGCTAAGCTAAGCTAAGTTCCTTTTTAATGCTCATTGTTAAAAGCTATTAAGATATGGGCACCATGCTGTTGCTAATGCTATCCGTGTGCTTGGGCTTATCTAGTCATTTTCATTTAAATGCTCTTGCTAGGCTTATGCGATCATATTGGCAATGTGCGTTACTTATCTGTTGTCATTGGCAACTGCTCGCGTTGCACATGCAGTGCTTTAGCACTATGCAGCACAGATCAAGCAGCTTGCAGTGATAGATAGTTAGTAATAACAATTAATGGTGCAAAACTGAATTATTTCTGCTGTGGCACATCTCTAAAAAAAAAAAAAAACTAGTAACAGTCACTATTCAGTGAGTCAATTAAAAGAAGTCTCATCTGCTAAATCTTACTTGTCTTTCTTCTGCTAGTTACATTGCCCCTGGATGCGCTTACTGGCTGCTTAATTCATCCTTCATATTTATCAGAGGAGGTGCTTTATGATCTGTTTGGGGGAAATAGTTCAGCTCTTCTAGTCTAATTCATGTGAGCGTCCCCTAATGCTGCTGCTGTCCCCTGACTCTCTGCTAAATTCATGGTGCTCATGAATGAGGAGACTCATCTGAACAGAGCCATACCGCCAAATTTTAATTATCAACTGAATTGCAATTTATTCAATACAAATTTCCTAATCATTTCTATTGTCATGTGTGTTCTTGACTTAAATGGACCTGACAGAAATAGATTAAGATCCACAAATAAATGTAAAGAGTTTCACAAAAAATTATAAAACTCACAAATAAATAAAATGAGATTTGCAAATAAAAATATATATTTACCAATGTGTTTCATGCCACAAACACAACTCTGCCTGGCATTTATTTGTGAACCGCTTTCTGTGCATTTGTAAATCCCCTCACGCATTTGTGGATTTTGAAACACTTCTAGCGTCGACGTGCAGACAAATCCACAAATAAGTGACTCCACCCACCGTTTACTCTAGCCAATCAGATAACGGCCACATTGAGCTGACCAATCGTAGCACGTTCTCGCTACAACCAATCACGTTAGGCTTTACACTCGAGACAAGAACTGGATCTGATTAATTTTGCAGATATTTGCACCCCTGAAAGCATCTGTAATGGGAGCTTCATTCAAATTAGCTGTTTGTGTGGTAAAAACACCCCGTTTCCAAAAGATTGTTGGAGTTTAAGGCTTCTTTATATTTGTTATTTTTTATTATTAACTCAGGATTACACACATTATGATCATCACAGATCCCGAGCATCATAACACCCTCTCTACCGGAGTCAAGCGGCGCGTCAAAACCAAATAGCCGATTATCTTCCCTGCCGTAGCAGTTTCAAATCATGTAAAACTAACATGTTTGCAATGTTAACACATTTTGCCCATGGCGTCTGTTTTCTTACCTGAACATAACGTATAATCTTCTTTATTGACTATGCTGGCTACATGAAAATTCATAATTCGTGATAGTGTCTACTGGACGCGGCGCAGCGCGGCACGATGATTCAATGATAGTAAATGGATACCCGTTCTTCTTCTTCTGTAGCGCCGACTACTCGCAACTACACGCCACTACACGCAACTACTCGCCACTACACGCCACTACACGCCACTACACGCAACTACTCGCAACTACACGCCACTACACGCCACTACGGAGGACACATCATTTGCACATTTGCCTTGTCCAATGTAGAAAGCCTCGCACGGGGTAGACACGATGTAATAAATTACAAAACGGATGATTTTGTCTTTTAAAGCACAATCGTTGTGACAAATAGCTAGCTATATGACATAAATATTATGTAGAATACAAAATATCAGCCCAAATGACCATCATTGATGTAACAGCATGTAGCTACTGGGGTTTTGAGTGGATAATGCAATGCTGAAAAATACATATTTGAATTTATTTTGGATGCTGTAAGTAACTTTTACAATACAATATTATTAAGTCTGATTTATATGAAATATTATTTGTGTGATCAAGCGTTTTAACGGATAAATTCAAATCGCTTGTCTGCTGAGCATTTCACTTTTAAATAATCATTAGATCCACGGACCTGCTATTTAAAACTTGACTGAAGAAGTGGGAAAAGCTGTTGTGACAGTAATTTTCCCAATATTACACAAACTCGCGTATTTATGACGAGGTTGAATCCAGTTATTCATTAGTCAGCAACGTATTGATGCTTTTCTGTTTTATCATGAACAACGTGACGCTTCCATAACGCGTTGTTCCCATAACGTAAGCGCTCATAAAAATGTGTCTTGGCTTGATACACAGTCTAATGGTCTAACTCTAACGAAATCCAAATTTTAAACATATTTTACTGAAGCAATATTATGGCCTTATAGCCTTACACTTCCTCTTTGAGCCAATGCAGATGAACGAGCAAAGTTATTTCAGGGCAAGACCACTCTGAGTGTAAAGCCTAACGTGATTGGTTGTAGCGAGAACGTGCTACGATTGGTCAGCTCAATGTGGCCGTTATCTGATTGGCTAGAGTAAACGGTGAGTGGAGTCACTTATTTGTGGATTTGTCTGCACGTCGACGCTAGAAGTGTTTCAAAATCCACAAATGCGTGAGGGGATTTACAAATGCACAGAAAGCGGTTCACAAATAAATGCCAGGCAGAGTTGTGTTTGTGGCATGAAACACATTTGTAAATATATATTTTTATTTGCAAATCTCATTTTATTTATTTGTGAGTTTTATATTTTTTTGTGAAACTCTTTACATTTATTTGTGGATCATAATCTATTTATTTGGAATAAAGGAACAATTCTCACCCCATAGATAGTGCTCCCTCAGGCCAGATTTAGACAGTTTTAGTGGTTGGCTTTGACTGTTTCCTGAGGGGACTATAGGCTGGGACAAGGAACAGTGAGACATGGTCAGATTGGCCCAGATGTGGGAGGGGCACAGCTCTATTCGGTTGTTAAGTCTGACGTCACACGTGACGTTTAGCCTCTTCCGGGCCCAAGCGCTCCGCTCGTCCACTCCAGATCCTAGACTACATAAACCCTTTTCTTAAAGGGCTTTTTTCGCTTCAGTGCCAGTGGGTGTTACTAGCAGTGTTGTGCAAGTTACTTCCAAACTGTAATACATTATATATTACTTGTTACTGTTATTTAAAAGTAATTCATTACCTTACAATATTACTGTCTCAGAATTGTAATGCGTTACATTACTCCTGTATTACTTTTGAGTTACTTTCACCAAAATAACTATACAGAAGTAGAACTTAACATTCTAAAATGACTAGGGCTGTAACGATATGCGATATGAAACCGAAATCGCGACACTCAGATCCACGAACTTGCAGAATCGCGACACACCCCTTCCAACTCCCAGCGTTATCCATACCGTCCAGATCCAATGCTACCACATCTTTAAATTACTATTAGTATTATTTGAAGTTAACTTAACATTATAAAATACGTAGACCTACACCACAAAACTAGTTGAGGATAAATTATTTAAAATTTGGGAATTCCAGCGTTATGGACATGACATTTGCAGTCAAAACTTGAAATATAAATTCTCAGAAAATGCTTTAATACCAAACTATTGAAACGTCTGTTTATCCATAGGCTACTCCCTGAAAGGAGTCCAGACATTAGAAAAATATCAGTCTACACATGCGTTTTATATTTAATATTAGGGAAATAGACAGTGATGCGTGACAAAAAAAATCTTTAACTTGCAACGATTTTTTTTTGTTGTAATTCTGTGAATTACACTGCGCAAATCGGATGAAGAAGGGTTGGCTCTCCACAGAACATATAATATTCATTTTATTTTATTTTTCGTGTTCGCATTTATGAGGAAAAAACAATGTTACAGACGTGACAGTTCTCCGTTACGGACGCGACCGCTCTGAAGCAGCACTAAAAGACTGCTTTAAAACTTTCACAGAGACCTTACACAGAAAGCCTTTCTTTAAAGTGAATTTCGTTTTGTATTAATTGTATCTTAATTTTAATCAATGTTTCATCAACCAATTGCCTGGATTTAATAAATAAGAAGTAGGCTAAATATAGCAGACAATTATAATCATGACACTGAGGTGCCAGCGCGTGAACTGGAGCGCGTCTCATAAATGAACCGAAACTCAGCGTATAAGGTAGCCTATTCACGGACCTGAAAAATATATCTATATTGAAATGTCTACTTGTAAACAGAACAATTCAAAACGAAAGAAAACAGACTGCTCTCTGCTTATGAAATGAAATGTGCATTTCTCTCTGGTGCATTCACTACTGCGAAGATCGCGAGTCAGCATCGTCAACTTCATCTTGACTTTATCAATAAACAATTAAAATGTCTCCTTGCTATATTTGACATATTCATAATCATTGCTTTTGCCGGTTCTTTGTGACAGCTTTTAGGTGCTTTATCGGCAGCGCCGCCACCCTTACATGAACGCGTCACCACCGCATCAAAAACATGATTGCGTGATGAAAACATGAAAAATATCACATAAACATAGCCTAACTGTTTAGAAAGAAAACACAGAACGAATAGCCTAATGCGCATACGTCCATCTCGCGAATGTATAGTCTTCTTCATGCCATCTTCACCATTAGCCGCTTTTCCACTGGTCAGCGCGAGCACAGAGGCCGAAATTATAGCCTACCTCACGGCACTCCTGTAAAAAATAAATCGCTATACAAATATATCAGACGCTGCCATTTAGTCTTTATTTACAGACTTGGACACCACACGCGGCTATTGACTGACCACGAACAGGTAATTTAGCCTACTTGCATTTTTCATTCGTTAATGTCTCGCGGTCTTGGTGTTTTTTTTTTTGTTTGTTTTACAATTAAAACTAAAAGTCTGTTGTAACGCAAGCCTTACTGAACATGTACCGAGTAAAATATTACTGAAAATTGATTAGTAATGCCTTACACTACTGCGTTACAGCAAAAAGTAATATGTTACTGTAATGCATTACTTTTGTAACGCGTTACTCCCAACACTGGTTACTAGGGATTAAGGGATAGCACCCACTGGCGCCAAAGTTTCTTCATTCGTTTAAGATTTGTAACTTACCTTATCAACTGCAGCCATTTTCTCTTATCTTTCTCGTCACAGGGAAAGCGGTAGAATGACAGTTGAATGTCACTTGTTTTTTTTAACTCCGATCTATTTAAACAACACGGGAACACGTTAAAACTCGGGCGAAAGCGGTAGGTAGGTAGAGAGGACCCGGCCTTTGGACCCGGAAACAGTATTATCGGAGAGTGGTTACGTCACGACTTAACAACCGGATAGCCATGCTTGATGTTTGAGTAAATATGATCAAGTATATCACTTCCTCTGGTGGCACATTTCACATGTTGAGAGAATCTGGGAAGTACAGTCTTTAAACATGCCTGATTAAAGTCACCAGCTATGATATGAACTCCATAAGGATAGGCCCTCTGATTTTTTCTAATAGTACTGTGCAAGTAGATGAGGGCTGTGCTGAAGTTGGCATCGGGTGGAACATAAACAGCAGTAATAACAACTGCTGTTAGCTCTCGTGGCAGATAAAATGGTCTGTACGTAACTGTCAGAGTCTCTATATCAGGTGAACAATTGCTCTCTATGATATGGCTTTGTGAGCAGTAGTCGTTGTGTACATACATCCAAAGTCCTCCACCTCTGCTCTTACCTGAATCTATAGTGCGGTCCCTGTGGTGTAGCGTGCGGCTTCCTAGCTGTACAGCAGCGTCGGGGATCCCCTGGTGTAACCAGATCTCAGTTATTATAATCACACTGCAGTCACGTACGGAGTTGTTGTTGGCAATCATTAGCTCCATATCGTCCATTGTGTGTGAGAAGGACCTGGCATTGGAGAGGAACGAGCTCGGAACGGTGGTTTATGTAGGCCCGCCGACAGCCTCGCTTTTGCCTTCTCTCTCTCCGCCGCCTGCCCCGTTTGATGGACCCGATAACAATCCACGTAGACCCGGGAGGTTGCGCCATGGGGATGTCCATGGGGATATTGTTTGCTTGTTGAAAGTCCGCCATAATAGCCATCCTGGATTGCAATCCAAGGTTAATCAATTCCTGCAGGCTATAGATTTGCTTCGCTTGACAAAACATACTTAAAAAATAAGCACCATACTGGTGAGCCAAAAGCCGCTGCACTCATGCGCGCCGCCATTTTAACACCCAGTTAGTAGATTAACCTCAGTGGGCTTGAACTTGAAAAACAGTGTGTACTGACGTCTTTCCACGGTTGAAACAACATTCCTTATGATGTTCATTCATGTTTATTTAATGCTATAATTTAAAGAAGCAAGAGATGATCGGTTCACGAGCAGCTTTAACTGAGGCACTGTCATGACACATTAAAGAGCCACAAAACGGTATTTATCGTTTACATTTCTTAAACAAATTACCACATTTGAAAGTTGAGACTTTGTTTCATATCAAAAGTAAGCTGCTCTGTCCTGTCTGTCTGTCAGTGTCCTCTCTGCTCCACGATGTATTTTTCACTGCGTGAGAACATGTTGTGGTGTGAGCGGTGAGAACGTGGATTGTCGGACATAGCAACAGTAACTAAAGGGGGCAGGTCTTTGCGAACAGTCAATTGCTCATTGTTTGGATCAGTATCTAAAGTGAAGATCATGGTAACCCACTAGCTCACAGCAGTGAAGAAGAATATCTTGCCTTGGCGTGACTGCACTGAGCCAAGATCCTGAAGAAGCTCTGAAGATTATAGTGCACATTAGGCTTGCTACGATAGTCGGTGTTACACTGTTCAGTCGCAACACCGGTTTCATCACTTGCCCACCGCGGCACCGCAAAAAAAAAAAAAAAATTGTTCAAAGAGTTAAAAATATTTTTGTAGTATCCGTTAAAGCTGCAGTCGGCAAGTCTGGCAGATTGAGTGGACTTAGGCAAAATTTTTTATGTTTACAACTCTCATGTCCCTCCCCCACTATCAACGAATACCCTCCCACCGAGTTCGTGCTCGTCAGTGCCTGTGCACCAGATTTTCTGTGAACGCGCCCGTCTCATCAGCATCCATCAACACCATGGAGTATTTGGAGCTAGTCAGATAGCACATACAATAACAGTAGCTTTACTACTGTTCTTACTCTCGTAGGAAAGATAGAGTAGCATTGATTCTTCCAAAAAGCCGAACTTTATCCCTTCATCTGGACATGTTTATCCACCTAACGTTACGTTCACACGGATTTCAGTGCAAACAAAGCTAACGAACCTGCCCAACAAGTGCTAACGTTAGCTATCCATACCAACACATTTGGGCAAACATACTTAGATTACTAACACAACACTAAGAAATAAAGTAACTGGTTGATAAAGCACAATTACCTGTCGAGAAGAAATCTGCATCCAGCTTGAACCCAATTAAATCACGTAAATCTCTCCACCTTTCAAATGCCGATCCGATGTTGATCCTGGTTTATTTACGGGCACGGTCGCTTTCTTTCTTTACTTCTTTACCTCTTTTCCTGTGTTGTTTTTGACCTCCTAGCTCTTGAGGTTAACGGAGGAATTGGAATCTTTTCCGCCATCACTCTTCCTTACTGCACGAACTTCAGGCATGTGCATGTGATTGTAACGTGCGCGAGGGGTGGCGTGTGCACGACCTGTGATTGACAGTCAGATCTCACACCCCCTGCGCTGATTGAACCCGATGATCCGGGAGCAGTGTATTTTTGCAAAACAAGTAACACGCTCCAGGTGGAGTTAGAAGCTCGGGTTTTTTTCTAAAACCACTTTATTTATGTTGTTCTGTCGGATTATAGTGTCGATTTCACTGAATATGATTAAAAAAATGTTGCCGACGGCAGCTTTAAGTCCTGCCTATTACGCACACACACACACACACACACATACGACCCACAGAAAAGACGCGCGCCAGTATCGAGTTCTCTTTCGGGCTTGAACAAACGAGTGTACAGCTTATGTACGCTCAACGGCTGTCCGAATTCGTTCACTCGTTTTCATTCACTCCTTCAAGTGAACATTAGTGGACTAACGTAGGGATTAAGCCTTACTTAGGCCTCGTTTACACTGCAGTTCTTAATGACCAATTCTGATTTGTTGCCTATATTCGATTTTTTGACCGTCCGTTTAGACGTTCTTTCAGTTGTGACCCATATCCGATTCATGCGTTTACACTTGCCATACTATCTGAAACATCGCGCATGCTTAAAGGGGGTTCTTGCACAGATGGACGAACACGAAATATGCTTGATGCTAGCTCTGCGATATGCGAAGTTCGCCAAACACCACTTTTGAATAAACAATATCAAGTCTATAAAACTCCTAAAAACTCCACGAATCACAACAAGCGTATCGGTGAGAACACTCGTTGAAACAGCATACACACACCCGAACTTGACTGCACATCACATATTTGACATTGATACTGCTTTCAATCGTAATGCAACAGACTGGTCTACGGGACATAAATTAAGCCTTAAAATAAAGGGGTTATTGGGCTGATTATACTGTCATATAGGCTACAATAAAGAGCCTGCACAGCAACCGGAAATAAAAATGAACACAAAAAACCTGCCTATGCCTTGCCTACCTTACACAACACTGACAAAGTTGCGCGAACAGCTGTGGAAGATTTCTTTTTTTTCTTTTTTGAGCGGCTTTTACTGTCTATGCTGCGGATGAATCCTTTCTATGCACACACAATATGACGTCACACTCTGCGCGTATGTTTTAAAAAATATAATTTAACATGTAAATAGTCCTAACACTTTTTAAATAGCCCACTTAAAGTGTTTATTACAAATGTAAATGAACAAAAATTTGCATTACATTTACAATCCTGTGAAAACACTTCCCGTGCCCCAGTCCACATTAATCTCCTACAACAACGCGACATTTCGTCGGGCCATCCGTCCCTTTGCAGACGCGCGTCGGGGTTGCTCTCTTATTAAACCGCGGATAAGTAGCCTAATGCCTCAGAAAATCCGATCTGGCTGTTTACATGAAAGTCGCATTGGCACATATCGGATTTATATCGGATTTATTTCCACTTATGAATGAGGCCTGAAACCGATCTAGAAATACCCTAATGCATGCGTTTTTTTCCTGTTTACACTGTCATAGAACACATCTGATCTGTGTCACATATGAGCAAAAAATCAGAATTGGGTCACATTTCACTGACAGTGAAAACGAGGCCTTAGTGAATGAGGGTTTAGAGGGCGATTTCGGATTCAATCCATGTTCTCAAGCAGTGAAAAATAGAGGACACTGACAATGCGCTGACAGACAGGACCGAGCAGGTCATATTTAATATGAAACAAAGTCTTAACTTTCAAATTTGATCAGTCAAAGAAAATTAAACAATAAATAGGCCTGCCGTTTTGTGGCTCTTTAATAGGCTATGTCGTGACAGATTGACTCAGTTAAAGCCAAGTTCAAATCCACCGACGTTAATCTACTAACTCTCCTGACTGCTTTGTCGGACAAAAATTGTGGATTTTGATTGGTTAGACCGCATGTCAATCAAACTCCCTGCGAAGGATGAATTGACGCTAATTTAAAAGTGAAAGTGAAGTGCACACTACCGCACCAGCTTTTTATAAGCGAAGTAAAAAAAAAATAGTTTCGTTTTCAAATTAGCGCCAATTCAGGGCACAATAACAAAACAGTGTTGCTCCGCACGACCCCACCATTATGCATGCCCGTGAAAATGCACGCATTTTACGTTTGCCTTTAAATGAGCGATTTAACAGCCCCCGCCGGTGATACCGGTATTACCGGTGTTGTCACGCGTCAATTAACCGGTGGGAAAATATCCTCACCGTCACATTCCTAGTGCACATGTATGCAATAATGTCAAAAAACAAGTCCAGGTATTGAGTATTTTTTTCAAGGCACTGGATTTCAAGATAATTTAAACACAATGACACTCATCACAGTTAATGCTGACACTAGTTTTATTCACAGTATAATCTCACATGTTGTTTTTCAGCGTCGGTATGTGAAGTGGGACCTCAGTGTTGGGAGCTTTTATTACAACAAACATTACACACACCGAAGACATATTGAAATGAGACATTACCAAACACATTACAGCTGTGTGCATGTGAAAGCAAACAGAAACAGAGAACACCTCTCTTAACATCATGGATGCAGTGGACCTTAGGCTGTGAAGCCTGAAACTATCAGATGAATACATGATACAGATCCACATTTATGCTCAAACACTCAACGCATAGACAGACCTTACACTCTCACACACCCTTATATACACACACACACACACACACACACACACACACAGCAATGTCACTTTATGACCAGAGAGAGTAAATACAGCACATATAATGCACATGACGACACACATCAGGGCATCAACAGCAGCACAGGACATTTTTTGTTGTGTTTCTCAAGAGGTTCTTCTCTCTTGAGTGATTCTATTTATGTATGTGAGCTTTAGATTCAGGCTGGACAGTGACACACGCCTGATCTTTAATCATATTACAGGCCTATGTGGCCATCTATAGAAACAAATATCATGTCTGATCACACAATCCTCAGTCCCAGAACAGCCTGACCTGCAGACCATCTCTATGAAGACAAATGCTGCTTTGGTTGCGACTAGCTTAGTGAACTCTGTACATTGTTCGGTTCCGGCTGAAGTAGAGCCCGTGCAGCAGGGCAACTGGGTGACTGTGAGGCGCTGTAGTCGCGGGACAAAACACCGCTCTTCCGTTCCGATTACAACATTAAACAGATTCTCCCCACTCAGTGAAACACCCACTGAGAATCCTGTTGAATATGCCCTAGTTATTGGCGAATCTTTTTCACGGAACGTGAAAATAGAGACACCAGCCACCATAGTCACATGTTTGCCGGGAGCCAGAGCGCCTGACATCAAAGCAAATTTAAAAGTGCCGGCTAATGTTAATCGTAAATTCTGTAAGATTATTATTCACGTCGGCACTAATGATGTTCGACTTCGCCAGTCGGAGTCAGGCACTGTAATTTGCTCTGGTCCCCTTCCTGTTCGCCGGCGTAATGAGATAGTTAGTAGACTGTCCTCACTCAATGGCTGGCTGTCTAAGTGGTGTCCGCAAAATAATATAGAATTCATAGACAATTGGAAAAGTTTTTGTGGCAGACCTGACCAGTTGAAAAGAGATGGTATTCATCCCTCCTGGGATGGTGCTGCTCTTCTCTCTAGTAATATGGCACATAGTCTTAGAGCGCAAACATGACAATCTGGGGCTCAGGTCAGGAAGCAGACAAACTGGCTAAACCGACCGTCTGCCAGCTGTCTCACGTCACCAAGGTCAGATAAATCCCATCACATAGAGACTCTTTCACCTAGAGATCATCACATAGAGACTGTCTGTTCCCCCGAATTAGGACATACAAAAAACTCCTAAACCCATTTAGGGGTAAAAATTTGGCTAAAACCAGACGATTATATTACTTTGAGTCCACCCCGCAAGATTACTGTTATAAACATGAGCCTCGTCTGAAAGGCTGAAGGGGAGGTGTTGCTGTAATCGATAGTAATATCTTCAGAACTATTGAGAAGTTTTGTTTTAATAATTCTTTTGAAGTGTTGGCACTTAATGTAACAATATCTAGTGTAAATGATAAATCACGTTTGAGATTTGTGCTGGCTACTGTATACAGGCCACCAGGGCACCATACAGACTTTATCAAAGAATTTGCTGATTTTCTATCAGAGTTAGTACTGGCTGCAGATAAAGTCCTAATTGTTGCTGATTTTAATATACATGTAGATAACAAAAAAGATGCATTTGGATCCATTCAAAGACATTCTGACCTCTATTGGAGTTAGACAACACGTGTCAGGACCTACTCATTGTCGTAATCATACTTTAGATCTAATATTATCACATGGAATCAATGTTGATGCCGTTGAAATTCTGGAGCAGAGCGATGACATCTCAGATCATTATCTAGACTCGTGTAAACTTCATTTAGCCAAGGCTGCAAAGCCGACTCCGTGTTACAAGTATGTTAGACCTATCACTTCTGCCACAAAAAATTGCTTCATTAATAATCTTCCTGATCAGTTTCATCATCTCAGCATCCCAGAATAGCTTAGAAGAACTTGAAATTGCGACAGAAACTTTTAACTCTCTCTTTTCCAGCACTTTAGACACAGTTGCTCCTTTGCGCTTAAAGAAGATCAAACAAAATAGTCCAACGCCGTGGTACAACGAGCACACTCAGGCCCTTAAAAGTGCAGCCAGAAAAATGGAGCACAACTGGAAGAAAACAAAACTAGAGGTATTTCGCATTTCATGGAAAGAGCATGATTGCATACAGAGAGGCCTTAAAAGGGTTGAAAGGGTACGCTGGCGCGTTTTGGCTGCCACTCCTCTCTCCTGTTTGTTTTTATTACTTTATTGTTACATTGATATTGATGAGTATTCATTAAGAGTTTTGGAGTATGCGAAGAATGCCCATTTTATCGTGATGTGGAATTACGTTTCACCCGTTGGATTACTGCTTTTATCGCTGACTGTTCTTTGCTGGAATCGCCTCTTCTGCTGTCCCTCCCAGGATTTGCACCACTCTGAGGTCTCGGATGGTGTGGACTTCTCCAACATGGCCCTAAGGTACACTGCTCGCCAACTGTTGACCTTAAGGCTAACTTTTATCTGGAGAATGACACACACGCTTTCTGCAATCATGTTGGAATACTGAGACCGACGCGCTATATACATCGCTCTTCAAGGCGCAGTTTTTCCTTCTCATCCACTGTTACTTTTCCTACATTTCTGCGCAAATCTCAAACTCTGTTGTGTAGGCCTAGGGGGGTTAATTTCAACAACTTGTCGGCTCTTAAGCGCGATGTGGCTCCTCCGGTTTCATCTGCTCCTCGTTTGCTGAATTCGGCGCTTTTCAACGCACGATCTGTCACTAACAAGGCTGTGATATCTGACATTATTACAGAACGGAAATTGGATCTTGTGTGTTTAACGGAAATCTGGCACAAAGAGTCCGAAGGTTTTCTTTTTAATGAACTTACTCCTGCTGGATATGGTTTATTTAATCTCCCGCATTCCTCTGGCAGAGGTGGAGGTATTATTGTGCTTTATAGTCACCAACTCAACATGAGTCCTGTGGATGTTCCACAGTTTAACTCATTTGAATGTCTTGTTTTGAGTGTATCTGCCCCCATCTCCACTGCCATAGCTACAGTCTACAGGCCTCCTAAGAAAAATAAGGACTTTTTTTCTGAATTTGCAGATATGTTGTCCTTGCTATGCCTCCAATTTGAGAGAACTTTAATTTTGGGGGACTTTAACATCCATATGGACATAAAAGACTCAACAGCAACAAAAGATTTTTTATCTTTATTGGAGTGCTTCAATTTGAACCAGCTCGTGGTCTGTCCTACACATAATAAAGGCCATACTCTTGACTTGTTGATTTTAAACGGCTCATTTGTATCCCAGTTGTGCACCTCTGACTTAGGGCTGTCTGATCATCTGGCTATTCTTTTTAATATGGAACTGCCTGACATAAACACTACCTCTTCTCGCATTCTTAACTATCGCAAATGGAGATCGATTGAACCCTCTGATTTCTCTGATTTTATTGGTTCTTACTTGAGTGTTTTTTCTCCATCTGATGCATTGGAGGATAAAGTTCTCATGTTAAGTTCTGTTCTCTCGTCTGGCCTGGACTTATTTGCACCTTTGAAATCACGACTGGTTTCCTTCGGTCGTTCTTCTCCCTGGTATAGTGAGAATCTGCGTGCTATGAAGGCGTTGTGTCGTAAAATGGAGCGTAGGTGGCGTATGTCTGGCTTGACTGTCTTTCACCAGGCCTGGAAGGAACAATTACTTGAATATAGGACCCAAATTGCATCGGTAAGGTCTGCTTATTTTGCACAGATAATTGACAGCAATCAGAATAACCCAAGACAATTGTTTAATTCTATTAACAAACTGCTCAAATGTAACAGTTATTCAACTGTTCCAGCTTCAACTCACCTCTGTAATAAGTTTCTTGATTTTTTCAGCTCCAAGATTGATAACATTCGTAAATGTACCATCACTGCTCTTCCTTCATCTCTCCCTCCCTCAATCACTTCTGAATTTTCCGGTACCCTTCTCTCAAATTTTTCCACATTGGACTCTCATTCTTTTTGTAATGAGGTTTCAAAAATGAAAGCTACCACTTCCATAGTTGATCCTGTACGAACCTGTCTGTTCCAATCATGTTTTGCTATTCTATGTCCTGCTGTACTGAGTATTATAAATGATTCTCTGTGTACTGGTGTGGTGCTGGCAACATTTAAAACACCTGCTCTGACCCCTGTACTGAAAAAAAAAGACACAAACGTTGACAACCTAAATAATTTTCGTCCCATTTCCAATCTTTCTTTTCTCACAATTTTAGAGCGAATTGTTGTTACTCAATTGCATTCCCATCTAGCTGCAAATAATCTTTATGACCCCCTTCAATCAGGATTCCGTAAACTACACAGCACTGAAACAGCATTAGTTAAGGTCACTAATGACTTGTTAATCGCTTCTGATTCTGGATGTCTTTCTATTTTGATTCTTCTTGATCTTAGTGCCGCTTTCGACACTGTTGATCATAATATTTTACTTACTCGGTTAGAATCTGTATTTGGTGTTTCTGATACTGCACTAAGCTGGTTTAAGTCCTATTTTTCTGATAGAAAGCAGTTTGTCGCTATGGGTGGTTGCAGGTCTGATATTGGTGTAGTGCAATCTGGTGTTCCTCAAGGTTCAATCTTGGGTCCTATACTTTTTAACAGCTACGTTTATCTTCTTGGTCAACTTTTAAGATCACTTGGTCTCAGTTTTCACTTTTATGCAGATGACACCCAGGTTTATATACATTCTAAACCTGATGTAAATGTGGCTGTGTCCTTTCTTTCTCTATGTATTTCTGAGATAAAAAAATGATGTCTAGAAATTTCCTATGTCTAAACAGTGGCAAGACGGAGGTAATGCTCATTGGTTCACCACACCAGCTACGTAAGGCTGGGTCTCCAACATTAAGTGTAGAACCATGGTTCTACACTTTAATTTCAAACTAAATTAATACATTTGGGGGTGATATTTGATACTAATTTAACATTTGTTCCTCATGTTCAGAGCACTGTCAAGACATAATTTTTTCATCTAAAAAATATAGCCAGATTGCGTCCCATGTTGCCACTCCCAGTGGCTGAAAAGTTAATTAACATCTTTGTATTTTCTCGCATTGATTACTGCAATGCCTTGCTGGCCGGGGTTTCAAAAGCTACCCTTAACAAACTACAGCTGGTTCAAAATTCTGCTGCTCGAATCCTGTCGGGAAACAGGAAAAGGGATCATATCAATCCCATATTGAAATCTTTACACTGTCTCCCTGTCAGATTCCGTGTTGATTTTAAAATCCTTATGCTTACCTATAAAGCTTTGCATGGACTGGCACCTCATTATCTCGCTGACCTTTTAACCCCTTACACTCCAGCACGTGATCACCGCTCCTCGGAAGCTGGCCTTTTAATTGTTCCGCGTACTCATTTAAAACCCATGGGTGATAGGGCTTTTTCTTCGAATGCTCCGAAACTTTGGAATTCCCTGCCAGCTGAGATTATGCAAGCTGAATCCCCTAGTGTTTTTAAATCATCCCGTAAAATTTATTTGTTTAGGGTAGCTTTTACATAATTGTTCGTAATTGCCATATTATTATTATTCGAACATTTCATAATATGTTTTTATTTGGTATTTTATTTTTCACTGTCATTAATGCATTGTCTGTGTAATTGTATGTTTTATCATGTTTCTATTCTTGTGAAGTGCTTTGAGATGCTACTTTTAAAGGCGCTATGGAAAATAGTTTATTATTATAAAAACTGCTAGATCTGCTTATTTTTCAACCCTATTAGAAGAAAATAAACAAAACCCTAGGTATTTATTTGAAACAGTGGCTAAACTAACGAAAAATAAAGCTTCAAGCCCAGATGTTTCCAAGCAGCACAGTAATAATGACTTTATGAACTTCTTCACTTACAAGATTGATAATATCAGGGAGAAAATTATAACTATGCAACCGTCTACTACAGTATCGCATCAGACAGTGCAGTGTAGTCTCACTGAGGAAAAATTTTATTCATTCATTGCTATAGGAGAGGGTGAATTTTATAAACTCGTTAAATCATCTAAATCCACATGCATGTTAGACCCTATACCGACTAAACTACTGAAAGAGACGCTTCCAGAGGTCATAGATCCTCTTCTTAATATCTTTAATTCATCTTTGTCATTAGGATACGTACCAAAAGTACTTTTAAGCTGGCTATGATTAAACCGCTTGTTAAAAAAATGCAACTTGATCATACAAAATTAGTCAATTACAGGCCGATCTCAAATCTACCTTTTCTGTCAAAAAGATAGTAGAAAAGGCAGTATCCTCACAACTATGTTCCTTTTTAGAAAGAAATGGAATCTGCAAGGATTTTCAGTCAGGATTTAGACCGTTTCATAGTACTGAGACCGCTCTCATCAGAGTCACAAATGATTTGCTCTTATCATCCGATCGTGGTTGTATCTCTCTATTAGTGCTACTCGATCTTATTTCTGCATTTGACACTATCGACCACAACATTCTTTTAAATAGACTCGAAAATTATGTTGGCATTAGTGGAATTGCATTAGCATGGTTTAAATCATACTTATCGGACCAATATCAGTTTGTAGCAGTAAATTACATTAATGTCACTGTCATGTTCATCTGTCCTGTTGTTTTGGTTTCATCTGTCACATGTCTTCCTTGTTCAGTTTTCCCGATCCTCGTTTGTCTTCAGTTGTCTCACCTGTTTAGTTAATTATTGTCATCTGTGTCACCTGTCTTCAGCTCATCAGTCTCTGTATTTAGTTTCCTTCAGTTCAGTCTGTCCTTGTCGGTTGTTAGTCGTATTTAGTGTGTGTGTTCCTGCCTGTCATCCTACCTGCCTCTACCTGTGTATATTACACCAGTAAATTGTTTGAATTGGAGCTTTTTGACTCAGCCGTCTTCTTCAACCCGCACAACACCGTGAGAGAACAACCGACCGCCTTAAGATGGACGATGGGGTGTGAATTATTGTCCTGGCTCAGGAGAGCCAAAACTGCCTTCACTTCGTCAAGGGTTATCTCAGCATTGCCATACACAGCACCCTTGACGACGAGAGGTTGTGTACACTGTTCCAGATCGGGGCCACCTTTCACCACCGGATCGACCTCCCAGACACCACCGGACTGAACTGGAGGGAAACCGTTATCCGTTGTCTGGAGAGCGTCGATCCCCGATCTGGAACACAACCTCCCAGCCCAGAGCCTTCACCGCTGGTCCTGTCCAGCCCAGAGCCTTCAACGCCGGCGCCGTCCAGCCCAGAGCCTTCACCGCTGGTCCCGTCCAGCCCAGAGCCTTCAACACTGGTCCCGTCCAGCCCAGTGCCTTTACCGCTGGTCCCGTCCAGCCCAGAGCCTTCACCGCAGACTGTTCATGCCTCAACTGCCCAGCTTGAGACTGCCCAGCCTGGGACTGCCCAGCCTGAGTCTGCACCAGGGCCTGAATTCCCACCCAGCCTCCCTCTCCCACCTCCTCTCATCTGCCACCTCTCTGATCTTCTGCCTCAGCCTGTCAGCCCCTCAGCCCCTCATCTTATCTCCCTCTGCGAGGTGGAGTTGCCGTGGGTCTGCCAGCCTGCAGCTCCAGTTTGGTTGGTGGATCCCCGGCCTTCACCTCCAACCTCCGCAACCAGGACTCTACCTCTGCCCTTCGTCCCATCTGCTCCACCTTGGCCCTTACCTCCCTCAGCTTCACCGTGGCCCTTCAGTCCCCTAGTTCCGCTAGGCTCCTTCATCCCCCCGGATCCACTTTGGTCATTTGTCGACCTTCCCTCACCTCTGGACTTCTCTCCTCTGGCTACGCCTCGTCCCTTCGTCCCCCCGGTTCTGTTGGACTCCTCACTCCCTTCAGTTCCCCTTTGGTCCTCACTCCCTCTGCCTTCACCGTGCCCTTCTGTGTCCCCGCCTGCACTTCTGTCACCAGGGCCGGCGGCGTTGCCATGTCCCACCGGACCCTCGGTAAAGCTGCTTTGAAACAGTCTATATTGTTAAAAGCATTATATAAATACAGGTGACTTGACTTGACTTGAATGTAATATTGAAGAAGAATCAATTCTACATCTCTATTATCATTGTCTTTTTGGTCAGAAGTTACCATGTTAGTGTTCTTCTGTTGTAACAATTGGTACAAATTAAAGAATCTTTTTTTTGTTGTCCGATTCTCATTCTGTTTTAATCTTGTTTATACTGTATTATTACTTTGTCAATCTTGGCTATTCTGTTTTATTACTTTAATAACTAATAAAGTAAATTTCATCTTCTCACAGACAGAACCATTCACTGTAATCCCTATTTTAGAACATAAAGTCCCTTTTTTAAATGTCGCACTAGTGGATCCTGCCTGAACAATAAACTTTTTTTCACGCTATTTGAGCATAACATTTTTCTTATGGGAGAGTGCATGTAAGACTTTGTTGCTGATGTGTAAAATGTTATTTAATTGTGAGTTTGGCGAGCAGTTTTTGAGATGTCAGGCTCGAGAGACTCTGGTGTGATGCTGAGGAAACACTGCGCATGCGCCACAACCATGCACTGTAAAAGGCCACAACACACCCTGGTGTTCACTCGTTTATTCTTCTGAGCACCTCCTGGGGTGCTTCTCAATATCCCTCCTCCTCTTCTCGCTCCTCCGTCCTCCATCCTGTGACCTGGAAACCGATCAAGCCCAGCCATCTTGAAGGACATCTCAATTCTCTAATTGAGGAGGCGAGGATCGAGGAGTGAGGAGGCTTCTTAGCACACATTTATTCAAATCGTCTGAAAAGAGGGCTGTCTCAGATTATTAGCAATACGCAGTCAGGGTTTATGAGGGGTAGATCGATTCATAATTTACGTCTGGTTCAAGATCTTATTGACTATATAGATAAAATTAACGATGACGGTATTAATGATGACGGTAAATGGCGGTGCGCACGAATGCAGCGGCTTACGGCTCTCTAGTATGGTGCTTAGTATGGAGTTTTTTCTTGTTTTTGATCACTGTCAAGCAAATTATGTCTATAGTCGTCACAAACTTATAAACTGGGGATTACAGCTCAATGGAGTGATTACTCAGGACTTCCATCAAACTAACAACATTTCCCCCGGTGATGACAAGACCACCGGGCTCTCCCTGGATTGTTGTTGGCTCTGTTAAACAGCGGAGGTGGCGTAGGGAGAGGAAGCAGAAGTGGGGCTGCGGGGATTACTGGCCAGGCTACTGTAGTGTTACAAATTTATTAAATGTTTTAATTTAGGTTCCAATACAATAGTATATAAATTGAGAAAGTTTAGTAGACTGAATTTAGCATTTGAAGTATAAATGAATTATCAGCAAGAGATTCATTGCCAGTCCTGATCTCTCTGTTGTAAGTCAAGCAATTCAGGTGTCGGACATTAGCTTTTGTCTGTACGCACTTCCTGGCCATTAAGATGGGTGATACAGTCGGGCTGATTGGATTGCCATCAATACATGACACTGTTATGCTGATTGGATTAGCATGATGTCACAAACCTGCCTGTTCCTGTCTGTCCAGAGCTCTCTATTGTAAGTTAAATGAGTCAGATTACTGAAACTCTCACCCTTTGTTCTAATGGCTCTCGGAGCCACTGTCCCAGTCGGTGAAGAGTCTGGCTGATTGGATTAGGATATTTACATTTGAATCACACTGTTATGCTGACGAATATCAGGGTTGGGGAATTTCCGGTAAAGTGCTGATTCCTGTACTTCACATTTACATGCTTAGTTCAGATTGCCTCCCCCTTTTTATGTAAATCCCTCACCCTTTGGAAGGATAAAACACAGTGTTTTTAGCTATTGATTCAGACTTGGTGACTAGCATCGCAACAGCAAAGTCTTCAATAAAGAGTAACTTCGGCATTGAAAGATATCCCAACGTCTCCTGGTCTTTCGCTTCTAAGTCTCCTACACTTAAGAAGAAAAAAGGTTTACAACACTACGGAAACGACCGCACAAGCCACCGCTACCGAGCATATTTTTCTCCAACGCCAGGTCCTTGGTCAACAAAATGGTTGAGATGGAACCACAGCTGGCGAAAAACAACTGTTTGCGGGATTGCTTTGTGCTAGTGATAGCGGAAACCTGGCTCCACCCGGCTATCCCCGACGCTGCGGTACAGTTAGCGGGCCGCACAATGCACCGGCAGGACCACAGCAAAGACTCCAGTAATACAAGGGGAGGAGGACTGTGTGTATACGTGCACAACGCTTGGGGTTTGAGCAGCAGAATCATACACAGCCATTGCTCCCCTGACATAGAGGCTCTGTCAGTCATGTGTAGTCCATTTTATCTACCTAGAGAGTTGACGGTTGTGATTGTTACGGCTATATACATACCCCCAGATGCTAATGTTAGCTCAGTGCTAGCCCACCTACACTCCACTATAAATAGACAGCTGCAGGCTCACCCTGACGGCGTTCACATCATAGCTGGAGACTTTATCCAGGCACGCTTAGGGACTGTGCTACCAGAATTCACCCAGTATGTGAAATGTGCCACCAGAGGCCAGAACACATTAGATCATGTTTATTCTAATATTAAGCATGCATACCGGGCAGTTCTCTTGCTCCCTCTCAGACCATATTTCACAGCTCCTTATCCCAGCATTTACACCCCTTAGGAAGAGAGCTAGGCCTGATCTAAAGACTATTAAAACTTGGCCAGAGGGGGCTCTTGCACAGCTATAAGACTGCTTCGAGCACACTGTGTGGGACATATTTGTACAAACAGACTTGGATGAATACATCCAAACTGTGCTGTTCTACATCACAGCTTGTGTGGACACAGTCACTGTGAACAAGAAAGTCACGTTTTTTCCTAACCAGAAACTCTGGATGAACAAGACAGTACAGACTCTTCTCAAAGCCAGAGATGCTGCATACAGGTCTGGGGATACAGCCAGGTACAGCTCAGCTAGAGCTGACCTGAAAAGGGCCATTAGGGAGGCGAAAGGACTAGGACTATAAAGGAAAAATAGAAGATCAATTCACAGATAACGACCCAAGGCGGACATGGCGGGGAATAAAGAACATTACAAACTACAAGGGCAGCAACTACAAGCTCTCCAACACAGACGCCTCGCTAGCAGAGGAATTAAATAGTTTCTTTGCTCGCTTTGCGGTAAAAAGTCCAACATCAGGTGTGCTGTCTCCACCTGCTTCTAGCACCCACCCACTCATAGTGCAAGAGTGTGATGTGAGGCGGGTGCTCTGTTCAGTGAACCCAAGAAAGGCTGCCGGTCCAGACGGTATACCTGGAAAAGTGCTTAAAGAGTGTGCTGGCAACCTTATCAGTGTGTTCACCAAGATCTTCAATCTGTTACTCGTCCAAGCCGCCATTCCATTCTGCCTGAAGACATCCATAATCATCCCGGTTCCAAAAAAGCCCTCCCCTAGCAGTCTGAATGACTATAGACCGGTGGCACTCACCTCGGTAGTTATGAAGTGCTTTGAGAGGCTGGTATTAAAGCACATCAAAACCAGTCTACCATCACCCTAGATCCACACCAGTTTGCCTATAGAGCGAATAGGTCAACGGATGATGCCATCACCATAGCCCTTCATACAGCCCTAAACCATCTAGAGCAAAGTGGGACATATGTGAGGATGCTCTTTGTAGATTACAGTTCTGCATTTAATACAATCATCCCAGACATCCTCATCAGGAAGCTTTCTGACCTTGGACTCTCCTCTCATATCTGCCACTGGATTATGGACTTTTTAACCATCCGGCCCCAAAGTGTGAAGTTCGGCCTCCACAAATCCTCCCCCCTTACTCTCAGCACCGGCTCCCCTCAGGGCTGTGTGTTGAGTCTCCTGTTATACTCATTATACACTCATGATTGCAACCCCTTTTATTCCAGCAACACCATCATAAAGTTTGCCGACAACACCACACTTGTCGGACTCATTTCAGGGGGAGATGAGTCAGCCTCAGAGCAGAGGTCCATAGACTGGTCACATGGTGCACAGAAAACAACTTGTCTCTCAACATCGGGAAAACCAAAGAACCTGAGAACCCTCATCTCAGACCGACTCACATGGACGGAGAATACCAAAGTGGTAAAGAAGGCACAACAGTGCCTGTATTTCCTCAGACTCCTTAAAAAAAAGACTTGTCTGAGAATTCAGATAAAACGGAGGTATTACTTATTGGTCAAAAAAACTACCCACAAAACCTTGTACAATACAACTTTAATTTAGAAGGATGTCCTGTTACTTTATCCACTACAGTAAAAGACCTGAGTGTTATACTAGACCACAACTTGTCTTTCGAAAATCATATTTCATATGTTACAAAAACAGCCTTTTTCCACCTTAGAAACATTGCTAAGCTACGTAACATACTTTCTGTTTCTGATGCAGAAAAGTTAGTTCATGCATTCATGACCTCGAGACTAGATTACTGTAATGCTTTATTAGCTGGTTGTCCTGCATCCTCAATAAACAAGCTACAGTTAGTGCAAAATGCAGCTGCTAGAGTTCTTACTAGGTCAAGAAAATATGATCATATAACACCAATTTTATCATCTCTGCACTGGTTACCTATTAAGTTCCGTATCAATTACAAAGTACTACTACTGACCTATAAAGCCCTAAATGGTTTAGCTCCTGTGTATCTAATGGACCTTCTGTCGCCCTACAATCCATCACGTTCTTTAAGATCACTAAATTTGAGGCTTCTGGTCATTCCTAGGATATCTAAGTCCACTAAAGGAGGGAGGGCGTTCTCACATTTAGCTCCTAAACTCTGGAATAGCCTTCCTGATATTGTTCGAGGCTCAGACTCGCTGTCCCAGTTTAAAACTAGATTAAAGACGCATCTCTTTAGCCAAGCATTCACATAATGCTTACCTTTTATACCACTGTTGAATCAGATCGAATGCATTACAGTTTTTTACAATCGCTATGACAATTTTTTCAATACTTTTAACAAATTTCCTAAACTCTTAACGCACCAACACACCTACAACACACAATTGGCAAAACAGTTAATTTCATACTCAAAATCACACATTGTAAACTAAACTCCAACACTAATTTTCAAAATACAATAATACACTAGCAACAATACACTATGTCTACCAAAACACTGCAAACATGTCTCAAAATCAAATCATTTTTCAAAACGCTAACATATTCATATTTCGTATTTCAAAACACAAAAATTTCGTCCAACAGGAAGATTTAGTCAATCATAGCACAATGTCATAAAAACACTAACGTCAGATGGAATTACAGAAACTGCATTATTTTATATGTGTCAGGTCAGGTCTACCCTTATACAACAGACAGTGTATTGTATTGATCATAGATTGTGTTTTGCGTTTCTTTTGAAGCCTCTCTACATTTTTGTTTTGTTGGGTTTAGGTCTTTTGCTGCAGAAATTCAATGAAAAAAGACCCATCTCAGAGTGCTTTATAATGTACGGTTACTGTAATGAAAAAACGAAGAAGACAGAGACAGAATTGCTGCAATAAATAAAATAAATAAAAATAAATGTATATATTTGCATAATTCAATCAGCTGTTTCTCAGTAACAAGAGAATAAAAAACAGGGGATATATTTGTGTTTCAATTCACAATATAAACCGCTGTTTACCTTGACTTTAGCCTGGGTTAGGTTTAGCCTGGGTTAGGTTTAGAACATGGTGTTTCTGTTCTGACATACAGTGTTAAAGCATTGGGGAATTTGCCAGTAAAAATCCATTGTTTTGGTCTTGTTTGAGCTTGTGTAAAAGAAGTTCAAGCATTTTAAATTTGTGTTAATTGTATGCATTTTGTGTTAAAGCAACAAGAAATGTGTTAATAGTATAGTTTACACAGACGGATGTATTGCTAACTGTGTTAAGAGTTCAGGAAATTTGTTAAACGTATTGAAAAAATTGTCATAGCGATTGTAAAAAACTGTAATATTATGAACAGGAGCTATGCTAATATTTCCCATCTGCTTTTCTGCTGTTATCTCTGACTTCAGATGCCTCAACACCTGCGATGAGACGACTAAACGCCTGTGAAGAGACGACTCAACGCCGGCGATATGTTATGCCTTAAATTAATACATGATTAACTAACTGTATTTTTCTATGTACACTTCTGAAATGCACTTCTGTAAAGCTGCTTTGAAACAATATGTATTGTGAAAAGCGCTATACAAATAAAAAAAAAAAGAAGCTGGTGCTTTTCTACCGTTCCTCCATAGAGAGCATCCTGGTGTACTGTTACTGTGTGGTACGCTGGATGCTCTGCAGCACACAAGAAGAGAATACAGAGAGTGATCAGCACAGCACAGAAGACCGTCGGTTGTCCTCTTCCCTCACTAGAGGAAATTGCCAATTCAAGACTGCTGTCAAAAGCCACCAAAATTGCACTTGACTGTTCTCACTCTGGTCACCCGCTGTTTGGACTCTTGCCCTCAGGGAGACGTTACAGATGTCAAAATAGTACATTTAGGAATAGCTTCGTTTCCAAAGCAATAACTGTCCTAAATGAAGCTAAACTTTTTGAAATTTGTAATGATGCAGTTTGCACAGTTACTCAGCACTTTATCACATTAGAATATTTATTAGCCACTTAGTAGGAGAGTGGGTAAATTGTGTTTTTTTAATGTTTTATGTTATGGTGTGCTTGCAGGAAAGATGAGTGAGGGTTTGGTATGAATGATAAGTGAGATGTACTCAAAGAGATGTTTTGAGATGTAGCATATGTGTTATAATAATGACGCACCTTACTAGAGTGGCTCTATAATTTCATTGTACTTAAATACAATGACAATAAAGGCATTCATTCATTATGTTTTTGCTTGATTTTTACAAAGCGTTTGATGCGGTCGAACACCCCTTTATTTTTTACTGCTTTGGAACTACGTGGTTTTGGGGAACATTTTAAACGTTTAATTAGTAGTTTATATCGGGATACAAATTGTTCTGTTTCATTGCCAGAAGGGACCACTCAACGCTTTGATATAAGCCGAGGTATCAAACTAGGTTGTCTCATTTCGCCATTACTTTTTATTTTGGCGGCTGAAATGCTTGCTCTTGCAATCAAAAACGCAGACATTGAGTATTTGAAGGTTTTTGATGACTCCATAGTGATCAGTCAACTGGCTGATGACAGCCTTATTTCTAAAAAACACTGATCGGGTTTCAAAAACTCTTAATAACTTTTCCAATGCCTCTGGCTTATTTGAGAAAATGTGAAATTATGACCCTGAAAGAATCTCATCTCACAGCCATTTGCGGTGTACCAATTAAATCTAGGATTAAATATATTGGGATTACAATTACCAAAGATAAAGAATTAAGTGAAACATTAAATGTCTCTAACAGAATAGCTGAATGTAAAACCAGATTAGATAGATGGATACAGAGAGATATTTCCATTTTTGGTAGAATTTTGTTGACAAAGGTTGAGTCTCTATCCAGGTGCATTTACCCTGCGGGCTCCCTTCCTTTTTCTGATAAGAAGATTAAGTTGATTAACCAGATGAATGAACTATATCTGGAAAAGAAAAGCTCACTATATTAAAAAAGGGATATTGGTGAACGATTATAAAGAGGGGGGATTACAGGCCATAGATTTTGACTGCATGAATGGAATGTTTAAGATTAATTGGCTTAAACATTTTCTAGTAAATAATAATAGTTTTTGGTTTTGTGCACCTAGGAATATTTTTTAAAGTGTTGGTGGAATTGAATTTTTGCTACGTTGTGATTTCACAATACAAAAACTCCCTCTCAAATTGTCAGATTTTCATAGGCAAGTTCCTTTATACTGGAAGTTGATCTATAAACATAATTTTACCCCTCACAATTCACCAATTTGGAACAATAGGTACATTTTATTTAGGAACAAGTCACTCTTTATAAAAGATTTTGGTGGGAAAGAGGTATCTGGTCTGTTGTTCATTTTCTAGATGAGGAAGGTAATTTTATGAATCACAGGACTTTCTGTGTAAAGTATAATTTTCAATGTGATTATAAGCAATATAATAAGGGTTTGAATTGTATTCCAAAGGCTCTCTTGATTATAAATACAGTGCCCAATGGGGCACATCACATCATCTACTTCTGGATCAAACTTGTTTGCCAAAAGATTCATTGATTCATTCATCTCGGACAAGATGGCAGCTGGCAAGTGTGGTGTGCTTGTGGTGCTTTTAGCATACATATTTATTATAAATTTTTTAGAAAACGGCCCTAAAACGGCCCTGTTTTGAGGGGCATTTACATAGTTGTTATGCTCACTCAAACAAACTTTTATTTAAAAAACAATTTGGTTATGGGAAGAAAATCTTTATGGACACTTTTCTCTATCCATGTTGGTATCCAGCCAAGCGCATTGATAAAGGAGATAAAGGTGGCGTCAAAAGGCAAGTGAATGGCGACCAATTTATAATTTGTATCTGCCTATTATTATCTGGAGATATACATCAATGCCTGGGCCCGATGCGGAAATTTGGATCAACGAAAACAATGTCAAGTAGGCCCTCTGCATGTGCAATGGCTTGCTCTAGACATCCAAACGCCGGGGACAAACTCCTATCCATGAGTGTCGCTGAAGGGAGTGGAAGCGTGCGCGGAAGCGCCGGGAGAAGTGGTGGAGATCCGGAACTGGGAGACATGAGATCGAATGTGGATTCTTTCTTGTCGACGAGAGGATTACACCTGCTTCATCTCAACGTCAGAAGCCTTCTCCCGAAAATTACAGAGACACCTCAGTAAAAGCAGAAAGGTGGGAATATTTTGTTTCACCGAGACATGGCTGGATGACTCCATTACGGATGCTGAAATTGAACTGGAGAACTATTTCGTAATTAGGAGAGATCGAAACCGCAAAGGTGGAGGGGTGTGTATATATGTAAGAGCGGACATTGGTTTTAATCATAGAATGGATTTAAATAGTGAGCAGGTTGAAGCGGTCTGGTTAGATATTTTGCTACCGAAGAGTAAGCCCATACTAATTTGCGCATGTTATAGACCGCCTGATCAAACACAGTTTTATGAACTTTTAGAGGATGTTTGTTCAAATTGCATGGACTTGGTTAAATCAGAAGTTATCATGTTGGGGGATTTCAACACTGATTTTCAGAAAAGTGATGTTTCTGGGTATAAAGCATTGATGCATTTCTGTCGCTCCTATAGTTTACATCAGCTGATTGATGAACCTACACGTGTGTGCTCTACCACCCAAACCACGATTGACCTTGTCCTATTGTCAGACAAATCTAGGATAACTGAAAGCGGGGTTATAAAATATGGGTTGAGTGACCATTCTATTATCTTCTGTACTAGAAAGATCAAGCAAGCAGTGCTTAACTGTCATACTTCTATTAAGATCCGGTCACTGAAAAAGTATAGCAAAGAAGCGCTGAATGGCTGCTTAATTAAAATGAACTGGTCTACGGTTTTGCTATGTAGTGATGTGGACAAAGCATGGTGCTTATTTAAAAGTATGTTTTTAGAAGCTATAGATAAAATAGCCCCATATAAGGAAATCAGAATAAAGCAGAGAACAGAACCCTGGGTAAATGATGACATCCTTGAGGCAATTAGGCTAAGAAACAGGAAGTATGGGAAATTCAGAGAAAAAAAGGATGAGCAGAGTTGGGCTGATTATAAAAAGGCAAGAAATGAAGTTAACAAATTAGTTGTCAATACTAAAAAGGCATATTTCAATGAAAAAATTGCTGAATACAGAAATGACTCAGGAAAGCTATGGAAATCCCTTAGGCACCTTGGCTACAGTAAAAGGCTAAAAACAAAAAACACTAATATTACTCTAGATCTTGGCAACAATATTACATCAGAGAAGGAGATAGTGGCAGATAGCTTTAATAAGTATTTCTCATCAGTTGCCAGGAAGCTTGTGGAAAAGTTACCTGGCCAGACTGGTCAATATGGTGAAGGACATGTGCAGGACTTTTACTCTCAGTTAGGTGTTCAGGCGGGGAGTTTCTCTTTTGAAAAGGTGAGGGAGGCACTTGTTCTTGAGAAGCTGAAGAGGCTTGATGGCTCTAAAGCCACAGGATTAGATTCTATTCCATCTAGATTCGTGAGGGATGCTGCTGAGATCATTACTCCGAGCATTACTCATATTATAAACAGGTCGATAGAACAAGGATACTTTCCCAATGACCTCAAGATTGCCAGAGTGATTCCAATATATAAGAAAGGGAGTAAACTAGACCCTGGTAATTATAGACCTGTTTCAATTCTTGGTTGTCTGTCAAAGATAATTGAAAGGATCATTTTTGAACAGATTGATAATTACTTAAAATCACAAAACCTACTTTATGAGTTCCAGTCTGGTTTTCGTAAATCTCATTCTACGGATTCCTGTTTACTGTTTTTAACTGACTATATAAAAGGAGGTAGATAATGGAAACTTCTGTGGCATGGTTATGTTAGACTTACAAAAAGCCTTTGATACAGTCGACCATTGTGTTTTAATGTATAAATTGAAAGCCATGGGTTTTAGTGAATTAGCACAGAAATGGGTGGGCTCCTATCTGGAAAATAGAACGCAAGTAGTGGACATTGGGGGGAAAATGTCTCAACCAAAAGGCATGGGCTGTGGGGTACCTCAAGGAAGCGTTTTGGGTCCACTTTTCTTTTTACTATATATAAATGATCTAAAGTCTGCTTGTTCATGCAGTCTTTTTTTATATGCAGATGATTCTGCGTTGATTGTTTCTCACAAGGATAATAATATGATTGAAAGCATACTTAGCACAGAACTTCTAAATGTTAGGATGTGGGTGGCTGATAACAGATTATCACTTCATTTAGGGAAAACTGAATCCATATTGTTTGGAACAAAGATAAAGTTAAAGAAAGCCTCATGTTTTAAGGTCTTAGCTGGAGATATTGTAATTACTGCCAAGGACTCAATCAGTTATCTTGGATGTATGTTAGATTGTAATTTATCTGGAGTAGGTCAGGCCCAAAAGGTAATCACCAAAGTTAATCAGAGAGTTCGTTTTTTGGCCAGAATATCAAAGTTTTTGGATGAAAAAACAAAGCTAGTTTTGGCAGGAGCTTTAATTCAGCCATATTTTGATTATGCGTGTGGCGCTTGGTACAATGGTCTCACAGGGAACCTGAAACATAGGCTTCAGACGTCTCAAAATAAATTAATAAGGCTAATTTTAGACCTCCCCATAAGAACTCATCTGGAATCTTTCACTTTGAAAGGGTAGGATGGTTGAAAGTTGAGGATCGAGTGTCTCAGATGCAGCTGGGTATGGTACATAAAATTGTTTATGGAGATGTTCCCAAATATTTTAGAAATTATTTTAATAGAGTAAACGAAGTTCACAGGTACTCCACTAGGGGTAGCTCAACCGATTTTGTACCCCCCAGATTTAATACAAATCTGGGCAAACAGTCTTTTCTTTATGCTGGAACTACCCTTTGGAATCGGTTACCTGGTACACTTAAGACAGTAAGAAGTATAGGTAGTTTTAAACAGGGTTTGAAAGTATGGTTTAGGTGCCAATTGTAGTTATTATAATACCATAGTCTATTTTTATGATCATTTTCTTCTGTATAATATGTATGAATTTGTTTAATGTGTGATGAATGATTGATGTGTGATTTGTTGCCACTTGTCCTCTTCCGCTGCCTTTATAAGGGACCACAATGGAAATAAGTCTTCGGGCTTTATTGTGTTATCCCTGACTACTTATGTATTTTATTTTAATGTATGACACAGTTTCATACTGTTTCATATTTTTATATTTAAGTGGTCAAATAAAATCAATCAATGTAACTGAAGCTCTTCAGCTAGCGTCTTTAAAATTTTGTCATGAGTAGTTTTCCACCCATCCATCCATCCATCTTCATCCGCTTATCCGGGGTCGGGTCGCGGGGCAGCAGCTCCAGCGGGGGACCCCAAACTTCTCTTTCCCGAGCCACATTAACCAGCTCTAACTGGGGGATCCCGATGTGTTCCCAGGCCAGTGTGGAGATATATCTCTCCTCCCAGCTGGACGTGCCTGGAACACCTCCCTAAGGAGGCGTCCAGATGGCATCCTTACCAGATGCCCAAACCACCTCAACTGGCTCCTTTCGACGCAAAGGAGCAGCGGCTCTACTCTGAGCTCCTCGCGGATGGCTGAGCTTCTCACCCTATCTCTAAGGGAGACACCAGCCACCCGCCTGAGGAATCCCACTTCTGCCGCTTGTACCCGCGATCTCGTTCTTTCGGTCATGACCCAGCCTTCATGACCATAGGTGAGGGTAGGAACGAAAATTGACCGGTAGATCGAGAGCTTTGCCTTACGGCTCAGCTCTCTTTTCGTCACAACGGTGTGGTAAAGCGAGTGCAAAACCTCCCCCGCTGCTCCGATTCTCCGGCCAATCTCCTGCTCCAGTCTCTCCTCACTCGTGAACAAGACCCCGAGGTACTTGAACTCCTTCACTTGGGGTAAGGACTCATTCCCTACCTGGAGTTGGCACTCCACCGGTTTCCTGCTGAGAACCATGGCCTCAGATTTAGAGGTGCTAATCCTCATCCCAACCGCTTCACACTCTGCTGCGAACCGATCCAGTGAGAGCTGAAGGTCATGGACCGATGATGCCATCAGGACCACATCATCCGCAAAAAGCAGTGACGAGATCCTAACCCCACCGAACCGCAACCCCTCCCCACCACGACTACGCCTTGACATCCTGGCCATGAATATCACAAACAGGATTGGTGATATTGCGCTGCCCTGGCGAAGGCCAACCCTCACCTGGAAAGAGTCTGACTTACTGCCGAGTACTCGGACACAGCTCTCGCTTTGGATGTACAGGGATTGGATAGCCCTGAGAAGGGATCCCCACCCCATACTCCCGCAGCACCTCCCACAGTATCTCCCGGGGGACCCGGTCATACGCCTTCTCCAGATCTATAAAACACATGTAGACTGGATGGGCATTCTCCCAAGCCCACTCTAGGATCCTTGTGAAAGTAAAGAGCTGGTCCGTTGTTCCACGGCCAGGACGAAAACCACATTGTTCCTCTTCAATCCGAGGTTTGACTATTGGCTGAACCCTCTGTAAGGAATTTAGCTCAGGTTTGGGGAATACGTATGCAACAATTTATTAATTTAGAAACAACAGTTATTGAATACGGTCCTGAACTAGATCATCATACATAAAAATCACCCAAATAGGGATTATATAGCTCACGCGTCTGCTTCAGATATATATAGGTAATTAACACAACGAATTGTAATTAATTAAGTATATAATTCATATGCAGGCGGGCTATATTAATTTTCAGAATACCTTAGAGTTAACTGTAACTGTTATCACAACTAATCAGTTCGTCCGCTGAGCTGATTGTTTGATATTCGTTATCAATTCTCAACAAGGTTTATCCTTAGTATAAGTTTGCTAATCAAATTAGTTAACTTTAACAGTATCAGCTCGTAGCTTTAGATCATACATTAAAGAGGCTTTGTTCCGTGACCAACAAACAGAGACAATTGAGAGTATAATGGGTTTAATAAAAATGAACTAGAAACTACAACTACATTTAACAATGAACATATCGAATAATAAAAGCAAAAACATTAAGAAGGAAAAGTAGAAGACAGGAAAACTAAGATTGTTACCATAGTTGAACCTTTAGAGCCAACAAGGAAAATACACACTTTAACGCGCTTGAATTTGGATTGAATTATACTTGCACGGGACCTTTATGTCGCTGGGCACGCAAGCGTGTGTGGGTGTGGATGTCCTCGTAGTTGGTGAGCTGGAGAATATCATCGGTCTGCGGAACATAAATGGGCGTTTTATCCGTAAACGAGAACACCCCCCTTTTCTTCTTCTCCTTCTACAAGGAACTGTCAACATCCGGTCTATATTATGTCAAAATAAGGGTTGGGTTAGCATTGAACCAAACATAGGAAAGCAGGAACTTAAGTTTGAACGTAAAGCCAGCTACCGAACGTCGCAGTAGCAGTTGAAAATGTTGGGTTGTGCAGTGCATTGTTCTACTTCTCAAATAGCTTACATGCCCCTTACGATAAAAAATAAAATAAAATAAATTGTACTGCAGTATCAAAACAGTATTTCCTACAGTAATTACTGCAGAATAGGCTACTGCACCTCAACACAGTTGTAGTACTGCTGTAAGTGCAATAATTTGGATACGAAAAAACTGCATTCATAACAAATACTACTACAGTGTTACCACTGTATACTTAAGATACAAGGAGCATTTATTTACAATCAGACAGCATAGTTCACAAGGGTTCCCTTATTTACACACACTAATACTTGGCTGAATATGGATATATTCAGTAAAGACACAAAGACCATTTATTTTACGTAGCAAACTTAACAAAACTTTATTGTCATTCAGTATAAAAATACAATGTAAAAAAATAAAATAAAAACAACTTATAAATACAAACTCAACTAAGTTATATCAACTAACTATACAAACTAATATCAACTAAGCTACCCTTCAAACAAACCAAACATTTGTAGGCATTAATGTCTTGCATGTGGTATAACAATGTCTTGTTATAGTGTGTTTAACAGTGTGTATGCGTGTGTGTGTGAGTGTGTGTGTGTGTGTGTGTGTGTGTGTGTCATGCATGTGTGTGTGTGTCATGCATGTGTGTGTGTGTCATGTGTGTGTCATGCATGCGTGTGTGTCGTGTGTGTCATGCATGCGTGTGTGTCGTGTGTGTCATGCATGCGTGTGTGTGTCATGCGTGTGTGTGTCGTGTGCGTGTGTGTGTCAAGGGCAGTGGAGCAGTGTGTAGCCTGGGTCTGGGCATCTTTGGTATTGCGGCTTCTGACCGCTGAACAGTACTGAAGAGTGTAACTACAGTGAAAGGAAGACATATGGAGAACATTAACCAAACTCAAATGTATTCTTATACCATCTTGCTGCTGCTTGAACTTGCTGCGTTGTCTAACGTGTTCAACAAACAAGCAACACGGATGCATAATGTTTTTTACATCTTTACTTTGAATAACGTTTAGATGGAAAGAAACAATGTGCATTGCTGACATGTTTTTAACGTTGCCACAAAAACACGATGACTAGATTTGTCAGTATTTAACTTACCTAAGGCTAAGCAATCATAGATTGTATATAAAACCAAACAATCTAACTCGTCTGGAACGCCCATGCCGCAGTCGGGCGTCCTTTCGGTGTTTCGAGAGCGTGTTGGCTCGCGGGAAATTCGAAAGTCTTAAGGTTATGCTGTGGAGGAGTCCTTTCACCCAGAGGATAAAGGACTTCTACCAAAAATGTAAGATGCTGCGTTCGGTCTGCCGACAAGAACTGAGCCTCAAATAAAAGACTGAGTTAAACGTAAAATAAAACCAAAGATAAAATAAGATGACTAGGTCGCAGGACATACACAGGAAGAGTAGCACGAAGAAGAGGGGAGAAGAAGAGCCATGTCACATCTTTTAAAGTGAAACTTAACGCCCCTTTCTGTGGAAGCACAGTCCAATAGCAACTCACAGATTTTGGCGCCAGATCTTCCCTTTGTCTTAATCTGATGACCTCATTCGCGTGTTTTATGAGGACGAGCGTTTGGCCTTTCACTTACAAAGATGGGAAAAACATAGTAGAATATTTTTTTCATTAACTTCTTACATATATTTGGCTCGAGCAAGTTGAACGATTTCGTTTGATACCAATCACTCTGTGTTTGTTACGCATACAAGGATATATATAAACTCTTAGACCTTTATAGAAGTCCGCAAGGTTCAACTACATAACTAACAGTCCTAGATAGACTCAATACAGTATAAACTTCAAACATACAGGAATACATCATGTTTACATTTCAGAATCACTCATTTCTGGGTTTTACTGTTAGAGATGCATATATGTGTGTGTGTGTGTGTTGTCCATTTGCGCATCTGGCATTCCTCCCTCTCTGGGGGGGTTTGGAGATAACGGTCTTCTTTGATGTTGGCTCACGAGCAAACCGGGGCTGCGCGAGGATCTCTGTTGGGACTCATTACGCTGTAAAGGTGTCACGAATTAATCTACCCTCCAGACTGGCTGGTGCTAAGGGAAGGTTTAGAATTGGAAGAGTCATAGGTTGGGGCTTTAGAAACCCTTCGTTAACATGTGTTTATTGTGTTAAGAAATAATGAATTCATGATTCTGCGCTCATACCCTACACCTCCTTTCCTGCACATTGGAGTAGACTCTACCAGGGAGGCTGAGAAGTGTGATACCCCTGTAATTGGCACACACTCTCTGGTCCCCCTTGGAGGACCAGAGTAGTTTTCCAAACAAATGAATACAAACTTTATTAACCCAAGATAAATTTCCAAATCAAGCTAGTCGAAATAATGTGACTTGAATTTTTCCCAATTGCTCTATTAATAAATTAAGAACTATGTATCTTTCCTTTCCTATACCTCCTAAAGCAAAGGAAGTACACTTTAAAACTTTTAACGATATCTAGCCATCTTTAGAACTTCACATGCAATTTATACTGAATAATATTTTCATTTTGCGGAAATTTTACATTCATAAATGTAAGTGCCTTAAAACAAAGCCATTGTTTTCTGTTTTTCAGAAAGAATTTCGGATTTACTGTAAATCATTAAGAATGTTAAAATCGAAAAGTGGAAGAAGACTACGTGGTTTATTGAAGAAATTTTAACTATTAGAAGACCCGGATATCATTTATTTTTCTTTTTTTCTTTCTTTCTTTCTTGTAATTTTTGTTTCATTTCTACAGAGTTGTGCTCTGTTCTTTAGGGATTTTATGTGATTTTGCATTGCATTGTTTTTTCTTACATTAATAAATATAAAATAAAAAGAGTGAGGAGCTTACAGAGGAGTCATGAGTGACGATACACTGGTGTAGACACACTGTTTATCGACTAAACGTGATGCACATATCAATTATCCTCCCCTTCACATCGGTCACAATCATTTTAATTTATACTTTACCTTTGCAGTTTATATAAACCACACATCTCACATATTTCAACAGAGTATGTTGCTTAATTATTATTTATTATGAATGTCTTAAATAACCAAACTAATACAACATAAGGGCAGATCCATTGAGCGCTAACTGATGACGCTCGAGTGATCAAGTATTCCAATGTATATAAAAAGCTTTCCTTCTATTCCTCCGTCCTCCTTTTTGAAATTAAAATTATAATCATAATTGAATCCTACAAATACTTCTAATAATAAAATGATAGGCTACTGAAAACAATCTGCAGGCAAAACTTACCGTTTGACAGCATGGACTCCATCTACTCGATCATGCAGGTTTGCAATGTATAACATCAGGAAGATCAGGCCTTTCCTAACTGAGCATGCAACACAACTTCTCGTCCAGGCCCTGGTTATCTCTAGGCTTGATTACTGCAATGCTCTTCTGGCTGGACTTCCATCATGTGTTACTAAACCTCTGCAAATGATCCAGAATGCTGCAGCCCGCCTTGTCTTCAACGAGCCCAAAAGGGCCACGTCACTCCGCTGTTCACCTCCCTGCATTGGCTACCACTCGCTGCTCGCATCAAATTCAAAGCTTTGACGCTTGCTTACAGATCTACCACAGACTCAGCTCCGTCCTACTTTCACTCCCTACTACAAGTCTACGTCCCTACCAGAAGCCTACGATCGGCCAAGGAGCGACGGCTCGTGGTGCCATCACAGCGAGGCACTAAATCTCTCTCCAGAACATTCTCATTCACGGTTCCATGCTGGTGGAATGATCTCCCCACCCTCGTCCGTAATGCAGAATCCCTGACAGCATTCAAAAGACAACTGAAAACTCATCTCTTCCGTGAGTACTTAACATAAAAAAATAAATAAAAAAAAATAAAAATCTTCTTTTTAAAATCTTTTCCTTCCCTTTTAAATCTTCCCTTGTTTGGCTTTTGCTACTCTGAGCAATGCCTGAACTTTGTATTTTGAGCACTTCTTGCGTCGTTCTTCCCTCTTCACGATGACTCGCTTGCTTTAGTCCTCAGTTGTAAGTCGCTTTGGATAAAAGCGTCTGCTAAATGACTAAATGTAAATGTAAATGTACTATGCTGACGTCTAAACTTTTCTCCTCAGAGTTGACCAATGAAATCGAGTCATAGACGTGAGTCATCGCTGCAGGGCGTGGCTTGCGCTTAACATCCTACAGGGGTGGAGCTGAGAAGAGGAAAGGAAACGAGGATGCACAAATCAGGATTGAGAAGCACCCTAAGAAGTTTTTTTTTAATTATTATTATTTTTATTGCTTTAAACATCAAAACAATACAACATACATTTTAGAGCCAGGGGAGCAAAGAAAACACACATATATATAAACAACTGAAAAAAATAAAATAAATACAAGACCTTTGTATCAATCAAAGATTTTCAAGACAGTACGTAAATGAACAGGTTATCTTAATAGGTTTTCCATTAGTACCAGATTGAATAGTCGAAAAGTAATTTTCGAATTCTTTAAATAACCTAGATTCAAAATTTCGGCCCTGATCAGTATGGATTATCCTGGGGGCTCCGAAGCGGCACACCCACTGTTCCACCAACAACTTGGCCACCGTCTCAGCTTCCTGATTAGGAAGAGGGAACGCCTCTGTCCATTTGGAAAAGTAATCTTCAATAACTACAATTTTGTTTTCTTTGGGGGTTTCAGGGAGAGGTCCCAAAATATCCAACGGCCTTATATGGCCTTAATGCTACCACCGATTGTAGTGGGGCCCGCCACTGTTTCCCCCCAGCTTTTCTAGACCCACAATCCACACATTCGCTACACCATCGCTTCACATCCCAAACCAGCCCAGCCAGTAGAAACGGTCTTTCACTTTTGCTTGTAGTTTCTGTATTCTTAAGTCTCCACCCGTAACATCATTATGCAACTGTCTTAACCCTCTGGGGTCTGAGGTGTTTTCTGGGTCCTGGAGGTGTTCTGACATGCTCTGACATTTGTGCTTATTTCTGTTACTTGTGACATTTTCATGGCTAAAGTCTTATTACACTGTATTCAGCACAAACTCTGCTACAGTAATATGTCAGCAGCATGTAGGTAAAAGTTTGTAGTTTTGAGATAATGACGTTTATGCGTGGTTTGTAAAAAAAGTTAAAAAAATTGTCACTGAAATAAGGTCATGAAACACATATTGATTATTTCTTCACAAGACTTTTGAAAATTGCATCACATAGCCTAGAATATTTGCTCCAAAACTATGTGAAAATCATCCTGACTACTCATTCAGATAAGACAATAAAGTCTTTTAAAATTTGTATGACGTGTTTTGTGTGAGAAAGCTTTATGCGAGGAGGCGTGAATCTCTCATTAATATGAATGCATTTTCACACCCGAGAAAGACAAAGACCCTCCCATAATGGCCCTATCATCATGAGGAGCCTTGCACAAAGAATGAGGAGAAATTAAAAAAAGAATGGCTTTTAGATTGTCTGGATTTATTTACAACACAACATAATCCAAATTGTTTTCATTGTATTAATATATTACCTGACATTGTCCCCAACAGTTTGTGAATTTGTTGGACGCTGGGATGTTTTAACAGATCGGATGCAGACACAAGATCGCTTTCCTTCTTTTTCTTCTTCATTTATTAAATCTCTTATGATATAAAAAAGATGTCCCACATATTTTAGTATAACTCTTATAATAACTCTGTCATGTAGGCTATAGCACAGCGAGTAAAGAGAGAAAAATAATATAATTGATTAATTCATGAACGAATAAATGCTACATTACAGAAGTATTAAACAAATAACAAAGAAGACTATATAGGCTATATAAGACAGACTATGAGTGGAAAAAATAAAGACAATAGTTATAGATATTTTCAGTCTATTTGTATTCATAAAGGAACAAATGAAACGAATTAAACAAATAATAATAATAATACATAGGTTATAGGCTATTCAAAACACTATGCCCTCATTGCTTAAACTTTGAATACTCTATAGGCCTAGCTAGTAGTGTCTAATGAAACAGCAATTTGTATCTATTTATTCTATCTTTAACTTGGCATTACAGTTTAAATTACATTAAATACGAGATTAATACATTTTCTGAGCACCTCGGTTCGTCACAGCTGAGCCATGATCTGACATCACTTCCGCAGTGTGTGTGTGTGTGTGTGTGTGTGTGTGTGTCCTCGAGACTGAGCGGAACTGAAACAAACTTGAGCTCAGACTCAGAGAAAGAAGGCTGGTTTGAGATGAGCATAATCTGCGCAGAACGCAGATGCGTGCCGGTTAGAAGTGTGTGTGAGTGCGGTCCGCCTTGCTCTGATGTCATGCTGGCGTATGTCTAAACTCTCGCGAGCGCAAGGCGGCCGTGTCGGATTCTGCAGTCGCTCTCCACCATAGACAGTAAAAGAAATGGACACAGCGACCCCCTTGATTTCAACGGAGAAAACTGAAGCCTATTTGAAGCACTCACTTCCTGATGGCTGAGCGACTGCGCAGGCTCAAACTGAGCTTGACAACGTAGATGTAACGTGAGCAACTTGTCTGACAGTTGTAAATCTTCTAGTAGCTGTGCCAAGACAAATCTGAATCACCTGATTATTTCCAATTCCTCAAAAACGTTGTTGAAATATTTTGTCCCGTGGCTTTTATGGACTCTATCTATGGGCTTCTCCCTTGACTTTATGCCTCTATGTCCCCCCGATTGCCTCATAGACAGTAAAAGATTGCCTGCGAGCTTCTCCTCCTGTCTATACGGTAATTTCTCTACTGTGCGACAGAGAGTCGCGTGGTTATGACGCAATCGTTAGCCAATTTTTACAAAAACGGCTTCTACAGGGCCATAATGTAAGATACAAAGTAATGGAGCCTTCTATACATTGTTGTGTTTCTTTAGAAATAAATAATGGACAAATGAAGTCTTTGGACGCCTCAGATGTAAAGTTATTCGCTGTCAAAGTGACGCCAAAATGAATGGGAGTCAATGGAATGCTAACAGCGGGTGAAGTTCTGCTACAATGGCGGCTCCCGCGAGGCTTCAGTTTCCGGCTGATGGATTACACCCTTGCTCTCCACCGACTGATGATCAAAAGCATGATGGGAAACGACTTGCTGACGACACAGCTTAATGCTCATTGGTTTAAACAACCGTGATGTAGGCTATTGTTCTCTTTTAAAATGTTTGAATTTAAAACTCTGATATCATGTTTTTATGTGTATAAATTATGTGTGAGTATTCCCAAACTCTCTGACAGTGTGATCTCTCTATGGGTTATTTGATTGTTGTCATATTTATAAAAAAAAAAAAATTATATATATAAAAATATATAAATAAATATAAACAATAGGCTATCTGTAATTAAAGTAAAAAATTATTGATAAACACGTCTTTGGTATGTAATTAAATGACAAGTACTTTGGGTGTCTTGTTTATTATATTTATTTTCATATAAAAGCAACAGAATTTAAATGACATCCAGTTTATTACTAACACCGTGCACGAGCGTAAATCCCGTGAATTCCGCGATATCCGCCTTTGATCTCGCGAGTGTTCAGATCCACTGCGAGAAGAGAGAACTGTTCTCACTCCTCATCTCACTGCAGCGCTAACGTTACTCTACTCTATACAGTACAGGCGAGGCACATCTCACACAGCCCACACTCGAGCTCAGACTCGGATAAAGAGTCACTCATCGCATCTCACACAGCCCACACCTGAGCTCAGACTCAGAGAAAGAGTCACTCATCGCATCTCACACAGCCCACACCTGAGCTCAGACTCAGAGAAAGAGTCACTCATCGCATCTCACACAGCACACACTCGAGCTCAGACTCGGATAAAGAGTCACTCATCGCATCTCACACTCGAGCTCAGACTCAGAGAAAGAGACTCGCGATGCGGATTCAGACGCGCAACTATGAAGCTCCGCGGCTCTGAAGTGTGTGTTTCACTGCTGGTGTGTGTTTCACTGGGTGAGTCCAGCATTACTTTGTGTTAGTGACGATAAAGTGTGTGTTTCACTGGGTGAGTCCAACATTACTGTGTGTTAGTGACGATAAAGTGTGTGTTTCACTGGGTGAGTCCAACATTACTGTGTGTTAGTGACGATAAAGTGTGTTTCACTAGTGCTGCTGTAGCACTGGTATTATCTAGTTTTAAACGCGTAGGGCAGGACATTGTGTGTGTGTGTGTGTGTGTGTGTGTGTGTGTGTGTGTTAGTCAGTGGAGCTGCGTCAGTTCGCTTG
Source organism: Gila robusta (assembly GCA_030770095.1). Taxonomy (NCBI): domain Eukaryota; kingdom Metazoa; phylum Chordata; class Actinopteri; order Cypriniformes; family Leuciscidae; genus Gila; species Gila robusta. Next base: position 24,937 of record JAVALU010001534.1, on the reverse strand, counting down.
TACTCTATAAATCAGTATGTTTATTTATTTTTAATAAAATTTTAACAAACGTAAGATACAAAAAAACAGACAAATTGTAAGACCATAAACAAGTTGTAGTTCAATAGTTAACAGGAAAAATAATATAAAGAAGTCTGAATTATCTATTCATTTGCCAGAAGAAAATGAAAATGAAAGAAGAAAAAAAGTGGGGGCACAAAAAAAGAAAAGCATATTATGAAAGAATATTAAACATGGTACAAATTCTAGTTGTTTTTATAGCTTTCTTATTTACAGACGTTGAAATTGTATTTAAGTACAAGTTCAATTCTTGTTTGAACCCAAAAGTGAAAGTTCTGTCGTTACTCATCCTCGTGTCGACGCTGGTCACGTGTGTAAACAGTGCAGCGCTTCCGGCTTGTGCGTCAGAACGCGGCTCAGTATTGGCTGGCTCCTGCGTCACGTGACCATCGTCAGAGACTAACGGAAGAAGAAATGGTTGAATAAAGTCGCTATTTTAGTTTTTTTTTCTTCATTACGGGAAGAACACACACAGAGTTTCTGTATCCTGGGGAAAGTGTAGGTCTCCTGTCTTGGTTTCATGTTGAAAGGGTGTGTGTGAATATTTAGATCTGGTGACTTTTCTTCATACAATCTTTCTTTAGCATTTAAAACCCCATGATCACCTGTAGTGGGAAACTACTCTCCTCCAGATAACAGTGGATCTATTTCATATAAAAAAGTTGTATAAAAAGTTAAGTGTAAGCTTGTTATGTTTATGTTGAAATTTAATTAAATTGTTATATTCTTCATAATCTGTCTGTAAATATTTGTATCTCTGGGAAAACGTCGTCCTTTTAGAGGTATAAAATAAGGGTCTTTCGCACCGCAGGAACTAGGAACGAGTTTAGTTTTAGAGACTCTGGGCTAGTGACTAATCTTTGAGTCGTTTTTCCACCTGGGGCTTTGGGCCAATCAGCTACGCCCTGCAACTAATGACACACACACACACACACACACACACACACACACACACACACACACACACACACACACACACACACATTACATTCCTAAACCTGAAACCTGAGAGCAGCAGAAAGAGCCAGTGAGATGATTCACACAGATGTTGCACAGTAAGTGTTCATCTATTAATAGTGAAAGATAGCTATATATATATATATATATATATTAGGGCTGTCAAAAATAGCGCGTTAACGACGTTAATTCGTTGTTTGTCGTTAATTACGTCAATTTTTTAACGCATTTCGCGCATGCGCAGTGTGACAAATTATTCAGGTCAGGAAAGTGGTTGGGACGGGAGCTAGAGGCGAGATGGAGCAAGGTGAGCAAAGTGGGTCTATGGACGGATTCAAATATAAAAAGAATGATGATGGTACAGTTAACAAGTACAAGGTTATTTGCAAGATTTGTAACAAGGAGTTTCAATTTCACCGGAGCTGTTCAAGCTTGAGGTACCATGTCAACGCCAAACATGCGTTTGCTGGGTCGTCAGGTTCAGCAAGTGGTTCGCGCCAGACCACGCTGAATTTTCGCACATAAAAACGCAACAGATGACTCAAATTGTGCAAAAATATATTAGGTCACTGTTATGATTTGACTACATTTATTGCTTTCTGTTCAATTGAATGCTGTAAATTGTACATCCTGGTTAAGAGGAATGCCAAAGAAGAAGCGATGGGACATTACAAAGACAAATGTTATGGTGTGTACGTATGTTTCAGCTTGATTTAAACCACCATTTTTTGGCTGTGTTAATAAACAGACATAATATGAAAATTATGTATCTGTGTCTTTTTATTTATCTTTTGGTATGCATTTTAGAAAAAAAATGGTTTGGATTCAGGTGTAATTGCAAATAGTGATTAATCCTGATTAATCCACTGAAAATTCTGATTAATTTGATTAAAAATTTAAATCATTTGACAGCCCTAATATATATATATATATACACACACTCACCTAAAGGATTATTAGGAACACCATACTAATACTGTGTTTGACCCCCTTTCGCCTTCAGAACTGCCTTAATTCTACGTGGCATTGATTCAACAAGGTGCTGAAAGCATTCTTTAGAAATGTTGGCCCATATTGATAGGATAGCATCTTGCAGTTGATGGAGATTTGTGGGATGCACATCCAGGGCACGAAGCTCCCGTTCCACCACATCCCAAAGATGCTCTATTGGGTTGAGATCTGGTGACTGTGGGGGCCATTTTAGTACAGTGAACTCATTGTCATGTTCAAGAAACCAATTTGAAATGATTCGAGCTTTGTGACATGGTGCATTATCCTGCTGGAAGTAGCCATCAGAGGATGGGTACATGGTGGCCATAAAGGGATGGACATGGTCAGAAACAATGCTCAGGTAGGCCGTGGCATTTAAACGATGCCCAATTGGCACTAAGAGGCCTAAAGTGTGCCAAGAAAACATCCCCCACACCATTAGACCACCACCACCAGCCTGCACAGTGGTAACAAGGCATGATGGATCCATGTTCTCATTCTGTTTACGCCAAATTCTGACTCTACCATCTGAATGTCTCAACAGAAATCGAGACTCATCAGACCAGGCAACATTTTTCCAGTCTTCAACTGTCCAATTTTGGTGAGCTCTAGCAAATTGTAGCCTCTTTTTCCTATTTGTAGTGGAGATGAGTGGTACCCGGTGGGGTCTTCTGCTGTTGTAGCCCATCCGCCTCAAGGTTGTGCGTGTTGTGGCTTCACAAATGCTTTGCTGCATACCTCGGTTGTAACGAGTGGTTATTTCAGTCAAAGTTGCTCTTCTATCAGCTTGAATCAGTCGGCCCATTCTCCTCTGACCTCTAGCATCAACAAGGCATTTTCGCCCACAGGACTGCCGCATACTGGATGTTTTTCCCTTTTCACACCATTCTTTGTAAACCCTAGAAATGGTTGTGCGTGAAAATCCCAGTAACTGAGCAGATTGTGAAATACTCAGACCGGCCCGTCTGGCACCAACAACCATGCCACGCTCAAAATTGCTTAAATCACCTTTCTTTCCCATTCTGACATTCAGTTTGGAGTTCAGGAGATTGTCTTGACCAGGACCACACCCCTAAATGCATTGAAGCAACTGCCATGTGATTGGTTGATTAAATAATTGCATTAATGAGAAATTGAACAGGTGTTCCTAATAATCCTTTAGGTGTATATATAAGATAGCTCTTAGGGTAAGCACTGGAGGCTTTCTGGAGAAAACTGTTGAAGAATCTGGCAGTGTGTGTGTGTGTGAGAGAGTGAGAAATATGATACTCAACAAAAAACACATGCAAACTTATGCATACCTGTTGATTGTTGAGTATCATATTTCATACATCCGGCTTTTATGGCTCATATATGCAATGCATTATGGTACGGGTACCGAGTCTGCCGTTCTCTGGGATGCGTTTTCATGATAATCGAATGTACCCAGTTTTATCTTTAGTTTTAGTTTAACCACAGATTAGCTTATAACGCTAGTGTATGGGGCATCGAATAAGTAAAAATAAAAATCGCTAGTTAATACCACTAACAAGGCTCAAAATAGCCCCACCAGACTGATCTCATGAAATGGCGTATGTATGACACGCCAATTCGTATTTCCATTTTTGGCGTGCTATCAACACGCATAATCGCTTTTCAGCGTGTTTATCAACGCCTTTGACTTAACGTTATATTACTGTATTATGTATATATAAATATATGACCTACCCCAACCCCGTCCCTAAACCTACCCGTCACTGGGGTTAATACCATTTATGAGTGTTCTCCTACCATCCTAGGAAAAGAAATATCGCTCCACAGATGTAGATATAGATTTTGCTTCGTTTCGCTCGGACATTTAACGGCGTACACATACACGCGGAATCACTCGGACATTTAATGGCGTAGACATACACGCAAAAGATTTCGGCGTGGACATACACGCGGATAGCTCAAAATGCGTATAGATAACACGCCACTTGAATTGAAAGTGGCGTGTATGTTTACGCAAAGTCATGATGTCATGTTGGCCCCACACTAACACGCTAGCATAATGAGGGTCTCTACCTGCAAACCGAAGCATTGAGAACTGTGTAAGTGTACAGACAGTTTAATAAGAAGATACTTTATAAAGATGGTACACTTCAGTATACAGGCAGGAGCCATCTTTGGAAAACAGTCTCGACCAGTCGAACCACGAACGCCGTGAGCTGAACTGGGACTATCGGCCAGCATTAGCATGGCGTTCGTGGTTGATTGAATGATTTAATTTGACTGGTAACAGTGGTATTGTTATTATTATAATAGAATTTAATTTGAATGTTAGAATTTGAAAGCATAAAAGGTGAAGCATACATCTACAAATGTCCATATATAGGTGAAAATGCCCCAGGAAATCAATTTAATGTTGCAAATATTGCCCGTTAATAATAATATTAATTTCTGTCACGGCTGTGAACTGACCACTGCATAGAATATGACTAATATGAATATCTTCGTGAGTCTGCTGTCAACAACAGGCCTAAACCAGCCATGGCACCAGCACACAAACACACTCAGTGAAATATCATCTAATTATTATCAACAAAACTTTGAAAATATCAAGACCTATTTTTGTCAATATTGCACACCCCTAATGCACGGTATTCATTTTGATTTCTTCGGGTCTTAAAAAGCTTTAAATTTGACTTCAAAAAGTGTGCAGAAACCCTGACTTTATCAAGTAAAGTCCAAAAGAAGGGCTGCACGATTAATCACATTTTAATCGCGATAACGATATCTGCCTCCCACGATTAATTAGGCTAACCATAATCATCGCAATATCAATGTGTAAGTCCAAGCACAAAACAAACATTGCAAATTGTGTGTTTTTCTTATGGGCTGAGTGTACGGATGATCAACTGCGTCACATGCCTCACGTGACGGGGTTAAGATTTCAAGCGTGCGTTCGTGGCGTAGCAGAAGTTGGCGTTATGCGATAAGCTTGCAGTCATTCAGCTGAAACAAACATAATGCCAGAGCAACAAGATGAAGGTGAAGAAGTGCGTTCGTTAGTTCCTAAAAAGGGTCATACAAGTATGTCGGGTTCAGTGAAAGCGGTGTTGATCAGGTACCAGTCCTGTGCAAACTGCTCCTGTGCCGTGCAGACGTCGCAAGGTAACACAACAAACCTCATCAACCACCTTAGAAGCCACCATAAAGTACAATATCAAGAATTTCAAAAGTTGAAGGCATAAAAAGCTGCAACCACAAAAAATCCCCAGCCTTCCACAACACCGACGACAGTAACGGGGAATATACAATAACAATAACTTTGCTCGCAAAGACACGGAAATAACAGAGGCGATCACGTTTCATTTAGCCAAAGATGTGTGTCCAATAAACACCGTAAGCAATGAAGGGGTTAAAAAAAGGATTGCCTCACGCAACTATTCCTCTGACGTTGCTGTGCCTGGGCTGTGTGGTCAAGTAGAGCTGCGGGTCTGAGCTTGACTTCATTTTATTGACTGCGAGTTTGAAATGAAAAGCAAGCTTTTGCAAACTTCTTTTTTCCCACTATTTCCTATTGCAACGGCCTCAAAGAAGCGATTTCTGCGTGGGGTTTGCTTGAGGAAACGCTCGTCTGCATTACAACGGACAACAAGCTTATATGATCATCTCTGAATAACCGCACGAGGCTACTTTGCTTTGGACATAGACTTCATTTAGCTATTGGTAAGTTGTTTTAACATTTTCCCTTAATATAGTGTAACTAATTCACACATTTTAAAGGAGCTGTATGTAAGAAATTTATTTCAATTAATCTTAAAATGGCCCTGATATGTCACTAGACATTAAGAAATCATGTTAATTTCAAATACTTATATCACTGACAACAGTAGTCCGGCCAGGATATTGTCATTTAAAAAGTGAAGTTGCAGCCCTCAACTGATGTTGATGTTGTCATGTTGTGTTTTGGTCTGATGCGCCACCCTCCACCTATCCACCAATCACGAAGTCAGTAGTGTTGCGGCATCCGGGTTGCCAGCTCTGCTAGTTACCACAGCTGCAGCTACAAACGTGTCGGAATCGGATAAAAAAAATGTCTAACGTTGCGAAACCAAAAAAAACTCGTTATGAATCCGAAATACTTTGTGACAAAGTCCGAAATAAAACAAGGATCTGTATAGGAGATGCCTTTGAAAGATGGAGACGGCTGAAAATGGAGAAGAATTTCTGGACAGGTAAGATTCATCTATGTTTGGCTAACTTGTACTTGATGTAAATGGACATTTCAAATATTCATGACAGTCAAACAAAGTTATGCGCGTGCAAAGTAACGTTACGTTAGCTCATATGGAGGAGGTCATCGACTTGAAAAGGTAAGGAATTGTTTGGGTAATAAAAACGGCGAGTCGTCATTACTAACATTAGCACTGTATTATCAGAGCCCGTTTCTCTGTCATTATGATGAGACGCTGAAGAAAACAACATTAACACGCCCATTATTGTTTATCATGCAAGTTCTACAGCCAAAAATAATAGAATGACACGTAATCTTTCACATCACATATTTTAGCGTTATGGACGTGTACTGCAGGGTAAGTTAAAAAATACAGCTGGTCGCTTTCACTTATAGCGTCAGCAAAATGAATAGCTGTATCTTTGATATCGGTTACACACAGTGACAGAGGCTTGTGCTTGTACTTACGTTAATGACAGACACCTACCGTTACAAGTTAGATTGTTAGAACAGTAGCTGTTAATGTACTGTCACATACGAGCGTACATCTTTACGATTATATTTGGCTAATCGCCATTAGTAAATTTTTGCAATATATAATTACTTTGCAATACATCTCTCATTTGAAGCATAAACATAATTAACAGAAAAAGCTTCTTGTAGCAGCCTACGTTCCTGGTGTATCCTGCAGAGTATCTGGCAACCTCGAGTCAGGGAGGAGGGAGAGGGGATACACCGCTCTACAGTCATTTGAAAGTGATTGCAGTACCAGTTTTGGCCACATTCTTACATACGGCTCCTTTAAAGATTCCCTTAGTAATTTTTCGATATTACAGCGACACCTAGCGTCATTCAGCATATTCTACCAAATAGTCCAATATTACAGAGATTTAAAAGTTTAAGATAAAGTGAGCGATAATCGTCGTACAATACCTACTATATGTGAGCGTATGCGCACCCAGCAGAATTTAGGAAAAGGCAGTGTTTACTGATAAATGGTCTCATGTAGGTGTACATAATTTGTAAACATTTTAAAAAATGGTCAAATTATAATAATGTTCTATTTGTTAGCATTAAAATGCATTAGGTATCGTGAGCTAATGATAAGAAATATATCTGGATCAGTGTTCATAATTTAGCATTTTCGTTTTTTGGTCATGTTTTCACAATGCATTAATATTAACAAATATAATAGTGTTAAAATACCAAAGATTTATTTCTGTTTAAAAGTTTTGCAATAAACAAACAAAAAAATGTCAATGTACTTAGTTAAACAACTAAAATATTTTAAATTAACACATTTGGGTCTTTTACTATTTTTACTTGTAGACTTCATATGCCTTGGCTTGACAATGTTTTTCTGCAGAGAAAGCTATGAAGGATCCAAGAATGGACCGGGCCGTGGGTCTCTGCAACAGCTGGAGCATAAGAGGGAGTTTGAGCAGCGGAAGGAGCTTCGCTCGCTGAGTCCCAGAGGCGGGATCACGTCAGGCCATGATGGAGAGGGACTGAGCAGCAGAAGGCCATTGCTCATGTCCTGGCCTCTGACAAGAACTCCCGGCATCTTATCCCAACATGGCAGGACATGATCGTGCTAGAGGCGATCAACAAGTCCCTAAAGCTTCTAGTTGGGTTTACAGATGCACTGTGTGGTGAGAAGTACGTCAGCGTGTCATTTGTAAAGCCAGTTCTTCATCTTTTCTACTCGTCAGTCTTGAAAGTTAAGGATGATGATACTGACCTGTCAAGAGCAATAAAGTCCCACAAATCCAGGCTCTGTTGGACTTGGCATCTACTGTAGATCCACGTTTTAAGATGAGTTACACCGCTGAAGACAACAAAACATCAATACAAGCCAGACTGAAATCCGAGATGAAGACTGTGGCAGTGACGGTAATAAAAAAACAAGTGCTGGACTGTGATCTATATAGTGATTTGAGACTCCTAAATTTGTTTTTTATGAGTGTAGATGCCTTCCCCAGAACCACCAGAAGAAAACACTGAGGAGGATGCTGAAGCTGGATGCGCTCCACAGAAAAAGATGATGCTAGAAAGCTACTTTAAAACTGCTGAACAAGCCTTGCCACCTAACAACCAGGAACTAAGTGTAGCTTGTGAGCTGCAGACTTACTTACAGTCATGCAACCTGGATAGTGAGGGTAACCCACTAAAATGGTGGAAGGAAAATGAAAAGGTCTACCCAAGGCTTTCAAAAGTGGCAAAGAAATACTTGTGCATACCAGCCACAAGTTCTCCTTCAGAGAGAGCTTTAGTGCCGGGGAATGTCCTAGGTCCTCCCTAAAGCCAGATCATGTTGACAGACTTGTGTTTCTAGCCAAGAACCTGTAACATGTATGCACAAATACTTACGTGTAAGCCTATCGTAGGATAGGAAAAAAAACTGAATAATTAGTTTTTCACATACGAGTTTTATTCTAATTTATTTTATTTCCATTTGGCATGTAAAAGAGGCCCACATTTTCACAGTTAAACATTTTCATCAGAAGTTTCAATACAGTGACTTGCAGGATTTATGTTCTGTTTATAATGTGTTTTCTGTAAAAAGCAAGTGAAATAAACTTTCTTAACTAACAGTGATCAAATCGTGATTTTTTTTTTTTAATTTTGTGCAAAATAATCGTGATTATCAATTTTCTTGTTATCGTGCAGCCCTATTCTAAAGGCTAAAGTAAATCCTTCTTTCAATAAGATGAAATGAAAGATGAAATTGCCAGTAGCGAATTAAATTTCAGGGTGGCCCCCTAGACCCACCCCTGGCTCCGCCCCTAGACCCACCCTGGCTCCGCCCCTAGACCTGCCCCTGGCTCCTCCTCTTCCCACACATTCCCGCCAATCCTTCCCATTATAAACTCCGCCTACAAGTGGAACCCAGAGCAATCCAGATAAACTAGGGAAAGGTCTTAGAAGCAAGCGTGTGTAGAAGGATTCTAGATGTTTATCTGAGGAGGAAGAGAGCCAATGCCTCCTCAAACAACTGGATGAGAAATGAGGCAAACACTAAGAAATATGACAATTATAACTGCATAAATGATTGGCTTTTCTAAGTGCCTGTACAGTGACACCAGCGCCTCTCATTCCTCTGAGTGCATTTTGGGTAATTGAGAAGGAATGGGGGAAAGTCACATGATCGGAGGCACTGCGCTATGATTGGATGTTCACGCGATAAGTCCCGCCTCTTGCTTTCGTGCGCATTCTGAATGAATAAATAATGGTGTAAATTGAAAGTTCATAAAAGTAAAAACTCATCTGCTATGTGACGTTGAGATTACAGGTAGATCTGTGTGTCTGTGACCATCAGTGTTCTGAGCGACTGATGAGCCCAACATAAAGAACAGACTAACATACAAACTTGTATTGATTGTTGATTTCTCAATGGTGTAAGAAATGTTAATTTATTTAACATTAAGTTTAACTGTAACTTGAATGTACAATAAAAACATCCAGAAGATGTAGCTGTAAACGAGCTGTACATACCGAGGTTTAAGTTTAACCGTGACGTAAGATGGTCAAACCAGGTGAAAGTGGTTAAACCAGGTGAAAGTAAACACGACTGCTTCTGCAATACCATACATCAAGGTAATCGCTCACAGAAACGATCACACAAACACGGTTGGAGCTAATCTCTCCAGAGAGCTAATCTCTCGCTTAATCTCTCCAGACTTCAAGTCAAGTCACCTTTATTTATATAGCGCTTTTTACAATACAGATTGTTTCAAAGCAGGGAAAATATCTGATCTGGATATGGCCCGGATCCGGATGATTACATCATGCGTTGTGGTCGTGTCTAGGCGCAGGTCCTCCATCTGATCTGGATACGGCTCGGATCCGGCTGACTACACTTAATGACTAGCGTAGAAGCGTAGATGCCATTCTTATGATGTAACGAGTACATCAGGTGTTATAGGAAGCGTTATACTTTTACACTGTAAAAGTACTATGTGACGTGTAAAAACCTGTATGCGACCTTAACTAAACGTTTGTGTGTGTGTGTGTGTGTGTGTGTGTGTGTGTGTGTGTGTGTGTGTCTCCCAGCTCTTGCAGACTGGAGCCCTCCTCAGAATCTCTCTGTTCAGAGTCTCAACACACAGTATGTTCTGCGCTGGGACTGGGCTGACGATCAGCAGAGCGCCATCAACGGGACGCTCACCTTCACTGCACAGTATCTCTCGTAAGAACAACGTATCTCTGCTTTCATCCATAACATCATGTTTATTCAGGTTATTGAGCCAATCTTCTAATTACATTTAACAAAAGCAGAAATACCACAGGTCGTAATAGATTCTTGTAAGAGATTTGATTTAATATTTTTATATATTGATGTTATTTTCTTCCAAATTTCTCATTATTGTTATCTGTCTAGATTTTTTTTTAACTTATTTTTCTAAAGCAGAAATGAAAATTTGCATAAATTAAAGGCAGTACAACAAATACTACATTAATGTGTAATGTAGAATTATTTTGAAGAACAAAAGCCCTCTTTCCAGGGTCAGTGACTGCTGTACTTGATGCTACACGTGATGAATCGAGTCACTCATGTGGTCTTTCCTCCAACAGGAAGGGTTATTCCAATAAGTCGGCTCATAAGCAGATCTGGAGGACCGTGTGCGCTGATGTTCTGGAGCGGCGCTGTGATTTCACTGATGCTGGACTGAATTACTTTGGCTTATATCTCCTGCGTGTGCGGGCCAACACAGCACAGCAGTTCTCCAACTGGACCAGCATCAACTTCTGCCCACATAAAGAGGGTGATTAAACTGGTCTGTTGTAATCTGGCCTTGGCTCTTGATTCTGCAGTGTGACCACAGCTCTGTCCTTCTCCTCTCTAGCTGATTTAGGTCCTCCGTCCAGTGTGAAGCTGACCTCTGTTAAAGGAGATCTGGAGATCGTCATCGCTGACCCTCTGAGCAGCACCAACGAGTCCATGAAGACGCTGGCTGAAAACATGTCTTACCTCATCCACTACTGGAAGCGGGCCGAAGGCTATCAGGTATCTGTGTGCTAATGACCAGCAGTTGCACTCCATAGATCAGCGGTCCTCAACTCTGGCCCTTGAGGGCCCCTGTCCTGCAGAGTTCAACCCTGATCAAACACACCTGCCTGGGGATCTCTAGTGTCCTGCAGACATCAGCCCTAATCAAACACACCTGCCTGGGGTTCTCTAGTGTCCTGCAGAGTTCAGCCCTGATCAAACACACCTGCCTGGGGTTCTCTAGTAGTCCTGCAGAGTTCAGCCCTGATCAAACACACCTGCCTGGGGTTCTCTAGTGTCCTGCAGAGTTCAGCCCTGATCAAACACACCTGCCTGGGGTTCTCTAGTGTCCTGCAGGGATCAGCCCTGATCAAACACACCTGCCTGGGGATCTCTAGTGTCCTGCAGAGATCAGTCCTGATCAAACACACCTGCCTGGGGTTCTCTAGTGTCCTGCAGAGATCAGCCCTGATCAAACACACCTGCCTGGGGTTCTCTAGTGTCCTGCAGAGATCAGCCCTGATCAAACACACCTGCCTGGGGTTCTCTAGTGTCCTGCAGAGATCAGTCCTGATCAAACACACCTGCCTGGGGTTCTCTAGTGTCCTGCAGAGATCAGCCCTGATCAAACACACCTGCCTGGGGTTCTCTAGTGTCCTGCAGAGATCAGTCCTGATCAAACACACCTGCCTGGGGTTCTCTAGTGTCCTGCAGAGATCAGCCCTGATCAAACACACCTGCCTGGGGTTCTCTAGTAGTCCTGCAGAGATCAGCCCTGATCAAACACACCTGCCTGGGGTTCTCTAGTAGTCCTGCAGGGATCAGCCCTGATCAAACACACCTGCCTGGGGTTCTCTAGTGTCCTGCAGAGATCAGCCCTGATCAAACACACCTGCCTGGGGTTCTCTAGTGTCCTGCAGAGTTCAGCCCTGATCAAACACACCTGCCTGGGGATCTCTAGTGTCCTGCAGAGTTCAGCCCTGATCAAACACACCTGCCTGGGGTTCTCTAGTAGTCCTGCAGAGTTCAGCCCTGATCAAACACACCTGCCTGGGGTTCTCTAGTGTCCTGCAGAGATCAGCCCTGATCAAACACACCTGCCTGGGGTTCTCTAGTAGTCCTGCAGAGATCAGCCCTGATCAAACACACCTGCCTGGGGATCTCTAGTGTCCTGCAGAGTTCAGCCCTGATCAAACACACCTGCCTGGGGTTCTCTGGTAGTCCTGCAGAGTTCAGCCCTGATCAAACACACCTGCCTGGGGATCTCTAGTGTCCTGCAGAGTTCAGCCTTGATCAAACACACCTGCCTGGGGTTCTCTAGTAGTCCTGCAGAGATCAGCCCTGATCAAACACACCTGCCTGGGGATCTCTAGTGTCCTGCAGAGTTCAGCCCTGATCAAACACACCTGCCTGGGGTTCTCTAGTAGTCCTGCAGAGATCAGCCCTGATCAAACACACCTGCCTGGGGATCTCTAGTGTCCTGCAGAGTTCAGCCCTGATCAAACACACCTGCCTGGGGTTCTCTAGTAGTCCTGCAGAGATCAGCCCTGATCAAACACACCTGCCTGGGGTTCTCTTGGGCTGTGTCTGAAATCGCCCCCTATACCCTTAAATAGGGCACCATTTGAGGGGACAGACATTTGTAGTAGCGTCCGAAACCATAGTGGATGTTATCAAGTGCACTCATTCAATCCCACAATGCACTGGAATAACGAGTGTACAACTGATGTACGCTCAACGGCTGGAGAATACCTATAATGCACTGTGAGAGTCGTGCGCTGAATGAATTCCCACATCTCGCCAGGAGATGGGGCTGCTGCTTAATCAATCATCCTTCCATTTTCCAAACTATGCAAAAGCAGCAGCCCTTCCCGTGTGGTGAAGAGATGAGTCCCACCTATAACGCCCATCTAGTAATATATTTATTTGTATAGCGCTTTTCACAGTACACACAGCTTTACAAAAAGACAGACAGCTATTGTATAGTAATTTAATTGTTGATGCAAGCTAACTAACAAAAACACCAAGAACAAAAAATGTTTAATTTCACAATCTATAGCTTCGATTACATAATATGAAACATAGAAGTTATAATACATTAATGGTCATTATAAAGTAGTTCTAACAACTTATATAAAGTATCATAAAGGGGTCAAGAGCTGCCGGAGTGAAAAGGAGAGGATATGAGGACATAACAGGCTGACGTGCATACAGATTTTTTCCTTCCTTTCCAAGTATCAACAAGGCATATTTGCGTTCAGCTTGTTCACCTGTTCATTTTCGTACCTCAGTCGCTCTCGCGCTACAGTGGTATCGTTGTCAGTTGACAAGAACATCGCCGGATCGGATGATCTGGGTATGTATTATTGCTTGTGTCTATATATAACCTATAAGTTACTAATTTGACTTTGTTGTCGATTTGATTAGATGATCGATTTTGATTGATTTGCCACTATAGCAGGATGTTTAAGCTGCATTAACATTACTTGTATTTGCTAGCTATATAATAATAAGATAGCTACGTTAGCTACTACTAGCCACCCTTAAAACTTTGCTGTATGAATCGTTGTATGATGTATGAGTCGTTTTCAAGGTTTTGGCAACTTATAAATTAATTTCTTGTGTATGGTTGTGACAGGGTTTTTATGTAAAGGCGTTTCAGACGGCTTGGATCTGCGGGGTCGCTCTGCGTTACCTCATATATTTACCAACAGGCAGACAAACGCTCTGCGAGTCAACGCCAGGTGCTCTATGGGTGGTAACTAGGGGTGTGACGATAACCGCATCACCGCAATATCGCGTGAATGAGATGCCTACCGCGCGGTTTTTTTTTTTCTGCTGAAAGTTTTCTGTACCTCTTACTTCGTTACGTTGGGTGACGTTCCTCTCGTTTCTTTATTTTAATGCAATACATGTTGTTAAATGTGTAGTTTATTCCAAGCGCACTGTATCTTTTTTATGGGCATGAGCGATGCTCAATTCACAAATGAATCACTCTTTTGAGTCGATTCTGTTTAAAGACTTCGTCAAGTTGGCAGATCTGTCTAAATCGGTTCGCGAATCAGTTTGAATGATCTGTTCAGTTTCCTGCACGCACTGAATCACTGAAGCGCTTTCAATTCACCCTCGACTCGGAGTCGTAACAGGAAGATTTAAGAACATCAAGAGCGTTGGATGAAGTGGCCGTGGACCTACAGTACAGTCTAGTGAAAGCAAATCTGCAAATGCATCATATTTTTGCCAGCGATGAAGATCTTTATTAGTTGAACATCTTCGTATGCTGTCTGTGAATGAATGATTCCACAGGACGAGACAATCCATTTCATTTCATTCAGGTAATACATTTTACAACCAAACAGATTATTACGTGACGATAGCACTACTACTGGGCGGCAGTGGCTCAGTGGTTCATGTAGGTTGTCTACAAACCGAAAGGTTGGTGGTTCGATCCCCGGTTCCACCTGACCAAGTGTCGAGGTGTCCATGAGCAAGACACCTAACCCCAGCTGCTCCCGACGAGCTGGATGGCGCCTTGCATGGCTGACACTGCCGTCGGTGTATGAATGAGAGAGTGAATGGGTGAATGTGAGGCAATATGTAAAGCGCTTTGGTGGCCATTGGGTCTGTTAAAGCGCTATATAAATGCAGTCCATTTACCATTTACTACAAAGTATAACATTATCCGTTTTTGGACATATACATTAATTTATAGGCTACATTAAATAAGCTTGTCCACAGTTTATGAAATGAACCCCACCCGCGGTAATGTGTGTGTATTGCGCAGTGGCGTGCGAACTCGACTTGAAAAATGCCTTTGCCTGCCTTAGACACTGTTAACCAGTTTAAACATGCTTGCAGAAATATACATTTGATTACATTTTGGAGAACAGACAGAAGATCCGTCGATGTGCATTTGATGGTTGTTTGTGTTCAGATGTTCAGTAGCGGTCATGAGCGCGAGCACACGTGAAGAGTTAACTCTTTCTTCTCTGTGTCAATGGTTCCCTTTACATGCCTTTGAATGCAAAACTCTGCAGAGTCACTTTATTTCGACATTGTCTAATAATCCAAATGTAGTTGTAGTTTTCCTTGTGGTTTGTTGTGGTTTTCCTGTCACGAAACCTGAAGACCGAAAAATAAAGCAGCAGGACTAGACGATTCACTTTAGCGGCCCAACAGCCGAACACTTGTTCAGACTATTGCTCTTTTATTTTGCACTTTTAAAAAAAAGGTTGTTTATGTTTAGCCTAATTAATAGTTAATTATTTTATTTATTAATTTGCTGTTAATAATAAAGAAAACTGCTTTATAATGATTAAAAAAGGTTGTTTAAGTTTAGCATAATTCAGTTCATTATTAATATTTACAATGGGGGGATGGGTCGGTTAACCGCCAAACCGCGAGATTTGTTGCTTCTTCACCGCGGTAAGAAAAAATCCCATACCGTCACAGCCCTAGTGGTAACCATGGCAACGTATTCTGTATACTACTGGGCACGATCCCATGAAACTGTCGCGGTCGCTCTCGTCTCACCCACATCAGACTTGAAGTGTCTTGAACTTAATCTTATTCCTACAGTTTATCAATAGACAAAGACTGATCTGGCTGTTTGATCTGAGTTTCCTGAATAATATAACTGTTTCTTTAACAGTTAGGCCACCAGGTCTTAAACAGGCGACAACCTTGACTGCTGTCTCTTATTCATTAAAAATAATCTAATAACTTTAAGGTTAGGCTACACAGCTAGAGCAGCACTCTTTAAAGCTGATGATACACGAGGGCAACTTTTTGCCAGCTTCTTGCCCAGCAACA
Source organism: Gila robusta (assembly GCA_030770095.1). Lineage (NCBI taxonomy): Eukaryota > Metazoa > Chordata > Actinopteri > Cypriniformes > Leuciscidae > Gila > Gila robusta. The sequence continues at coordinate 8,927 of JAVALU010001534.1, read as the reverse complement.
TTGCTGGCAAGTCTGACAATGTTTTGAACGGATAGCAGCGGTCAGGGCGGGTGGCGGAGTGGTGGGGGAAGAGTAGTACGGTAGTAATCTTTACTCATTACCACTGACAGCAACATTGCCCAGCACCATTGCTCTAAAAGTGGCTCCGTGTATCATCAGCCTATATTTATTTATAGAATAAATTATTTGTCATACTATACAAAAAAAGTTGCATGTTGCACATCTAGCTGTAAAACAAATTAAAATGTATTTTTTTGTTCAAATAAGTTGTTATGGGTCCTGCTTTACTATCCATATAGATCCGCCACCAGTTTGATCAGCGTGTGGGGGGGGGGGGGGTCTCAGTATATTTTCCTGCTTTTTTGTCCTTAGCCAATCACATGCCTGAGAACTATTTCCACAAACACTGAGGTCCAGAAGCCTGAATATGTGGATGTCACTGGATCTTTGGACCATTAATCCACCAATAACAATGATATTAAAGGTACTGCTGAGTGAAGTATAGCGTTCCCGCTATAGCTAACCCATTCCCTCTCTTCTTGTGCCTGTGCAGAAGGCTAAAGTCTTGAAGACGAAGAATAATGTGGTGACGCTGTCTGAGCTGGACCGATGGACGTGTTACTGTGTGAGAGTTCAGAGTCGCTGTGACGACTACAACAAGACAAGTGTCTTCAGTGACACACACTGCACACACACCGAAGGTCAGCAGATCCATCACACACACACACACACTCTCTCACACACATGCGGAGTTCAGTTTGCTTTCCAGTGAAATCAACAAGAGTCATATATGGTTGTTAATAACTCTTCATGTCTGATCACAGATTTCATGTGTCATTTATGAGTCATGTGTCATGTTATCCTCATGCTTCAATGAAAGTTTAATGAACAACCCACACTCAAATGTTGTATGTTTCTTAAACATACAGCTATAGAAGTGAAAACTAAATATTGTCATGTAGCTTATCAGGAGAGTTTACAAAACTCATCCACAAAAAGGAAAGTCAGCAGGATTTTACCAGCTATTTTTTTATCCTTGAGTTTACAACAATCAACCCTTTTGAAAATTAAGAATGATATACAATTATGTCCTAGAGAGCAAGAAAATTTAGATAACTGGTATGTTAGCCTTTGTAAATTGATTAAAGAAGACTGTTTGAGATCAGAGCTGGAGACAACTATAACTTTACAAGAAAGCCATTAATTAGGAAACCTTATTGGAACAAAGAGTTAAAAGAACCGTGGCAATCTATGTGTAAAGCCGAAAATATGTTTCTGAACTGCTCAAATAATTATATAGAAAAGAAGAAACTATTAGAAACCTTCAAGAATAGTCAGAATAGGTTTGATAAAAGCTACAGATTCTACAAAAGACGTTATCAAAGAGGACCGGTATTAAACTTGAAGAGAATCCAAACGTCTGACCCTAAGAGATTTTGGGCAGAAATTAATAAATTGGGGCCAAGGCGTAGTTGGAAAATCCCCATGGAAGTGCTGGGGTATGATGGTAATTTAATGACTGAGCTGTGTGATATAATCAGTAGGTGGGAGAAAGACTTTAAAGGTCTCTTCTCTGGTGAGACTTCTGATTTTGAGGGGGGGTTCTACGAGGACATATGTCAGAGGAAAAATGTAATAGAGGGCCACATTTTAAAAGGGGAATATTGGATAAATGAGGATCTTAATAAGAGTATTACAAAGAAGTTAAAATGGCCATTAATAAAGCTAAGTTGGGAAAAGCGACGGGGGTTGAAAATATCCCAAATGAAATACTAAAATCACCCAAACTATTTGATATTTTGTTTGATTTATTTAAATGGTGTTATGAATCCGGCAAAATACCATCTATGTGGCTTAAATCTATTATTAATCCGATACCAAAATCCCAAAATGAGGATCTGAGGGTGCCTTTGAATTATAGAGGGATTAGTTTAATGAACACAGTTTATAAATTGTATTCTACAATACTCAATGAGAGGCTCATGTTGTACCTAGAGAAAGAAGAGCTGCTTGTGGAAGAACAAAATGGGTTCAGTAAGTCAAGATCATGTCTTGATCACATTTTTGTTTTGTCTACTATTATAACTAAAAGAATTAGTGAAAATAAGCCTACATATTCGTGCTTTATTGATTTTCTGAAAGCTTTTGATATGATCAATAAGGATCTGTTAGCATATAAACTTATTGAGTACAGGGTAAATGGACATTTTTATTGGGCTCTGAAGTCTGTTTATCACAAGCCCATAGCATGTGTTAGATTAAATGAAGCCCACACAAACTGGTTCCCAACATCATCAGGGGTAAAACAGGGTGATGCTTTGTCCCCACGTTATTTGCAATTTATAAATTAAAAAATCTGGGGGTTATATTTGATAATAATTTGACATTTGTTCCTCATGTTCAGAGCACGGTCAGGACATCATTTTTTCATCTAAAAAATATAGCCAGATTGCGTCCCATGTTGTCACTCCCAGTGGCTGAAAAGCTAATTAACATTTTTGTATTTTCTCGTATTGATTACTGTAATGCTTTGTTGGCTGGGGTTTCAAAAGCTATAAACAAACTACAGTTGGTACAAAATTCTGCCGCTCGAATTCTATCTGGAAACAGGACAAGGGACCATATTACTCCGGTACTGGAATCTTTACACTGGCTCCCTGTCAGATTCCGTGTTGATTTTAAAATCTTAATGCTTACTTATAAGGCCTTGCATGGACTGACACCTCATTATCTAACTGAACTTTTAACACCCTACACACCAGCACGTGATCTCCGCTCTTTGGAAGCTGGCCTTTTAATTGTTCCGCATACCCGACTAAAAACCATGGGTGATAGGGCCTTCTCGTCGAATGCTCCAAAACTTTGGAATTCCCTGCCTATTGAGATTAGGCAAGCCAAATCTCTTAGTGTTTTTAAAACATCACTTAAAACTTATTTGTTTAGGGTAGCTTTTTCATAATTGTTTATAATTGTCTTATTATTATTATTATTAATCCTATATTTTCATAATGTTTTTATTTTTTTTTGTATTTTATTACGTTTTTCTGTCAGAAATGCATAGTTTGTTTTATCATTTATCATGTTTTATGTTTTTATTCTTGAGAAGCACTTTGAGATACTTTTTAAAGGCGCTATATAAAATAAAGTTTATTATTATTATTATATAAATGATTTAGCAAAGGAAATTAAATCACTGAATTGCGGGGTAACCTGTGGAAATGAAATAAGTATTCTACTGTATGCGGATGCCATAGTTTTACTGTCACCCTCTGAAGATAATATGCAGCGGATGCTCTCCTGTATTGATGACTGGTGTAATAAATGGAGACTGTTTATCAATAGAAAGAAAACAGAAATAATTCATTTTAGAAAACCTTTAACTGCTCGCAGCATCTATGAGTTTTAAATTGGGTCACACAAGTTGAACTTTGCAGACTCATATAAATATCTAGGTTTCTATATTGATGAACATATGAATTTCGGAAAAGGTGTTAAGGTTCTGGCTGATTCAGCACGTAGAGCTTTGGGAGGAATTATTGGTAAAAGCAAGAATCTGAAAGACATAAGTTTTCAAAATTATTCTAAACTGTTTCAAGCTTGTGTGTGCCCTATACTTGATTATATTGTGGGGATTAGAGGACTTAGAAACATATCTAATTGTGAATTAGTGCAAAATAGTGCCATAAGATATTTTCTAGGTGTACACCAATATGCCCCAACATTGGCGATAGTGGGAGACATGGGATGGGAATCGTGTGAGGCTCATTGGAAGATATGTATGGCCCAGTTATGGAATCGTTTATTAGATATGGACACAAGTAGGTTGACGAGGAAAATATAAACACAATCTTGGTCCTTGGTCTAAAGATATATGTAAATATGGGTTTGGTGAGTTGTTTTCTAATCATGAAAAGCTGAATATTGGTTTGTTTAAATAATCTGTCTTTGTTAAAGATAAAGAGCAGTGGGCTGAGGATATATGGGCTAAGCCAAAATTGCGTATTTTTGTGAGGATAAAACCGGAATATGGCACAGAGAATTGTTGTATATAACTTGTCAAAAAGGCAAAGATCTCTGTGTGCTCAAGTGAGATCTGGTGTTTAACCTTTGACTGCTGAAACAGGACGATATGTTAATTTAGAAGAGGAAAAACGGATCTGTCCCATGTGTTGTTTGAATGATATAGAAAATGAGTTCCATTTTGTTTTCTACTGTCCATTTTATTGTGAACAGCGTGATTTTTTTTGTTTGTTTTGTAAGATCAAATCAATTCAATTCAATTCAAATTTATTTGTATAGCGCTTTTCACAATACATATTGTTTCAAAGCAGCTTTACAGAAAGTGCATTTCAGAAATGTACGTAGAAAATACAGTTAGTTAATCATCATGTATTAATTTAGGGCATAACATATCGCCGGCGTCGAGTCATCTCATCGCAGGCGTTTAGTCATCTCATCGCAGGTGTTGGGGACTCTGAAGTCTCCGTGAGAGGCTGGATACAGACTGTAGCTGAAGAACGCCATTTACCTCAGGACTAGCGTCCCGAGATAACAGCAGAAAAGCAGATGGGAAATAATTAGCGTAGCTGCTGTTCATAATATTAATGCATTCGATCTGATTGAACAGTGGTATAAGAGGCAAGCATTATGTGAATGCTTGGCTGAAGAGATGCGTCTTTAATCTAGTTTTGAACTGGGAGAGCGAGTCTGAGCAACGAACAGTATCAGGAAGGCTATTCCAGAGTTTAGGAGCTAAATGTGAGAACGCCCTCCCTCCTTTAGTGGACTTAGATATCCTAGGAATGACCAGAAGCCTCGAATTTAGGGATCTTAAAGAACGCGATGGATTGTAGGGCGATAGAAGGTCCATTAAATATACAGGAGCTAAACCATTTAGGGCTTTATAGGTCAGTAATAGTACTTTGTAATTGATACGGAACTTAATAGGTAACCAGTGTAGAGATGATAAAATCGGTGTTATATGATCATATTTTCTTGACCTAGTAAGAACTCTAGCAGCTGCATTTTGCACTAACTGTAGCTTGTTTATTGACGATGCAGGACAACCAGCTAATAAAGCATTACAGTAATCTAGTCTTGAGGTCATGAATGCATGAACTAACTTTTCTGCATCAGAAACAGAAAGTATGTTACGTAATTTAGCAATGTTTCTAAGGTGGAAAAAAGCAGTTCTTGTAACATATGAAATATGATTTTCGAAAGACAAGTTGTGGTCTAGTATAACACCCAGGTCTTTTACTGTAGTGGATAAAGTAACAGGACATCCTTCTAAATTAAAGTTGTATTGTACAAGGTTTTGTGGGTAGTTTTTTGGACCAATAAGTAGTACCTCCGTTTTATCTGGATTTAACAGCAGGAAATTACACGTCATCCAGCATTTTATATCTTTAAGACACTCTGTCAATTTAGATAAGTTAGTGTTTTCATCTGGTAGTGATGAAATATATAATTGAGTGTCATCAGCATAGCAGTGGAAATTAATTCCATGTTTTCTTATAATATTACCAAGTGGCAGCATATATATTGAGAATAGCAGAGGGCCTAACACCGATCCTTGCGGCACTCCATAGTCTACTGACGTTATCTTCGATTTTTCACCATTTAAACAGACAAAATGGTAACGGTCTGATAAGTACGATCTAAACCAGCTTAATGCCTGTCCCTGAACACCAGTGTAGTTTTGTAGTCGATCCAAGAGTATTTTATGATCTATAGTGTCGAACGCAGCGCTAAGATCGAGTAGAACTAGTATTGAGATACAGCCTTGGTCAAAAGCTAAAAGTAAATCATTTGTAATTTTAACTAGCGCGGTTTCTGTGCTATTATGCGGTTTAAATCCTGACTGAAATTTTTCATATATCTCATTTTCTTGCAGGAAAGAGCACAATTGAGCGGACACAATTATTTCTAGTATTTTAGACATAAATGGAAGATTTGAAATGGGTCTGTAATTTGCTGAGTTATTTTGATCTAATTGCGGTTTCTTATTAATAATAGGTTTTATTACTGCCAGCTTGAATATTTTTGGAACATGACCTAAAATAAAGACGAGTTAATAATATTGAAGAGGCTCTTCCACTACAGGTAACACTTATTTCAGTAGTTTAGTGGGTATTGGATCTAATAAACATGTTGTTGGTTTAGATGCAAAGATAAGTTTATTTAGCTCTTCCTGTCCTATAGTTGTAAAGGATGCTTTCTATTTTCTCATTGAAGTAATTCATAAAATCATTACAACTATACTGTAACGGAATATTTTGCTCTGGTGATGTCTGTTTATTTGTTAGTCTAGCCACGGTGTTAAATAAAAACCTTGGATTATTTTGGTTATTTTCTATCAGTTTGCGGAGATGCTCAGCCCTGCCTGCTTTTAGAGCCTTTTTATAATGTGACATACTGTCTTTCCACGCGATTCTAAAGACCTCTAAATTAGTTTGTTTCCATTTACGCTCTAAGTTACGAGTTTCTCTCTTGATAACATGTGTAGTACTATTGTACCATGGTGCTTTAGTTTTCTCTCTAACCTTTTTTAATCTAATTGGTGCAACAATATCTAATGTACTAGAGAAAATGGTGCTCAAACTGCTAGTCATTTCCTCTAGTTCATCTGTTTGTTGGGGTTCACTGAGCAGCTGAGATAGATCAGGTAAGCTATTTGAGAATCTATCTATAGTGGTTGGAACGATTGTTCTGCCTGGTCGATAACGTGGCGCAACATGGCAAATTTCAGCAGTACGTAATATGCACGTTACCATACAATGATCAGTGAGATCGTCACTTTGCGGTATAATATCTATATCGGTTGGATTGGTTCCATATGATATAATTAAATCTAGTGTATGATTTAGACGATGAGTGGGACCACTGACGTTTTGCTTGACCCCAAAGGAGTTTAATAAATCTGTAAACGCAGTCCCTAACGCATCATTTGTGTTATCTACGTGTATGTTAAAATCTCCAACAATTATTGCTTTATCGGCATTGACCAATAGATCTGAGAGAAAGTCTGCAAACTCTTTTAGAAAATCAGCATAGGGCCCTGGAGGTCTATATACGGTCGCCAAGGCTAGAGATAATAGGGATTTCTTTCTTACATCTAAGAGCGTAACATTTAGCACAAGTACTTCAAACGAATTAAACCTGTGACCTGTTTTCTGAGTAACATTAAGGATATCTCTATAGATTGTTGCAACACCGCCGCCACGACCGATCGGACGGGGCTCATGCTTATAACAGTATCCTGGCGGAGTAGACTCATTTAGACCGAAATAATCATTTGGTTTAAGCCAGGTTTCAGTAAGGCACAGAACATCGAAATATTATCTGTGACCATTTCATTTACAATAACCGCCTTAGGTGTGAGCGATCTAATGTTTAGAAGACCTAGTTTTAGAAATTGTTTTTGTTCACTGATATTTAGATTTTCTGGTTTAATTACAATAAGATTTTTCCTAGATCCTACACTAGATTTATTGTTTGGCCTCACTAGACGAGGAATAGACACAGTTTCTATATAATGTTCTACACTACTTGTATCAATTAAGTTGGGACAGCAGAGATTGTGATTTGGACTTTGACTTACTAGTCAGATGGTGTGTAACGTCTTGGAGATGTTGTCCGACAGCACAGCCGCTCCGATTCTGCTGGGGTGCAGGCCATCAGCACGGTAGAGCCTAGGTCGCTCCCAGAACAGATTCCAATTATTTACAAAGAGCAGTTTCTGTTCATTACACCATGACATTAACCATTCATTTAGAGCAAATAGTCTACTGAACCTTTCTTGTCCTAGTCGGTACGTGGGAAGCGGTCCAGACACGATGATCGTTGCCTCAGGCGCTGTGCTGCGTACCGTCTCGATCAGGCTCCTGTAGTCCTTCTTCAGAACCTCCGTCTGCCGCAGCCGGATGTCGTTCGTTCCCGCGTGCAGCACCACAGCTCCGACGCGCTCGTCACCGTTCAGGATCTCGGGAACCTGCGCGGCGACATCAAGAACACGAGCACCAGGAAAGCAGTGAGTGCGCACCTTACCCTTACCTGAGGTAGCGCGGACATGACGGACCATGGAAGTGCCGATGATCACGGCGTCGTCACGTTCCGACTCGCGAAGAGGGGAGAAGCGGTTCCGGGTGGAGATCTCGAAGACCGGGAGTGGCGGAGAGGTTCTTGCTCTGGTCCTGGCTCGTGTCTTCCGCTGAGGGATCACCCAGGGTCCATGGCTTTGTGTCGGTGCCGGAGTGAATGAAGCCAGAGATGATCGCGTCCTCCTGGGCAGAGAAACGCACGGAGTAGACGAAGTCGGAGTCAAAAAGTTACTAACCACTGACTTGTGAGCATCGACGCGTGACGATTCAAGCGCTGATCGCCGATCCCGCAGCTCGGCTTGCTTCTCCAGCAGACCACGGATCTGTTTCTCCACCGATTCCAGCTCCAATCGTACCGAAATCAGCTCGAATGTGTCCTCACCTGCACTCAGAGGTAACGTTAGACACACATCCGATATGTTCGCCATTATAACAGATGAACAGTAAATTAGTAGTCATACTACCAATATCACTACTAATTTAGGACTGGAATGCTGGATATAACCCGTATCCTTTCAGTGAAACGGGTGTAAAATCAGACGGTCGATAGGCGCGAGGCCACGCGTGAAATGCTAGCGGGCTAAAAGGCTAGTAGCCGGGATTCGCAAAGTTGGATCTAGGTAGCGATATCAAAGCAAAAATCAGAGATTGATTTGGTAAATATGGATGATGCTCAAAGATTGAGATGGCTGTTCACATGTGAAACATATAACTTAGCCAACTATCCTGAGAAAGCCTGGGAGAAGAGGAAAAAAGCTCTTTATCAAAATGATTTGTAGATGAGGATTTGTTTGTATATGCTGTGTGTGTGTGTGTGTGTGTGTG